>OY744517.1:186315140-186330140 GCA_963556195.1 Sepiola atlantica | reverse complement strand
TTTTTCATTTAATCCCGGACAACCCCAGGTCTTCCTACCGGAGATTACTCACACTTTACTGATTAACCGGACTTATCTCTCAAAAGGAACCAGCGTCGGTGATTCCCCATCCTACCCATCAGCCAATCAGCGAAGATTATGTCATGTACATGACATCATTCCTTGCACCAAAAAGAAAAAAAAATAATCAGCCATTTTTTTTTTGAATAGCAGGTGACAGCTTGAATGTCGGGCAGTAGAACAGTTAAATTTAATTGCATTCAATTGTCCCAGATTTGCTGGAGCCTTCTCCTTAAAGGAGACTCGTCGACCGATGACATTCTGACGGTTGTGGTTGACAAACATGACTACGGCGGATTACTCAGTCACTTGCGCCCATGTGCGCACACACACTCTCACTGACGCATGTATATATATATATATATATATATATATATATATATATATATATATATATATATATATATATATATATATATATATATATGTGAGTGTGTGTGTGTGTGTATATATGTATATATACATGTATATATATATATGTATATATACATGTATATATATATGTATATATACATATATATACATATATATGTATATATACATATATATGTATATTTTTATATATATATTTATATATATATATGCATATATTCATATATATATATATATATATATATATATATATATATATATATATATATATATATATATATATATATATATATATCCAAGGATGAGTAAAATAAATTTCCCTAACAGATCAGTTTCGCACCATTTTTATATTTCTTTACGGAGATAACCATTAAGATATAATGAGATTAAACTTCATGTTTAGAATCCTTATTTCAATTTTGATCAAAATCCATTATATTATTTTAATTCTAGAACACGTCTAAACATTTAGGCTCATGCGTAGGGTGTCTTAAGAAATTGAAATTAAAGGAAACATTCTTAATAACTATCTAATGAGATTATATATTTATTATAATGAATATTATGAAAATCTGAAATATTTGAATTTTTAGATGGCAGACTGTGCCCTATTATGCCCACCCCCAAACCCCTTTAAAATGGCCACACAAACTGAAATTTGGGGAATATTTATTAATTTTAACAATAGGTATTAACCTATTGTTATGTTTTAACGAAAATCGGAGATATCTGAATTTTCACGAATGGTATCTCACTACTTTGCTCCCTTTGCATAAAACAAAATAAAACTAAATATAACCCATATTACCCACTATTTCGACTACGGTTACGTTTCAACATTCGTAATGTTTTGTTGATTAGTTTAGGAGTGAATCTTACACATAGAAATATATAAACATATCCACACACCTAACTGTATATAAATAGATCATATATATTTATATTTAAGATAATATATTATGTATATAATTTTTTGTTTAATTATCGACTTCGACAGTGCTCAATACATGAGTAGAAATTAGTAGTATTATTATGGCAAATGAGTTACACAGAAAGTTTTTTGTTTCATTCCACCAAAGAAAACTTTCAAGCTGATGTTAAAATAAAACACAAACGTTTGTGTGTAGTTCAAATACAATTTATATTATATACATTATTTAAATTCCTTCAAATTCACACAAAAGTTTGGTTAATTTCTCAATAGTGTATACTTTACTGCGTCTTTTTGGCCTTTTGGCGTCTTTGGATCAAAGTGTACCCATCTCAGACACAATGTCACCAGGGAGGTCGTTTATGAAAATCAGGGACAATAAAAGTCCAAGGATCGATCCCTGGGGTATATTTGCATTCGTGTCATGTTGTTTGGACGAATGGCCATCGAGGACAACCTGGATCTTTGTTTTGGTTAGGAAGGATCTAATTATGTTAAATATTCATCCAGTAATACCATATGAATTAATTTTTATGACGAGACCTTTATGCCAGACCATGTCAAAGACTTTAGATATATCACGCGCTACTGCCCTATATTCACCTGATTTGTCCAGTGTATTGCATTTGCGTTCGGAGATGACTGTTAGGATATCCGCAGTAGACCGTGCTTGCCTAAATCCATACTGATGGTCAGAAAGAAATTTAGCATTAACGAGGTGTCGGACTATTGCTAGATTGGTTATGGATTCAAAGATGCGAAGAGCGGGAGTAGACTGATGGGACGATAATTCTGAGGGTCAGTTCTATCGCCAGAATTCTTAAAAACTGGTACCACAGAGGCAATCTTCCATCTATCAGGGAAGGAAGATTAGACAAAGCATTTGTTGTAGAGTTTGGAGAGGACCGTTTGTATGAATTAGTTAATGAATCTGGATTAATTTTTCAAATTAGTCTAATCTTCTTTATTTTCTTATATTATTAATAATACCACACTTCTTATTTTCTAAATGAATAAATGCAGAAGGTTTTTTGTTCTATTTATCACACCTATATTACCATCAAATCAATAATAGTTTTTTGAAAAACTGTATATATATATATTAGAAAGCTAATAATGTCTAATTATGTTCATTATTATTAAAGGGGGGTAATTCAAATGAAAAGTTAGATTTGAAAATTACAATAGATTTACATTAAAGATATGTAATATAAGTTATACATTAAACAATAAAGAAGATTGACTGGTAGATTAATAGCCGTCGAGTGGCAGGTATTCTTTTGCTTGTTATTAAATAATTACTTTCCTGTCTGTATTTCTGTCTGTCGCCTTATGACATATTTAACACGCATTCTTTCTATTCTTTTCAAAGACATTTTCCCAAATTTCGATTCATAGCCAAGGAATTTATCTATTGAACGTACTATCAAAGTGTCAACAGTTGATAGGGCTTTGGTTGGAATTTCTCTAAAGAAATTATAAACACCGCTAATACACACACACACACACACACATATATATATATATATATATATATATATATATATATATATATATATATATATATATATATATATATATGCGACGACGAGGAAACGTGTCAGATAGATACGTGTCATATAAAGCGATTACACGTGCCATCAGATAAGAAATCAAAGATTCCTTTCAAATACGTTGAATGCCAAAGAGAAGTGAAAGCTCGAATCTTGTAGCAAAAACTGATTTACATCAGCGTAATGCAAAATTGTGTTTTAAAACAGTTTAATTGTTTCTGTGAACGAATTCGAAACACTTTAGTTGATTATTTGTCCTTATTCTTCTTACAACTGTAGGGAAATGCACAGAAATTATGTTGAACAGTATCGCCTTCCAATGTTTTACTGACTTCCGCTCTTTTGAAAGCAAAAAAAAAAAAAGCTGATATGATAGGGAAATAACCAACGCATCTGTGAAACAGCGAAGCAGTCTGTATGTGGATGACTATATGAAGCTCCCCCCCCCCCGGGTAAAGCTTATTTTTAAGGCATAGCTCATTAGGTAAAACTAATTCGAGCTCCCGGCATTAGCAATGTTTACATTGAGATACTTCTTACATTCAGTCAGTGTCGTATGATGGCGTAGGGGTTAGCAGCGCCGAGGTTCAGCTCGACAGTTGCGTTTCGATCCCGGCTTGGGGCACTTACTGGTCTAGCCGCATGTATCTGTATGTGGATGACTATATATATATACATATACATATATATACATATACATACATATATACCCATACATATACATATATATATACATACATACATATATACATACATATATATATATATATATATATATATATACATATATATATACATATATATATACATATATATATACATATATATATACATATATATATATATATGATTATTTTTATTTATACTAACATGTACAAAATCTGAGGTTGTTACTCTTGAAATGATTAAACTTTCTATCATTCCGGACTGGTGTGTGCGCATGAGCGACACTAATATGTATGTGCTTGGTAAAATCATAAGCAATTGAACTTATCATTATGAATTATGGAATATGTATTCTAGGGAACAGGGGGAGTAACGTGACCACATTATTTATATATTTTTTGAAAAGTTTACGATTTAGGGAGTGCAACTGAAACCGTATCCCTAAAAGAAAGAAAAAAACATTTACATGTAAAACCAATACTATATTTATTGTTTATACCCGCCTTTGGACCGGTATTCAACTATTATATATATATATATATATATATATATATATATATATATATATATATATATATATATATATATATATATATACATTATAAGCTACATATGTACATACATGTTTCAGCTGGTATTTTTTAATACAGCCTGAAGATGATGGGCTTCTTGGGCATAATCTTATAAAAACTGTAGCTTCAGTGGATTCAAGGAAACCAAAACAACCATACAAGCAGTATCGCACAATTTTTAGAGATTAGAAAAACCTACCATTTGATAAAGAGGTCTTTCCTCGAAATATATCATGGAACACGGTCACACACATTCAATCACTGTGTAGAAGTCTTGCTTAAGATTTACTATAAAAAAGATTTCAGATTTACTATAAAAAAACAACTTTTTGTCTTACTTCTCAACGCCGACATATTTCCATTTCTTGCATTGTGATAGCCTTCTAATACTTCTCTCTCTCTTTATATATATATATATATATATATATATATATATATATATATATATATATATATATATATATATATATATATACTAACAGAATAGCCAGACGGATATTCTGTTAATCAACAATACAATGAATCATATAAGTTTTTGACCAAGTTTCCATCTTCTTACGAAGTTTATAATCAAGATATAATGCTACTAAACGTTATGTCTAGAATAATTCTTCTAATTTTGATTCCAAATTTTCTAAATCTATTAAATCTTTTCAATTAATTTGAATTTTGAAAATATCTATAATTTGGAGCTTAATTTTAAAAGGTCTTTAGAAAAAAATTGAAATTCAAGGAATCTTGTTTAAGTGATGTCTAATAACTATGGGTAAACTTTCATGTAAATCGGAAATATTTAAATTTTCAAAAGAAAACATATGACCATATTATGCACCCTAACAAAACTATTCACTCCAAAGAAACTGAAATCTGAGGAATATTCGTTATTGGTGTCTAATACCTATGGTTAAAATTTTTATCACAATCGGAGGTATCTGAATTTTCACCAAGGGATTGAGACTTTTTTTTTTACTCCCATTGATTTCTTTCCATTACCCACCCTTATGCCTCGCAGCAATGTTCCAAAATTCATAATAATCAGTTTCGGAAATTTCCATGCACACACACACACACACACACACACACACACATATATATATATATATATATATATATATATATATATATATAATGTCAATGCCGTCGTTCAGAAGATAAGTAGTGTAATAGAAAAACATTTCCATGTTCTGATATAAAGTTTGGTATTATATCATTAATTGAGAAGTCATTAACTTTATGTATTTACCTTCTAGTGTGTTACAAAAGCCTCATCATATTTTACACCCGGACAACGCAAGATAAGCTATCCTAGAATGTTTCTATTTTGTCTGTAACCTAAATATTCAAAACGAAGTGATAAACTTCCCCCAGCCAAGATTCGAAACCCAGCTGCTAATGTGCAAAGCCGGCATCTTAGTTATTTCATAACTGATCATATACAATTTATCATTGAAAATAAATGCTGAATTACCTCCCCAAAACGTTTATATGTTGTAAGGAGGCAAAACAAACCGTATACAAATTTAGCAAATTTATCTTTTTTGCTTGACTTCTACTTGTGATGTTATGACGGGCGCTGAAGAAGTGACTTTTTGGAATCATCTAAAGTAATATATGAAATAAAATATTTCAAATCGCTTCAGAAACGATCGTACGCTTGAATTCTTGGAACTGAATAAATAATGTTCTAATTTTATTTATCTCAACGTATATATATATATATATATATATATATATATATATATATATATATATATATATATATATATATATATATATATATTCAGTAAACCAAATGTTTACGACATATCAATTATATATTAGAAGAATACTCGTCCTAGGACGGGCAAAACTGATTCCCCAAACAGAGCATTTTTGCACCACTTTTATGTCCACTTACGAAAATTAAAATTAAGATATAATGATACTAAACCTATCGAAATTTTGCGGTCGTTAGCAAAATTCGAAATTGGTGGTAACAAAAGGGGTTAAAAACACTGCTTAAAAGAAAACATGACAAGGGGAAAAGATAAAATAAGAGGTTCGATTGTGTTAAAATAGAGTTTTACTAACATTAAAATGGGGCTGGTTGCTTTTCATTCCCAAAGCTAGGTTAACTACGTTAACCCTTAGTAACCAAGATAAAAAACTTATGACATGAAAAATCACATAGGGGTAAGTTCGTTGGCACAACGAACTGGAAACAAATTAATTCCTTTTTTTGTTCATATAAAAACATATAATAAAGATTAAAGAAGTCTTCTAATCAATTTAACAAAGCGGTATCAAAGGGCTTAAAACAATAACAATAAAACTCAAACCATACAGGATGGAAGAAACGTCTCCGGCATAGTTTGGAATATTTGTTTTCTTTTCATTGAAATGTCCGTTTTAAATGTCTCTCTTTGTCTTTCTTTCGACACTTTTCATTCCAAGGGTCTCCAAGTCCTTGAAATGACTTCTCCAATGAAATTATCCTGAAACGTCCAAACACCTTTTTGTCATAAGGTGATCCCTTCTAGGGAAAAAATATTTCTTTAAACATAGGGCTTCTCAGATACCCTGAACTTCAAAATAAAACGTTCTTACTCCAAGAACGAGTAAAAAACATCCAAATATTTTACGTCCATTTAAAATCACAGACGGAGCCCGTTGAATGTGAACTGCACTCTTCAAAACCCAAGCCGGAACTGAATAAAGGCGGGAAAAGTAGAGTGTCATCACATAGGAAACTATATCCAAACCGAGGCTACCCCGCTATGACGTCACCTCTAGACTTCATTATAACGATGATGATGCTGAAAAGAAAGAAAAACCCGCGAAAACAACACACAGCCAGACGGATAACCTTGACACATATTTGTACAGTGGCAATATGTTGACCTCCCTCATCCCTCATGCCCAAAATAGAAATACATTTCCGAAAAACTTTATGGTTAAATAACTTATTCTAATTTTTATTAGAATCTATTACACGATTTTAATTATAGAAAAGGTCTAGATTTAAGGCTTAAGCTTAAGGGGTTTTAAGAATTAATTGAAATTCTAGGAATCTTACTTAATTGGTGTCTAATGGATATGTAATAAATTCAATGCAAATCTGATGTAATGATATTTTCAAATGCGGCGTTGTGTCCATATGATGGCCCCTAATATTTATTAATTTATATCTAATACCTATTGTTAAAATTACACAGAAATCGAAGGTATCTGAATATTCACGGCTTCCACCCGCTTTTACCCTGAAGGTTTGTTAACTGTTAAAATATATCTATAATGTTAAACCCGGCGTAGATGGATGTTTCAACCACTAATGAGGACCAAATATTAGAGGGCAGAACATATTGAGGGGAGGGGGTATTGAAAACATATGGGAATTTTAAAAATCACTTATTTACACATTCCACACTGACCTAAATTTAAGGAAAAAATACTACATCGTCGGTTTACGCCACATTCAAAAGTACAGAATCGAAAACAACAACGCTGGGCGGTTATAACAAAAAAAAGCCGCATTGAGATTTCCTTCCTTAGGCTTGAGCTCGGTCCAATCATCCATGCAAACCTCGTGATTAACGGAAGAACGAGTGTCCTTACCATAAAAAGAGAACAACGCCAACCGCCCAAATAGCAATCCGATTAGCCATGAAAGACTTTGTGCTTGTTGCTGTCGCTCTCCCCCCCACCCCTCACATCTCTCGTTCTCTCCCTCACTCTTTCTGACTGTAATGATAAATAGCCAGCTGACGGTCAGTTATTGCTGTGGTCGGCGTGACGGAAGCTCTGGGTGTAACGTCGACAATCGTAATTGGAGTTAAATTGTAGGAAGTGTTATTTGTCGATTGGGCGCAGATGAAAAGGGATAAGCCAGATTATGTCATGGCCGACTGAATGCATAACGCCAGAAAGGCGCACAGGCAGTGGAATTTGAGTATCTAGTTTGTCGATACGCTTCACGGTAAAAGATCAGTTCTCGTCGGATCACCGGTTAAGCAATGTTAAGCCTGGTCATGTATTTAGATATGTGACCACTTGAGAATACCAAGCGCCGTAATTTGTAAAGCCACTTTCTCTAATACTTTTTGACTGGTGTAAACTATACTCTCAAGCCTTGTTAGAATAAGTAGTTCAGAATAAGGAAAACTTATTTCATTGTCGTTAATGTTAAGCAATGTAATACAAGTTAATATGGTGTTGGTATCGACACTACACGGAAGCTTTATATAGCGCCATTAAAAATAATATAAAAGAGTTTTAGTGTTACAAATCTTTTAAATTGTAATAATATGCGGCGTTATCGTAATAGTTAAACAATACATATATATATATATATATATATATATATATATATATATAGAGAGAGAGAGAGAGAGAGAGAGAGAGATTGCGTGTATTTAAGCAGCATATTTTCATTTAAGCAAACATTATTAAATAACACGGAGTGTTTTGCTTGATAAGACTTTTTATGTTTTAAATTTTTGGAATAGTCCATTTAGTATTTCGGTCAAATTGGTGTATATAAGTTCCTTTTAAGCGTCTTGGGGCAGGACATTCTTCTAGTATATATATATATATATATATATATATATATATATATATATATATATATATATATATATATATATATATATATATATATATATAAGGAAATTGACAACATTGTTGAAGCACACATCAAAATGTATTTAAGTGAAATTTTGAAAAACCAACACATGGTGTAATTTAAATGATTAAAATCATTTTTTTTTGCAAGCTTTCGTTGTAAAACAACTTTGTCAGGCGAGACTGTCTTATAGTTTTTTTCTTCTTCATCATCATTTCGATAGTATAAACCACAAAAGGTCGAATCACGGTAGAGGCAGAAAAACACGTCAAGTTGCAACGGAACGTTTTGAATAAGGAAATTGAAACCATCGTTTAGTTTAATCACACACACACACACACACACACACACACGCATGTATATATATATATATATATATATAGTAAGGTACGAAAATATATTCATGGCAATTAAACTAAATCGTCAGGCTAATTGTACTTAGCCTGACGATTACCTACAGGGATGAAACGCGGACGCATCTGTGTAGCTTAATTGCCATAAATATATTTTTGTACCTTACTAAATGTTCTGATTGACGCCTGTAATAATACGTTTAGCACTTCTACTTATAAAAAAAGAACCAGGTTAAATGATAGTCTTTTAAATTACAAAGGCGAGTGCCCCTATCGCTACAAAATATCTATTGTTAAAAACCTATTAAACCGTTCAAAATTAATTTCCTCCTCTAAAATATACTATTTATTGGATTAAAAAAATAAAACAATTACTTATTAACAACGAATTCTCTAATTATAGCGTTTATGAACAAATAAAATTAATGATTCTATACTTAAACACACCACTACGAATAATAATAATAATATCCAACAACACAACTCAAACTATATTAACATATACTATTGTAATCAATAGCAACCAAATTTCAGATTAGAAGAAAAAGTCATGACAAATATAGCACACAGATACATATCTCCAACTGATAGTAATAATAACATTAGACTCATTATTTACTATAAGAAATTTATAACTCAAAATCTTGTAGTAAAAAAAACTCCTCTCCAATCCCAAAACCACCACAAAGAACTAATGTTATTTATAAGTTTAAATGCCCTTTGGGAGAATGTAACTACCATAATAATAATAAAGCTAATAGCTACATTGGTTTTACAAGCACTACCCTATCCCGTCGCTTCACCATGCATCTTGTAAACTCTAGCTCAATTTACCAACATCTACAAAAACATAACCGATTTCCAACTGATTTTAGACAAATTCTAGTTTATAACACTAAAATGATACATTCCGAAACCAATTTAAAAAAATTAAAAATGATAGAAGTTATCTACATAAAAACACAACAACCTACAATTAATAACATCACGAATTAAACCAGTGGCAACATTTTAAAATGCTTAACGTAATGCAATTTTATTCAGTGGTGACACTCCGGCGTCGCTGAATTTAAATTGTCAACGTCTTTCCTGAAACAATGCGAAAACGTTCTTTTACGTGCGCGTTTCTCCGTTGTCTTTTAAAAAAATTCTCTTCTTTTTCTCGTGATGGTGTTCATCGTCCAACCGACAATCTCTTTAACCATTATCCTCGCGTGGCCTCCAGGCCTTGATAAGCGCTGACCCATAAGTACAAAAAATATATAGAAGTATTAATGTATGATAAAAAAAACGAAAAACAAGACTAATTTTTATTATTTTAATTTGATTTAATTTATTTAAGCTGGTAAAAAGTAAGATTTGAATAATTAAATCGTTGCGTAAGAAAAATTCTTTTCAAGCGAATAATTCTTCATTGGAAAATGACAATTTGATCGATGCAATTAAATTCTTGACACACATTATTATTTCACTTGTTATTAAAAATGTTAAAATATCGATTTTACTCAAAAAGATGGAATAATCCATGTATATTTGTAGTTAATTAATTATCGTTTTAAATAAGTTTAAATTTATCTTTTTAGAGTTTAATTTAATTAAACTAGTTTGCCATCCTCCCAGGTATTATCTACTGCACAAGGGGTGTGATTTCTGTCGCTAGGAATTCTCTTACCACTGAGAGAATACGGATTGTACTATATGTAGCGTGGCAAGTAAATGGAAACTAGTATATTTAATGTGATTTAAATATCATTTTGATTTTGTGTCATAAATTCGCCTGAAAGTCCTACGTTAAAAAAAAAGGTGTGTTTGGCTACCATGTTCTTTAGCCAAAAGGTCCGTTGGAACAAATGTCGGAGATTCGATTTAAAAAACAAAAAAACTTGAAAGAGGTTAACGTAAAATATCGTGGAATGTGAATAATTCTCGCCCTCGTGCCAATGATTAAAAAAGGGAAATAAAAAGCTTAATTTTATTCTTATATATATATATATATATATATATATATATATATATATATATATATATATATATATATATATATATACAGAAAATACTTAGAGGGTGGAATGAGAAGAATGCTTTCTTTGGACACGTCCTTTCTCTTCGATAAGATCTTACTGACAGTTGGACAATCTATTTGGCGGGAGTGGTTAAGGCAGCCATGTCAAGCCGACACTCTAGTAACATGTCTATATATATATATATATATATATATATATATATATATATATATATATGTGTGTGTGTGTGTGTGTATGTGTGCGTATGCTTGATATATATGTATATATATGTCTGTAAATATATGCATATATACGTGTATGTATATATATGCATATCTGTGTATGTATATTTATGTATGTATAACTTTATATATATAACGTTATGTTGGTTTAATTATTCTTGATATTTTTCTGACTGTTTCCAAAAATTAGTTTTTAATAACGAAGTTTCGATATATTTACGTACCATAGCGATACGTATTTTTTGCATCAAGCTTTATGCATGCATATATATATATATATATATATATATATATATATATATATATATATATATAGTACTTGTATTATTACTGTTCTCTAGATATTAATCCAATGAAACTCTAGTTCTTATAAGATAGTGCTCAACAACAAATAGAGTGCAAATGATCAGTGTGCAAATGAATTAACCAAATGTGTCAAAGCAGGCATTGAAGCCTATGTCCCCATGCGAAAATTCTTCACCAAACCCCACTCCACTCAATGATTCACCTCGAAATGTGCAGCTGCTATTGCTGAGAGGCAGCAAGCATTCTGAAAGTTCGTCCGCCATAAGTCAACTATGAATAGACAGAAATTTATAGAATCAAGAAATAATTGTAAGGCAGTGATAGGTGAAACAAAGAGAAGGTATACAGAGATAACCAAAAAACGCATTCAGTCACAGAAACTAGGCACTCGCGATTTCTGGAAAATCTATAATAGTGTGGTGAACAATGGACAATCAACGATTTTCCCGCTATCAAACCACAATGATGTCGTTTGCACGGCAGCTGATAAGGTTGAACTACTTGCCCAGCGTTTCGCCATCAACTCCACTTTGGACTCGGTAAACCATCATCTCCCTAAAGTCCCACTGCGGACTGAAGTCACACTTAGAAAACCTGGTCATCACCCCATCTCAGGTCAGTGGCATCATAAAAAACCTCGACACCTCCAAAGCATGTGGGCCTGATCTTATACATTTAATAATAATAAAGAAATGCTATGCAGAACTGGCTCCTGTCCTCTCCAAACTCTACAACAAATACCTAGCTGAATCTTCCTTCCCTGATAGCTGGAAAATTGCCTCTGTGGTACCAGTCTTCAAGAATTCTGGGGATAGAGCAGATCATCAGAACTATCGCACAATCAGTCTACTCCGATCTTTAAATCCTTAAAAAAATCTTTAAATCCTTACTCAATATAGTGATAATCCGGCACCTAGTTAATGCTAAACTTTTTTCTGACCGCCAGTATGGATTTAGACAAGTACGATCTACTGCGAACATCTTAACAGTCATATTTTTTATATTACAAATTCTTTAATTTTTGAATTATTTTCATAATTTTTATTTACTTATATATAATTTTGATTTTTAATTATAAACCGCTCTTCGCTTTCATCAGTAGGACTTCCCTTATAAGCAACCCATCCTGAGTCCGCCCCTACCAGGCTTGAAATCTGATATTCCATGTTTATCTGAATTTCTGTAAAATTATATATATATATATATATATATATATAGTCATCCACATACAGCCTATATATATATATATATATATATATATATATATATATACTAGACAAATGCCTGTCCCAGGACGTTTATAAGAAATAAATATAACATTATTTAAAAATTTGAATGTTTTTTCTTTTTGGGGGAGAGTTTGGTACGGTTTCGGTGCCCCCATTAAATGGTAAAGTTCATAAAAAATAAATAATGTACCCACGTTACTCACTCTGTTGCCTCGAATACATATTCTATTATTCATAATCATAAGTTCAATAGTTTAATATTTTACAAAGGACATACATATTATTGGTGCTAATGTGTGCACACCGATCCTTTTAAAAATGTATTTGTATGATAATGAAGAGTGGCAAAAATGAATCGTGGACGAGTCCATTGTGGGTGGGACGTCGAGAAAGAAAGAAAGCGACTTGATAACTGTTAAAAAGGAGAACGTTCAGCAGTGCAAGTGAGACTTGAAAGGCAGCGGTTTCAGAAAGCCGGAGCGCTTGATGATCGGAGTATCGAAGTACCGGAAGAATGTGAGTTTACCGATGTTTATGGCACCGATGAAGCTTTATTGGCTATGGTACCCAAGCCCGTCTTGCTGCTAGGCTTTCGTGTCCGCTGACTAAAAATGCGACTGATAAGCAAGTTGGTACTGTGAAGGAATCCCCATACTTATATTTTATCTAACAGACAATTAGGGATGCTTGTGGAACAATTGCTTCAGTTCACGCTCGGATAGACAATGCAGAGCAAATTGCTTTCCAATCGGATGTATATATGAACGAGTTTTTAGCGGAAATCAAGTCTGTGACCTCAGCAAGGAAAAGACTTTCATGAGACAAAAGTATGTCAAAAGATTTTTTTATATGTCTGTGCGTAGCCGGCGTAAACCATTCGGTGATGGAAAATAAAGAAAACCAAAGTTTTTCCATATACGTTGTGTTCTTTTTCATTCTTGTTGGATCTTACTGGGTACCCCGAAAGAACGGGTAATGCAACATATTACTTACTATAACTCAGAATTTGATGTAGAGCAACTCGTCAATGAGTAAGATCCCACCCCTTCACTGTTGAGCTCCCCAAATGCCGAATAGTTTTCTACTCTAATAACTTCTTTTCCTAGTACTCCTAGCTTTTGGAATTCCCTTCATGCTTCCTGTTTTCCTGATTGTGCTCATATACAGACATTTAAATGAAATGTAAACAATCGTTTCGCTGCAAAACTCCCGATCAAGGAGTTCCCTTATTCACAGTTGCATCCTACGTGTTCTGTGGCATCGTTCTTTGTTTGGGATGAACTTGAGTAAAAAAATATCATTTTCTTTATTTTTTGTATCTAACTTATTTTAAAAGCTTTTTTGGATGTGGATGCGAGAATGGTAACGTTTACAAAAAGTAATGTACCCATGTTACTCACGTGGTTACTGAGAATATATATCCGGAAATTCATAATGATCGGTTCATAAAAAAAAACTTTATATATATATACATGCATGTTAACACTTACAAAATTAATATAAAATTACTAAATGTTAACTTTTACAAAAATAAAATAATGTGCCCATGTTAAGCACTGTATTTTTTTAGTATATATATTCTAAAATTCATCGGGTTAGGAGATTAAATTTTTTTTAGGGGGAGGGGGGTTAGAGTTAGGTGGGAAAATTCCCTAATCGATCAAGTTTACAAAAATAAAATAATGTGCCCATGTTACTCACTGGGTTACTTCGAATATATATTCCAATATTCGAACATTAGTTCGATTAAAAAACAATGAAAACAAAAAATAAAAAAACAACTTCATTTATATTCACCCCCTAAATGTTAACATTTAGAAAAAATGTGCTCATATTACTCAATGTATTTTTTAGAATATATATTAAAAAAATCATAATAATCCGTTTATTAGTTTAGGAGATTAATCTATACACACACACACACACACACACACACACACACACACACACACACACACACACATATATATATATATATATATATATATATATATATATATATATATATATGTTTCGGAAACAGATGACAACAGAAGCTAAGTCTTTCCGTGCTTGAAACCGAGGGTACGAATGTTGCAGTAATTTTTCTGTACCAAGATAAATAAATAATATA
>OY744517.1:186165140-186307640 GCA_963556195.1 Sepiola atlantica | reverse complement strand
TACCAGCAGAAGCCGGCAATCCAATAATATCGGATCTACAAACACACTGAAGAGGCCAATTCGATTTGGCGAAATTATTTGTATCATTATAAACTAAAAATGAAAGTTTATATAAAAAAAAAATCGGTTTCGATTTTTCTTTTCTTTTAAAATAAAATTAATATCGCATCCTTAATATGCTTCGAAGGTATTTATTTTACCTCAATCCTCATTATTAAATTTCATTTGGATGCTTCAAAAAAGTATGAACTTTTTAAATCTATAACTAACTCGCGTGCATGCGTTATTTCATACAGAAAGTGGAAAAAAAACCCATCTCATACGCCGGTTTAAACCAGCAGAAGCCGGCAATCCAATAAGATCGAATCTACACTGAAGAGGCCAATTCTATTTGGCGAAATTATTTGTATCATTATAAACTAAAAATGAAAGTTTATAAAAAAAAGAATAGAAAAAATCGGTTTCGATTTTTCTTTTCTTTTAAAATAAAATTGATATCGCATCCTTAACATGCTTCGAAGGTATTTATTTTACCTCAATCCTCATTATTAAATTTCATTTGGATACTTCAAAAATGTATGAACTTTTTAAATCTATAATCATATATATATATATATATATATATATATATATATACGATGTTTCTTATACTTTTAGAGTACCCAGTATGTTAGTGTGTACATATGTACATGTATACATTATATATGTACAAATGTATATATCATTTATACAAATATTTACTTGACAACAGCCGTTTTATGATATTTGCAAGTCATAATTGAAACTCATACCATTAGATCTACTCACAATTTGAACATATTTAAAACGGGTTCATATGCCGTAACATGGACACACATAAGTAATCAATGAATTATTTCTAATAGGCATTGTGTCTCGCCATAGAATAACAACGTAAAACAGACAAAAACAATCAATTAATTGTTTCGAATGGATATTGTGATTCAGCAGTAAGTAACCCGAACGGCACCCTAAAACATCCATCAAATCAGCTTTACATAGCTAACAAATGTGTTTATATACAGAAAATTATATACAGCATAAGCACGCCGATTTTCGTTAAATCACCGAAGTTAAATGACGTTAAGCCTGACCAGTACTAGATAGCTAAACACTTGGGAACACCGTCAGTGTATGTGGAAGGACGAAAATCCCACCCTGCAAAAAACCAAAATACAGCTCTACTGATAGGTTTAGCAAGTGTTTCGGTATACACTGCTTAATCACACATGTTTTGAAACAACAGAACAACCGCCCCTAAGGGGAAGTTCTGTCCGAAAATCATGTGATGTGGCCCTTCCAAACAGTATGCCATACTGATATATATATATATATATATATATATATATATTGGTACAGAAAAATTAGTACAACATTCGTACCGTCGGTTTCAAGCACAGAAGGACTGAGCCATCCAGCTCTCTTCAGCTTCTGTTGTCATGAGATGACAACAGAAGCTGAAGAGAACCGGATGACTAAGTCCTTCTGTGCTAGAAACCGACGGTACGAATGTTGTACTAATTTTTTTGTACCAAAATAAATAAATATTACGCTCTTAATTTTTAATTTTTAACTTTAATTCTCAATTGATCGAGCACTCTGCTGAGATTTTTCCTGCTATATTACAAAGAAGTTATATATATATATATATATATATATATAGTCAAACTATAACAATCAATGAATTGTTTCCGAGAGGTTTTGTGTTTCACAAATTAAATAACTAAACAAGGATTGATATGTCGTAAAGGTGTCAAACCAAACCAAACTATGTTTAGGAACTTTGGAGATAAGGATTGATGATTAATATTAGTTTGATTATTCGGCCGATGTAATCCCAACCTTCTTCAGGTACGTCTCGTCGAACTCGGTAATATGAACGGCATTTCGAACAGAACCCGTGGCGGAACGGATATAAGTGATAAGTAATAATCAGTGACAGTCTTTTAGAGGTTGAAAGTTTAATCCTCAGTACGGGCGATATAAGAATACACTTATGAATTTCTTAAGACTTCTATCCGGTCATAGATGATGAAACGTGGATTCCGTTCGAAATTCCGTACAGATTCCCGAGTTCAATCTAAAGCTCGACCTGAAGAAAGTCGGAGGTTACATCGACCGAAACATTGTGAGAATAACACCCAAGATGAGAAAAGTACTTCGAGTAATACAAATCAAACAATTAATTATGTGCATAATGTTTCGCCATTAAATAACTCAACAAGAAATGTGGTAAAAGAGCCAAACAAAACAATGAATTGTGTCCCATAGAATCTCGCCATTAAATAACCCTAAACAAGATAAGCAAAGGATTTATAATATAAACATTATGTACCGCCTCGTAATTCATATATTTCCAATTACTACGTTCTGAATTAAAATATTCAAATAAACCCATCCGGTTAACACAACCATTATGAATCTTACTTCTTTTTTTATGGGAAGTATTTTTCATGTGTCAGTAGATAATTCATTTTCATGGGAATTCTTTGCATTTTTTTAAGACCAAGATTGAGATTTTAGGACTTTTAAAGGCAATAAAAGATTCATAATTGTCCAGATCACATTTATGAGCTTACACATAACGGCCACTTGTACTTTTAGCACAACATGTTAAATTATTTTGAACTATCTGATTATTTGTGAGTATAATACTTTTTATGGGTGTCAGTTTAATGATTTTCGTTCAAAAATAGCCTTCAATATTGCGCGGTGGCTGTCTGTGTGGAGGGCTGTTAGTTGTTTAAAACACAGAAATAACTTCATAGATAAAAGACACTTCATACGAATATGCTATGCACAGGGAATTTTGAACTGAGTCGTTCATGAACGCCACGAAGGATCAAAAGTGTAAACCAAAGAAGCCATGTTTAATGAAATTAGTGGAAGCAAAACATGCTTACCACTAGGCGTACAAAAAATATTCTTCTGTAAAGTCGTAGAGACGACCAAACACGCGTCTTCATGTATATATATATATATATATATATATATATATATATATATATATATATATATATATATTATCCCTTGTTTAAACACCTGATGATATAATAAACTTTAAAAGTATGTAACTATACTTTTGTCCTTATTTCGATATTTCATATATATGTATATGTATGTATATATATATATATATATATATATATATATATATATATATATATATATATATATATATATATATGTGTGTGTGTGTGTGTGTATGTGTGTGTGTGTGTGCAAATGTATGCAAACTTATTATAATTATGAGGTCTTTAAACAAAGAATATAATATATATATATATTTGTATATATATATATATAATTTATTATTATTTCATATATACATGTATAATACAGTATGATAAGGTTTTATAATTATATCTATATATATTGTGTATAGATTTTCAGTATTTACTTTAACAGTGCTAAATACGTAAGTAGAGCGTAGTAGTAAAGTATGAATATATATATATATATATATATATATATATGTATATATATATATATATATATATATATATATATATATATATATATATATATATATACTAGCAGGACCCGTGCCCAGCGTTGCCCGGGATAGATATAAATTAAATTAAAAAAATATAAGTATTAGAGTATTAATTCATCAAAAAGCCTTTGAGAACAACCCTGTAATTAAAGTGATTAAAGTAGGATTTATCGATGTTTTGAATCAAATAAAATAGATTTATCTATGTTTTGGGTGACTGCCTCACCCCTCTATGATTGTAAATAGCGGTTTAGTAGAAAGAATAAAAACCAGCAAGAATATGTGTGAAGCTTTCCACAGTCAGTGAAGGAAAAATACTTCTAGATTGAAGCAATTTATATCTCAATCCACTACGGATTGAGATATAAATTGCTTCAATCTAGAAGTATTTTGGTGGGAGATTTAATTTACCAACATTGGTAATCAATCTTTCGTCTAACTCGGGCCTTGATTTAAATATATGGCGATTGATTTAAGGAATTTGTTGTGGTTATTTTGTTTTTGATTTATCGACTCTTAACTAATCTGCACTTTTACCATTGACTATGTTGTTGCTATTTCGTTGCATTTCTACGAGGGAAGAGTTATACAATGGTGATGTTTAATGTGTTGAAAATCTATCTCTGTCGAAAAAAAATTGCCGCAGTCTAGATGGATTTATACAAATGTGTTGAAAATCCATTTTTTGGGAGAAATAGAATTAATACATTTTTAATAAATTAATATTTCAAAATATAATTTTAAAATTTATTAATTTATATTCTCTGCGGGACTGGTTTGTTCCAACCCTACTCTTTGACATCCATTTTGGCAGATTCTCTACTCAGACGGATCTTTCATTTGGTGTTTATTATTTTTGACGAAGAGAAGATTTTCCCGAAATATTAAATAAATGATTTTTAATCATCATCCGGACAGCACACAAACAGCCGACACCATACTTACTGTTATGCAAAATTTACAAGAAAAATAAATAGTAAGTCCTCCCACATCGATTTATTATTTTTGTCCCTTCTAGCTTACAACCTATCCGGCACTTCGCATTGCCCTTAGCCTTCTTAAAATATATATATATATATATATATATATATATATATATATATATATATATATATATATATATATATATATATATATATCCGTTTTTACAATTAATTAATATTAAGTAACGGAATTTCTAGAAACAATAAAGAAAAAATCTAAATGGGAGAGTGGAGATCGAGAGCTTAAGATGTTCAGTTCGACCTCTACCCTATGAGCGATATACGGCATGTTAGTTATTTGGTAAAGATAAGCCTTAATAATTGTAATCTGCGGCTGCTTCTATTGTTTTATCAGTTATTGAACAAATGTCAACATTGTAAAATAATTTCGAGTAGGATATAATTTTATTTGACAGAAATTGAATAGAAATGCATTTTATTGTTATTAACAACATAGAACAACTTTCTACAAAGGAAACTGAAAAATCAGAATAACATTGTTTATAGACCGTAAGCTATCGACGACAATATATGCGATGACAATATAGATAGACTCTTCTTTAATATAGCGATAACATGAAAATCAACTTATAAAATCGGAGCAAAGACGAACTAAGACAGACAGAATAAGTAATACTTGTTTCACGCACGTTCACATCCAAACGGGACACGTCGTCACTGGGACGTAACGTCTACTGCGAATTATAGGCCAGATTAATCCTAGGTAATGAGTTGTGCAGCGATATGTTTCTTCACATTACATTTAAATTTTTGCATGTTGGTATAATCCGAGAAACAGGGAACGGGGAGGGAATACGAAAGGAAAGCCGTTCTAGGAAATTAGAGTAGAAAGCTTTCTGGAATCTGAACACCTTTACAGCGAATAGGTGGAATTTTTCTGATTATCGGGTTGGTCGGGGGTATTTATGTTGAGGGGGGGGGGCAGAAGTTCATCGGAGCACATTTCATTGAAGTACTTGTAGAACAAGCAGATGGATGCAACATTGCGGCGATGAGACAGGACCTGGAGCTTGGTAGACAATGCGGGACCTATTAAATTAGATACTCTTTTTGGACCCTGTTTAAAAGGGAGAGACTAGTGGTTGGTGCACCAGCCAAGATGTAGCAACAATACTCAATAGATGGGTAAATGGTGGCTTTGTATAAATATAGGATACTGACAGGCGAGAGAAGTTGTCTAGCCCGGCAGCAGGCTTAGCAATGTTTTTTTAAATGTATTTGTTCCAATTCATGTTACCTGTGAATAGTAGGCCGAGGGGTTTGAATGTTGGACTCTCATATAGGGTGCTATCAGCTATGGCAATCGGTGGTTGGACAGATTTCTTTTAATTGTTATAGAAAAGGAGCTTTATATTAGTAACTTTAAATATTACCATCCATGGATGGCCCCATTTCACTACAAACTCCAGGTCATTTTCTAAGAATTAAGTCATTGTCTTAGATATATGTGCGTTTTTTTCCATATGTCGAGAATAGAGTGTGGTGTCATCAGCAAATATACCTATCTCGGACGCAATTGCATGAAAATCAGGAATAATAAACATCTAAAAATCGATCTCTGGGGTACACTCCACTTGAAAGTTTGTTTCTTCCAAGACGCTTTTTATTTCCTTTTCCATGTCCCAAGGCAACGCCGGGAAGCGATACTTTAGTATGAAAACGAACAGGGTCTGCCTTTTTGTTTATCCGCTTTTCATATTTTATTGCAATGCAGTTGTAAAAACTATACCATTTATAAATCGCCGTATCCCAAGAATTGTTTATAGCAAAATAAAATTGAGGCTAACATGTTTGGGTTTTTTTCATTATAAATACTGGAATCCGACTTTAGGGCCAACCAAGAGTGTGGAACGCATCAATGAACGCGGGACAGTTATCTGTGTAAAAATTGGGCCTAACCAGCTATTTTCATTATAAACACTGGAATCTGACATTAGGACCAACCAAGAGTTTTGAACGCATCGCTGAATAGGGGACAGCTATCTGTGTGAAATGGGCCTAACCAGCTATTTTCATTATACACACTGGAATCTGACTTTAGGACCAACCAAGAGTGTGGAACGCATTGCAGAATGAGAGACAGCTATCTGTGTGAGTTTATGTTGAGGCAGCAATATAAAGGAAACGATCTTTTTTTGCAAATACTCGATAATATTAATAGATGGCATCCTCTGTAGTAAGTAATTAAACGCTTTCGTTTTGACTACCGCCTGCATTTTGTCTGTTTTGGAATGTGACGGGGTGTTTGGGGAGCCGGGATTGTCTACAAAATATCACCTATTTTATATTGGAGATTTTCCTGATCCGTCCTTAATTATTGAAGGACTTTCATAACGTGACTTTAAATTTCGGGAATATTAGAGATACCCTACGGAAACGGATATTTCAACTAGTATGAGCATCGATGGCGGCGATCAGTCATTTAATTGAAAACATTTGACAAAATGGAAACAGAAATGTCTTGGCCTAAATAGCGCTCAATCAATTTTGAAATAATCTACTGTCTATTTATAGACTTTTCCTACCGACCCACGTTCTTAGACGCCCACTCTCACCGCGGACATGGAGTCGTCTTGTTGGCAGTGACTATTTTTAGCCCATTCACAAATATTGCAAAGAGAAAACGCCACTCTTTTTCTTCTACTTCCTACTGCCGTAAAGTCTCAAAGTAAACAGCAAAGACAGGAAGGAGAAGAAAAAAGATTCCGACCGCCCCCTCCCCTATCTCAGACCAAAATGTGACACCCCCTATGATAAAGCCCTCCCTCTCCATAAAAAAACATTTGACATATTTGAACTGCACCTCTTCCTAATCAACAGATACGTTTGACTGTCGCGTGTTTTACAAGGGAGTGAAAAGATGTGGCAATGATTGGGAACGCTGTCAGGAGAGAGAGAGAGAGAAAGAGAGAGAGAGAGAGAGAGAGAGAGAGAGGGGGGACGGAGGAAGGAAGGGAGAGAGAAATAAGGAAGAGAGAAGCGTGATTTGTAAGCAGATATGATAAGCGCGCTCGGAATTTGTGTAAATTTTGGAATTTTCCTTTCGTTTTGTTTGTAGAAATCACCAGAGGATATCCTTGACTATTCTTTTGAAGGTGGATACGGACCACCGTTGACATCAAACAAACAACCGCCTTGCATTTTAATAACACACACACATATAGTAAGTTATGAAAATATATTTATGGCAATTAAGCTACACAGAGGCGTCCGCGTTTCGTCTCCGTCGAGAATCGTCATGCTAAAATGCATGGAATTCGTGTTACTGAGTGTTTTTATATATCCACGTAGTGTTCAGTCTAGCTAGCTAACCAATCAGATTCATTGTCATTCCCTCCTACGGGTTAATGTTTTCACAAAGGTTCGGCTAACTTTTACTTGACATATTCTTCTTTTGTTTAATTTTGTATAGGGGTGACGAATCCCTTTTGTGAATGTGTTAAATTAATAGGTGCCCTTATTTTAACACATGCATGCTTGAGATAGGTTTATTTCTATTTTTTGTGATTTTAGATGTTGGTTTAGTTTAGTTTTTTATTTAATTATTTTTATAATTATTTTATTTTTTATTTTTTTAATGTATTATTATCATAAAAAACAGTCTGTGTAACATTTGTTTGTTATTTCACATCTACAGTTTAATAGGTTTTTGGGTCTTTAAACTTTAGAATTTGAAATTTCTCATTCAGACATAATCTAGACGGGTTGTCTAAATTTCTACATGTACTGGTCTGTCGTACTATTTCCCACTCGATTACTGGCGAGCGTCCGCTTTCTTTGAATTCCCAGTAATGTTGTTTTTATTCGGCGTTTTTAGTTTTCGAATATGCTTTTACGGTCGTAATATCTTGTTTTAAAATCTAGGAAGGTCACACCCACGTAGTACTTCTTATTATTCAGGCTTTCCTTAGCAAATATTGTTGCTTGGTAAACCAATATATATATATATAAATATAAACAATAACAAATATTTTATATTTGAAGCTCCTCGTTAAAAAGTAGAGCACTGTAAAATGGTAGTAGTAACACAGCGTAGCGTCACTTGCTTTATGCATCGTTCCTTCACTTATAGAAGTTTGAATGCCTGTACGCTTTCGCCGCCGTTAATGTGTTAAAATTATCATTGTTTATAAGCTGTTCAGAACTGGCCTAGCGGTTGGTGACGTTGGACTGTAGGTTGAAAAATACTTGTAGTCCAGGGTTTCGAATCGTGTGACCGGTGGTGAATAGTCGTACTTCTATGCTGATGAGTCTTGATTGAAAAGAGACGAAACGTATACGTCCATAGATAAAAATATAAACAATAACAAATATTTTATATATATATATATATATATATATATATATATATATATATATATATATATATATATATATACATACACACACAAACACACACATATATATATATATATATATATATATATATATATATATATATATATATATATACATACACACACAAACACACATATATATATATATATATATATATATATATATATATATATATATATATATATATATATATATATATATATATATACTATGGTTTACCAAGCCAAAATATTTGTCTGATGATTTTCTAGTGTTGCAGAGACGATATTGACATTCAAATGTTGTTTGGCTCACAGCAAAAGAAACGGATCGTAAAAAATACATCTCAGAAATGTTATGTTTTTTTTGAAATGTGAAAATATATAAATTAAAAAAAAACTACAAAAATGCTTATGGAATATAAAATTAACCTTACATATATATATGTTTCTAAGTGAAAAATCCACATATATATATATATATATATATATATATATATATATATATATATATATATATATATATATATATATATATATATAATTTTAATGATCAAAAGAGAGACCAATCCATAGCCATACCTTTCATCTGATTCTCAAATTTTGTCATCTGTTGTCAAACACCACAACTAAACTTTGCCTTTGTACTTTCAATAGCCGGGAAACAAAATGATTTTCTAAAAATCTGTTTGAAACTGTATTTTATTTTATTTTATTTTGTATATTTGTTCCATATATATGTATATATGTATATATACATATATCTATAATAAATCAATGGCGCTACTATGATTATTTGATTATTATAAAAAAATAAATGTTTAATTTATTTAACATATCTTGCATATCTTAAACTGGCTTTTAAAACTTTCCGTATATATTAATTCTCACTTGAAGATTTTTCATAGTAGCGTTATTGTTGTATTACATACAACATCCGCCAGCGTGAAAGCTTCACCAAATTGGACTCCATAAACACGGGAAGTTGTGTTTCTCTGCGGCTTTGCCATTCAGGGAATTTAACAAAGAAAAGGGGGAAAAAAAGAAAAAAATTTTGTAATCGCTGACGATGACATGTTATGTCGAAATATATTTGATTATTATAAAAAAATAATGAATGTTTCATTTATTGAAAATATCTTGCATCTCTTAAACTGGTTTTAAATCTTTTCATATATGTTAATATATATCATATTATATATATATAAGGTAATACAACAAAAGATATAAGAGACAACTAATATCTTTAATTAGTGAAAATCCGGATAAAACTGAAGCTCAATATACCGGATAGAGCATTAATAGCACTGGATAAAGTGAAAGAATAAAATAAGGTGCGAATCAAATTTTATTAGCATTCATTGCATTGAAGTCATATTATATATATATATATATATATATATATATATATATATATATATATATATATATATATATATATATATATATGTGTGTGTGTGTGTGTGTGTGTGTGTGTGTGTTTATTTATATATATTCCTCGGGCTTTGTAAATTACAAGAAAAATAAAATACAAAATTGAAAATACAAATGATAAATATATCAAATAAATTACGATAATACAGTCGTTAAAATGTAACATTTAATAAATATGTTTGAAGATGTTTATTTATGTAAATAAATCAGAGGATTTCACGTTTTACTGTTCTCTGTTGTGTTCTTAGTATTTTCTTTGCTGGCGGTAATCAGCCTCTCTGTATTGTGTCGCATGCATTTTTTAGTCCTTAAGTTCCTTAATTGCGTCGTCTACACAATGTTCAATGCTTATGAGTCTACTCCATTATTATTATTATTATTATTATTATTATTATTATTATTATTATTATTATTATTATTATTATTATTATTATTATTATTATTATTATTATTATTCATATTATTATTATTATTATTATTATTATTATTATTATTATTATTATTATTATTATTATTATTATTATTATTATTATTATTAAGTACTCACTATGTCTTCATCAATGATTGCTCCATGATAAAAACCAGAGGTGTTCCTTAGAGTCTGAGTGACAAGTCTCCCCAGATTTTCAGTACTCTCTACCTCCTTCACTAGCCATTGCAAATGACTTTGCGTTGTCGTAAAAACCGCTAACTATTGATTTCTCGCTTGCAAAGACCATTAGTCTTCTCTGGGATTTGGGTGGCAATAAGACTTCCCAAGGTCCCAATACTCTTACCACTCTTCAAGTGGAGGTCTGGTTAATTCTTTCTCTCCTCGGTCTTTCCATCCTCCTTGACCGGTCATGACTAATTTGTGTGGTCTCAGCCGAGGCTAATGCCTTCTATTATAAGTTGGGGGAATGGCAGTTTATAAGATTTCAGTTTCAGTTCCTTCGATTCACGTGGTATTTCTTTCATGTTTTTTTTCTATCTGTTGCCACTTCCATGCGACTGGTTACGTGGGTTGGTTTCCGCATTCGAGAATTTTCTTAAGATTGCATCTGTCTTGTTCATATTGACGGTGCCTCTTTCTGCAGTGATTAGCCTTTCTGTGTTGTGGATTATGCATTTTTTCAATTGTTTTTTCATGTCATCCACACAGTCTGCTATACTTACCAGTCCTCTTCCCCCTTTCTCTCTTTTTCACGTAGAGTCGGTCAATATCATCCTTCGGGGGTAGTGCATTGTACATGGTCATTAATTTCTAGATGCCTAAGTTCTTCTTTTTCCAGCTTATTAATCGACCTGAATATTTTACTAGTGATCCTGCTGATGAGGTGATTCCTTTTATAGATTTATAGTATGTAAATTAGTTTCTAATAGTTTTCTTGTTCTTCTCAGGTATTCTTTTCTAATCTTCACTTTCATTTCTGTTGGTTTGATAGTTCCAGAACTCCCAAATATTTATAAGTATCACGTTCGCCAAGTGCTCTCATCTCCTCTAGGTTGGGCAGTTCTTCCGATGTCTCCAGTTTTCCCGTTGTTATTTCCAGCAGTGCAAACTTTTTATTATTAATTATTAATAATAATTATTATTATTATTATTATTATTATTATTATTATTATTATTATTATTATTATTATTATTATTATTATTATTATTATTATTATTATTATTATTATTAATGGCAGCAGTAGTAGTAGCAGTAATAGTAGCAAAATAGTATTACAATTTTCCCTTCTTCCCTTCATGACACATCCGAAATACCAAAGGTGCCTCAACCCAAATTTGGTGCAATACTGTCCAATAGCTTTTGAACCTATATATGGTTATTGTTATAGCAGCAGTAATAATAGTATTTACAGTATCAACATTTCTATTTGCCTGATGCAATCTGCATCTGATAGGTGCTTTATGCTAAAATTTGTGTAGTTAGGTCCAGTAGCTTTTTGTTCTATAAGTGACTCACATATACACAGACAGAAAATACACTGAAAAATGGTATAGATCCAATGCATACAAGTATAGGAAAAGAGTGAGAGAAAAGAGAGTGAGTGATTTGAAAGAGAGGGAAAGAAAAGGGAGGTCATTTCGTTCGAAAGAAGAGAATGTATAGAACGTTTAAAATTAAAAGTAAAACGAAACTTATGTTTCCTTCTTCGGGCACTTCTGTACAAATGTGAAATGTGAGTCATACGTTGGCCGTAAATACTTCCTTCGTTACAAGCTAAGATCCTGTTCCTTTCCGATTGCCAAAGCTGAATTTTGAAAATATTTTCCTTTTAAAGAGCACAATCTTTTCATTCATGAGATAATCGGCCATTAATGGAATCCACGTACTTAAAAAAAAAGAAACAACTTAATCTAATATATAAAGTTATCTTGTCGGATTTTCAAAGTCAGACCCAGATATCGTTTAAGCTGAAAAACGATTATATATATATATATATATATATATATATATATATATATATATAGATGGATCGGAGACAGAAGACACATACGATCTTTACCACAGAGACTGTCACACCCGCATCGGCTTGTACGACCACAAACGTCGATGCTCCAGCCGAAAATACAACTGGGATAATACTCATGGTTAACCCTACATGATGGAGGCCTACTATATATATATATATATATATATATATATATATATATATATATATATATATATATATATATATATATATATATATATAGTGTGTCAGGTTGTATATGAAAATAAATCAAACAAAGTGCTCGATCATATAAGAGAGCTACTATAATTTATTTAGATACTGTATATTACATAATTCAGCAATGTACCGCGGTTTCATCCAAAAGGGCAGATTCAGACATCTTTAGTAAATCTCCGTGCCCAGTGGAATCCTCGGCAAGCTGAAACGATTGTAGTCACGCCCAACAGGGAATGGCGTCAACAATCTGTTGCTGAATTATGTAATATACAGTATCTAAAAAAATTATATATATACATATATATATATATATATATATATATATATATATATATATATATATATATATATATATATATATATGGAGACTATTACAATTTTTAACCCAAAACGTTTTTTATTCTTTATTGTAACTCTGGTATTTATGAGCTATTTTCATAAATAGTAAAAATTAACATTGAGCTTTCAGCCTTTCTTTGTGTGACTTTAAAGAACATACATACATACATACATACATACATACATACATACATACATACATACATACATACGTACACATATATATGATTAAAGGCTTGAGAAATGGAAAAGGTTTACCGAAAATTATCTCATAGAATAACCTAACGAAAAAGTTAAACGAAAAAAGAAATTGTGATTTACCTTGTTTCTAAAATCGTCCAAACCACCCAGAACGAAGTAGTAACTTTCACACTTATTTATTTTTCTCCCACTTGTGTGCTTATGATTTTCCATCGACTGATTACACATAATATATATATATATATATATATATATATATATATATATATATATATATATATATATATATATATATATACGTACTGAAAATGTTTTTCGAAAATAAATATGTATGTCAAATTTAATCTAGTACCACTCTGTTTCAATGATCATAAAAAAGACAATTGTTTCGTGTGAATCTCCCGTTTAAGTTTCAAGAAAGAAAGAACTGGGCGTGGGAAGCACTTTTATACGAAAAGCGTAGCAAAGTGATACACTTTATTTGAATTCTTTTCTGAGAATGATGTCCATCCACATTTCTTTGGACTGAGGCATACCTATTGCCAGGAATGCAGATAGGATTGTTTGAGAAACCTTCTGCTTTTAGTATCTACTAGGACCTTCCGGTATAAACGAGGGGGCAGAGTTATATGAGCATTCCCCAAAGATAAACGTGTAAGTTACGTCAGCCTCGTTAAATTATTAATGGCATCCGCTCTATAAAAGTCGGACATGTTTATATGTCTGAATTTTTGTGATGAGGTTTTGTTGTTGTTGTTGTTATTATTATTATTATTATTATTATTATTTTATTTTATTTATTTATTTTATTTATTTATTTTATTTTATTTTATTTTTTTTATTTACATTGGTCATATTCGTTCTATTATCCCCAGCAACGTTTTTATATCTCTACTTCGTGCCCTGGGTCGGTTGATTGGTATGACTTGATTAAGATCATTAGAGGTCCGAATCTATTCTACTTATGAGATCCGTCCCAATCTTCCACCCTCTGAACTAAAGGAAGGCGGAAGAGCGTTTTAAACTTAATTCAGTGATTGATGATGATGATGATGATGATGATGATGATGATGACAGGCCTTTAAAATTCCGCAATCCGCAATTCCCTCTTTAAAAGAACATAATATGCTATTATTATTAATTACCATAGTGGTTGTAATAAATGCACGGATGTTAGAATTAACGCCGCGAAAAACATCTGTAACTTAATAACAGAATCAATTAATAATGAGGATTATGTATCTGTCTGTCTGTCTGACGCCGAAACTATATCATTAGTTTTGATCGCTCTCTTTTTATATCTACTTATCAGCTCCTAGACATACCCATTCCAAAACTTCCCCAAACATCACGCGTCTTTCAAAGTTACATAATTAATTAGAAATTGTGTTTTAAAGCACAAATTTATTGAATCAAATTGTTTTATTTAAAAATAATTGATTTAAAAAATTACTATGTTTTTGGTAAAAAAAACTAAAAAACATTTTGCTGAGCAATTAAATAAAACAACTAGCAAAAATATGCGACCGGAAGGAGCATATATTTGCTAGTAAGAATAATAATGTAATAAGAACATTTTAGAAAAATTAAATTATGTTATATTCTGGAAAGAGTCTTTAGCTTTCATGCACAGCCGTGTTTTCCACTTTTCTATCAACGCCCTCTGCGGCTCTGTAGACACTTGCACAGCCGTGCTTTCAAATTTCCGATCTCGCTGGGTAGACAAAAAAAATGGCCGTGTCGAGTTGACTAAAATTAAGTATTATTCTGTGACAGCATGTTTTTTATACTAATGATTTAAAACTTAACAAGACAAAAAGTAACTCAAGGGTAAGGGTTAATAAGATTGTCAGTTCGATAATGAAACAGTACTATGAAAGGTTTGAGGACGATGTTTGGTTAGTTGAGAGAACGACTGGATAGATATTTGTTGACATTGGACTTGAAAAAAAAGAAGTACCGCGGTAACATATTACACAGATGGGAAGTTTTTGGAAATAAACTCTGTTTATTGAAGTTCCATTTGATTTTAGGTAAACAGAGGAAGAAAAGCAAGATCTTTGCAGTGATGAGGGCATCGGACTATTATACAACTTCGCCGAAGTTCTCTTACATTTTGAAGCCCTAAAATCCCCAACTTGCCAAAACTATAGTTGAATTAGGCACGAGTGTCTGGCCTAATGGATACCGTGACAGATTATGGAATCACCTATGGAGAATACAAATCGGATCAATTGTGATAATTTATGCACTAATACCGTTTAGAAATAAACCTGCAGCATCCTCCCAACAATCATAATCATCAGTTGGTATTTATTTTCTCCCTGTCGCAGCAAGATGTGGCAACCTGGCTGGATACAAAATAGCCTTAAACGGACCCGTCGGGGGAATCTCAACAATACATCCTAAAAATAGGAAGTAATGCATTGGAAGATGCACCTCCAAGGACTGAGTCGGACTATAGCTAAACTTTGATGTAAGCAATTCAATTTCTAGTGACAATTTGAAGTGCTTTAAAACTTGAATGTCTTTGCTTTATATACGATGCGTTACCAACTGGACAGATTCAAATTTTGTTTAATGCTAACAATTACAGTAACGATCAATTATTAGGATTGCTACCTACTTATAAAAGTTTTAATAGATCTCATGAAAACTTTCAAGGTGTTATGTAATAGGGCCAATACAGTCGTAAAGTATATAAACGATTTTGTGCAATAGAAACTGTTTAAAGAGATGTTTACGCTTTAAAATGGAAACATAGTTGAATTAAACTCCGTACTCATTTCAGAATATTTTGATCTTTAAAAGCATTTATTAATATAAATCAAATTTTTATAGTTACGTATGGCCCAAATAACCTATAATTTGTTTCCATCACTCTTAAACACTTACCCCCGTCTAATATATTATATTGATTAACTTTGGCCCTAAGTCATGCACCCGCAAATGCGTTACATAGAAAAACAGAAGGAAAAAAATCATTGAGTGTTGAGGCCGAAACGGTAAAAAGATGGGACATAAAGAGTAATACGTATATACCATTTCCGGTTTAATATTATTAGACTGGGTTAATGTTAAGGAGACCTAGAGAAATATACATTTTATAAGTTTCTACTGGGATCTGTTTTCCGGCGTTGTCCTGGAAAAATTGAGTAAGCTCAAAAACTTTTGCCCTTACCACAAAACGCTATCCTTAGTGTTTAAAAAAAATAATGACAAAAAAATCATCGAATCTATGTTTCTCTCGATTCGGAAGTATTTGTGAAAAGGACAAATATTAGAGTTCATTACTTCATTTGTATATAATATCGTATTCGACTTTAATTAGCGAAATCATCTATTTGTGTCATGATATTCCGTAAATAGTTAAAGTAGATTATCAGCAAAGAAAGTTTAATGAATGAATCACACGTGAAAATAGTGTAGGGTAATATAAACCCCGACATTAATTACAGTTCTTATTAAAATGTGTTTACACAGCGAAGAAATCGCCGTAACAAAAGCAGTAATCTTTTTATCTGAAATAAAGTCAGATTTGACGTGTAATGGTTTGTTCAATTGTGACAAATCTGAAGTACTGCTACAACACGGAAATGTAATAGAATGTATGGAAGCACCTATATGTAACAATATCGCTAATGTTTTTTAAAATTTTTTTTATCTAACTACCGTATATAAAGTGTATGCGATGTGTGCCGTAAATTATTATAAAGTCAAATAATGGAAAAGAATACAACTAATACAAAATGGGTGCTAGCTGTAATGTAAACAATTAACTGTGAAAGGTTTAAAACAATTTGTAAGTAATATGTGGTAATGCTAGAATAATTGAAGGATTGTTACGAAAAAGTATGTATCCTTCCAAATAAAACATTTCGATGCAATGGGTGACGGGCATAGTACATGTCAATGAGAGGGTAAAATCCCCGACACCTTTCTATTTATAAGGCGAAAAAAACTAAAGTATTGATCCAGACGAAATAGTGAAATTTATTAACGGGACAAAAAGTAATGGAACCGAATTCTCTCTTTTAAAATCTAGACAAGAATTTTCACCTTTTTTATTCAGTGAATACTTAACTTTTTTATATTAAAGTTTTATACTCCGACCCATTAGACTAGCAGCAAAATCACACCCCTTCACTGTTGAAGTCCCTATATGCTGGAATATTTTCTATTATAATAGCTTCTTTCCTCGAACCGCTTGCACTTGGAATTCCTTCACTGCTCACTGTTTCCCCGACCATACAAACATGTAGAAATTTAAATGTAATCTGAATAAACATCTTGCTTCCCAGCACCCCACCCAGGTTGTCCCCCTATAAATATTATATGCCTTCGTGATAAATGTTTCAGAAACAAAAAACTAAACGTCCCAAATAAACACCGCCGTCTGTGAACGATAGACAATCTTTCTCAGTGTGCAGTGTAAGTGGAACCTCTTCACACCATTATCTAGTGTCTTACACTTTTAATTGACAAATTAAAATGTTATCTCTATTTGTCATGTATTTAGTGATATTAAATACTTTGTAACTGTTTTGACAAAATAGTTAACAGCGCAAAAAAGGGGGGAAACAAATACACAACAAATAACGTTTACAAAGCGCAAGAAAAATAATTTTCTATCGACCTGAATAGATTTTCATTTCTGAAACCTTTTGTAAGTGTTTTTATTTTTCAGCATTTGTTTCGTAGCCTCGAAGGCTTGTAAAAAGTGGACACTACGTTAAGACAAGATCATCGATATACTGCAACTTATTTTGAAAAAAAAAATCATACCAGTTTCAGTAAATTAAAATATACAGATCGGTCGAAAATCAAATTTTAATGTGTTTGGTGAGAGTTATTAGTTGTAGTTTTTTTCATTTTCGATTTTTCAGTTGTTTAACATACAACATAGAGCTAAAAATCGCGAAATTGTCAGCGGCCATATTGGATCGATTTTTACAAGCCTACGAAACAAATTCTGAAAAAAAAAGAAAACAATTGTAAAAAGTTTCAGAACTTAAAAACTCTGCAGGTCGATAGAAAATTAATTTTTTGCATTTGGTAAAAGTTTTTTGATGTCTATTTGATTTCTCTTTTTTTGCGCTGTTAACTAAGCTATACTTTGTTTATTCTAATAACATCTTTGCTAATTAAAAATAATATATTTGAATTGCTTTTATTACAATTTAAAGTGAAACAGATTTTTCCAGTTGGCAGAAAAAGAAAATTGAAAAAGGCCAAAATAGTCGTTTATGCAGAATAGACGACTATTTTAGCCTTTTTGCCTAGTAGCAAAGTGTAGTATCTGTTCGGATACTACACTTTATATTTTCCGTCCGTATTCGCATAGTAAAAGGCACTTCTTTATAGACTGAGGCAATTTTTATTTTTGTCCTAATCAAGAGTGCCCCTTTTTGGAAGCTGAATTTAACTCACATACAAAACCGACCTTGTTGCTAACTCTGCACTCGTGAGGAGGTAAGTAAAGTGGGACAACATTTGATCCAATATTTTGTATCTTACGAGACATCTTTGATTTCTTCTGAAAAAGTCGTACCCTCGATTAACTTCATTGTCATTAAGAAACAGAACTTTCCATCCGTGGAGCACGTTACCACGGGATGGCTTCCTTGTGGGCTAGAACATGGTCATCTGCAAATCCAATGTCATCAAATTCTTGTTATAAACGGTTTATAACAAGAATTTGTGATGAGTAATCAAATTTTGTTCATTCCATTCATCATTTTCAATCCTCACATTATATTCTTCATCATTCAACTGCCAATCCATCCATATGATTAACACTTATCCCCCAGTAGCTTTTTACCTTAATAGCCGTTGACTCATTAATAAGTTAATAAACAAGTAAAAGCGGGCAGTGAATCACAAATTGACGCATATCTATATATTAATAAAACTGTGTGACCACCTTTTATGTATCTGTGTATGTATATGTGTTTCTCGACTCTTCGTGACTTACACATTATTACTTTCATATTTACTATTAATCGAATATTTATTTAAATCAAAAATGCAATCGCGTGAAATAAAACAATATTTAAAATCCCATTAAACACGATTATTTACGAAATTAAATCCACCACAATGGAAAGTATTTATGGGATTATATTTCAACATTTCGTACGACGACCTATCCATTTGATTGCAAAACCGATTATTTCATGTCTATATTGTTTCATTTAATTGTCATAAAAAATATACATAGTTTCTCACAGGAAATGAACTGAGTGAAACGACCAAGGAAGAATAAAGACAGATACTTGACATTCTTGGTAAGCGTTACCTACTTCGCGACAGGGGTTAGGGTTAGGGTTAGGGTTAGGGTTAGATCGTTTCGCAATACTTTGAAGGAATTAGTACATATTAGTTATAAGTAGTGTAAGTTCCGTAATCATTGATTGGTAATAGAATAATAAGGAGTCCGATTACTTTTCATGTCAATAAACAAAATGTATGACCCTTTATTACTCTTTTTTATTTAAAAAAAAAAACATAGTTCACCCCAAACAAGGCAGGCCGCTACTGTAGACGTAAGGGGGAACCTAAATTGGGATCAGCGCAGCGAGATGTCTGTTTAAATTAGTTTTAAATTTCTGCATGTCAGTACTGTCGGGGAAACAGGGAGCAGGGAGGGAGTTCCAGAGGACAGCAGCACGAGGAAAGAAGCTATTTGAGTAGAAGGCTCTCCGGCATCTGGGGACCTCCACAGTGAAGGGATGGGATTTAGTTGATTGTCGAGTTGGTCTAGTGAATTTACTCACTACCAATAATTACGGAACTTTAAATGATTATAACTTCTGTTAACTATTAAAGTTTTTAACGCAAATACGTCATAAATGAGTATTTATTTATTCCTCTCCAGGAGTTAGGCACAAGGCCAGTTTTTATCTTACTCCCACAAGTAAGATGTGACCCAAGGTCGGGTCGGGAAAGTGGGGTTTAAAAATTTCCTGGGCCGCTCCGTCGGCATTCCCCGGTAGGAGCGCCTTAGGCAGTAAGCAATAAACTTACTCCTCCCCAAAGAGGGGAGGCAAAGCCTGGGAAGGTGGACCTCCTAGAACTGCACAGGACAGACCCATTGACCGGCGTAAATCAAGACCCGAAGGCCAAGACAACACCAATATGGGGTGCATAATCCATCGGAACAGATACTACACTTTGATCTTAGCCAAAAGTCCAAGAAATGAGTAGGTACACTGAAATAAATTGCTTTTCACAAATTTCTCAACTGTATTCATTTACTCCTCTCCAGGAGTTAGGCACAAGGCCAGTTTTATCTGACTTCCACAAGTAAGATGTGACCCAAGATCGGGTCGGGAAAGTGGGGTTTTAAAAGCCAGCGCTCGAGAGGTGAGCACTCTGGCCATTAAAAATTGCCTGGGCAGCCCCGTCGGCATTCCCCGGGAGGGGCGCCTCAGGCAGTAAGCAATAAACTTACTCTTCCCCAAAAGGGGGGAGGCGAAGCCTGGGAGGGTGGATCTCCTAGAACTGCACAGGACAGACCCATAGACCGGCGTAAATCAAGCTCCGAAGGCCAAGACAATACCAGTCTATAGGGTGCAGTATACATCGGAACAGATACTACACTTTGATCTTAGCCAAAATGCCAAGAAATACTATGTATATACCTCCCACAAGGTAAAATGTGACACAAGGTCGGGAAAGTGGGATTAGATAAGCCAGAGCTCGAGAGGTGAGCAATCTGACCATTTAAAAATTGCCTGGGCAGCCCCGTCGGCATTCCCCGGTAGGGGCGCCTCAAGCAGTAAGCAATAAACTTACTCCTCCCCAAAGAGGGGAGGCGAAGCCTGGGAGGGTGGACCTCCTAGAACTGCACAGGACAAACCCACAGACAGGTGGAATCAAGTCCCGAAGGACAAGACGACACCCGTCTATAGGGGTGCAGTATCCATCGGAACAGATACTACACTTACTTCCTAGCGTGTGCCATTTCCTTTAAAATAATTTTTGTCATTAATAGCAATATTTACCCTAAACGGTATTAATGCATAAATATCCGAGCCGATTTGAACTCAGTATGATCGATTCCCATAAGCAGCAACAGTATCCATTGTACAATCATGCATTCACCTTATATGAAATTCTTCATAAAAAGTCATACCTATCTTAAAAATATAAAATACAATAAAATAGTGAAGAGAAAAGTAATTTAACGAGTTGGAATGACGGAAGGAAGTAAAAGAAGAAAGAAATAGCAAAATGGGCGTGAAAAAAAAAACGATTAAATAATAACACACAAAAAAGAAAAGAAAACACATTTGATAGACAGAAAAAGAGTAGGAGGAGAAATGGGCGGTGCATAGTAATAGCCCATTGATGAATTTCATGAATGAATGATTGGTTGGGGCTCCATTCACACGCTGCCTACCGTTTCATCATCTCTAAAAATGCGATGCATAGTAAGATAAAAAAAAAGAAAGAAAAAGAGCCCACGTGCTTTTACGTGTTACTATTTTTGGAGTGGAAATCAGCCGTCTGTTTGCGGAGAGCGGGGTGGAATGTTAGGGGAAGTTTAGTCCCCTTTTCTTTTGACGGTGTCTTCAAAGTCATCATCGGTATTTACCCAGCCTCCCCCACTGTTCGACCCTTTATTCAACCCCCTATTCTCGCTGTCCGCACCCTCAACTTCTAACACCACGTGTTTGTTTAGTATAAGAAAAGCGCTTCAAGAAAAAAGTCTCTAAAAAAAAAAAATAAATAAATAAAAAAATACAAAATTAAAAACAAAAACAAAACAAACAAAAAAACAAAACGAGGATATATTGTCAAGTGATTTTCACCAAACGGGAAATTCTTGACATAGCTGTGTGCTACACAATTTTCAAGGGTGAGGTTCTTTTTGACCTCTGTCGAACCTGGACACTTAAAACCTATGTCCGTACAAACAAAAACTTGTTAAGGCTATAAACAATTTAGGAATGGTTAAATACTTAGTTTAAGTATTGCCTCGGGCCACAAGATTCGTTCGACATTTATCTTGAGACGCTGGTCGTGACGTTTATTTTTTTTTAGCTTAATTAAAAAAAAAATATTTTAATTATATTGAAAGCACTGTCGTGTCAATAATGTGAGGTTTATAATAGACTAGCAGGACCCGTGCCCCGACGTTGCCCGGGAAATTTGGGGAAAACTAAAATCGTAATCCCCAGAAATAAATTGATAGAAAAAAAACCCCACTATTTTTTCCTTCAGAATGCTAAGCTTTTATACACGATATAAATAAAATATTTGTAAAAAGTTATTGGGGTATATTCACTTACTTGTTTGCTTGGCCGCGGTGTGTGTATGTGTGTGTGTTTGAGGAAAGGGAGGCTTTGTTTTTAATATACAATGTTTATTTGGATCACAACCTCCAGAAATAAATTGGCCAAATAAGACGGGAAATGCTCTTTTGGCCCACAATGCTAAGTATCTATCAACGATATAAAAAAGCTATGTGTTATAATAAAATAAAAACAGTCGTTGAATTAGAAAACAACGGGAGCAAATAGTGAATTAATGAGATGTCCTTTTGCAAAGCAATATGCATACTTGTTAACCTTAGGCTATCAGCTATCGTTATCGGTATCTTAGAAAACTTGTTTTTTTAATTTTAAATATGAATTGAGAGTTTTAATCTCACTGCCAATGCCATAAATAGCTAGACTTTATAAATAGAGATAATATTTTCCTATTTACACGATATAAGCTGAACGAGTAACTGTTTTTAAAAATCGAAATCGCTCTTGACAAGGCATGAAGCCACTTCATGTAAGGAGCTAAAATACTACTTCAAGGTCAAAAACTAGCCAACGATAAGTATTAGATGGATAGATCCCAACCAAAGAAAACAGCAATTCTTCCCCCTTTGTCAGAAACATAACTCATGGAATGTGAGGACTAAAAGACAAAATAAGGGAAGCGAGAGTTACGAAGCTGCCGAAAGTAAACCGAAAATCCACTTTCTAAGTATTTACTGACCAATAGTTCGTTCCATTCTTATCTTTAAATTGAATTAGAAAAGTTTAAATAAAAGAACAATCGACTGAGCTCCAATACTTTGTTACTTCTTGTACGACATTCATAGCAAGAACTTCTCTTTCTATGACAACAAAAAAGACTTTCCTTTCTCCCTCTATATGTCTAACGTTAATCGGAATTTCAATGAACATCGCTTTTTAGCAAGGGCTCTTTATCTGTGGAACACATTACTGCGGGACTGCATCTCTGCTGATTACAATTTGGTCGTCTTCAAAGCCACTGTCCACCAATTCTTGTCATAACCCACCCCATAATTAATCAAACGCAGTTCATACCATTAATCAATGTTAGTACTAACATAGTGTTCCTCATATTTCGGCTGGCAATTGTTTCCGTCTCATTGACCATTATCGTCGAGTGGTTCTTAACTTTGATAAGTGCTGGTCCCAGAAGGAAAACAAAACTTACGCGTTTGTTGTAAACTGTCTCTTAAGCAAATCTTATTTCAACTAACATTCTTCAGACGATAATCGTTAGAATTTATAGATGGAAAAATATCGTTATAACATCAACATTCTGCCTATGTTGGTAAGACCGTTACAGCAGACATGTTAGTCCTTCTGTGCAACAATCGACCAGAAAGTAAGTTATATCTGGTGTCGCTCGGCGTTTAAAGTCTTGTATTTATCTCTGATGTCGTTAAAAACTTTACTTTTTATTTTCAAACCTAATATTACAGGGAGTTAATATCTCTATATAAAGCAAAGTTGTTTGTATGTGTGTCGCGGCATCACAATTAAACGGATATGTGATGCTGTTTGTTGTTCTTCTTTACATATGGCTCGTTGATGTGTGCCATGCTGATGCTTGGTGCCTGCTTGAGTATCACAGCGAAGGTATTATTTCTTCAGCAGAAATTTTAGCTGAGATCAAAGCTGCCGAATCTCTTGGCGGCAAATCTATGAATTATTTTAACGTGAAGTCATAACGAATCAGTGACATCTGTCTGCAATCTAGTTAGTTGTTCGATTGTCTTAACTTTTATAGACGATTCTATCGAACATCCTAAAAGAGTTTTACTTTTACGACTAACACACCGATAGATTAATTGTTGCGTAGACGTTATATTTCTAAAATAAATTTAAATAGAATTACCTTTTCAAAATAAGGTTTAATATAATTATTGTATTTTTGAAATAAAATTTTATAGAATTATTATATTTAAAAATTAAACTTCAATATAATAATTGTATTTTCAAAATACACTTCAATATAATTATTGCATTTGAAAATTAATAAATGAACTTCAATGAAATTATTATATTTTCAAAATAAATGTCAATAGAATTATTATATTTTCAAAATAAACTTTAAAATATATTTTATTATTTTAAAGAAATCAGAAGGAAATATCAGATAATAAACAGCTAATATGATCATTAACAATATTCTTTCGAATTCAGGTGTTAATGTGAGTCTATTATTGCGTGTGTGTGTCTGTGCGTACGTGGATGGACATGCGTGCACGTTGTTTAAGGATTAACTTGCATGTGTGTGCATGTAATTGAAAAATTCACGAGATAAAGTAATGTCAGGGAAGAAGCTGATTCGTTAAAAAACAACTCATGGGACAGAGAGCAGGGAGATACGGATTTATGCCTTTCTGAACAGTGTTAGCGGGAAGTGCACGTTGACTACCCGTGCAGTTTAATCGTCACGGCCCTTGGCGTGCACGGTGGCTTTCGTGCTGTTTTCTGTCTTTAGATGAAAAGGTGCGCCAAACTAGAATGCCAGTTTCCTCTTAATTTTGTGGTTGACAAGATTAACACCATTATAACCGCATCAGCACTACAGCTACAACATATCGAAGAGCAAAATTCCAATTGTTAATCTGGTTCAACAAGAATATTCGCCGTGTTCGTGTGTGTAGACGTATGTTATACGCGTATATTTTGTTTGATTATTTTAACCATATGAATACTTTTCGGGTTATCGAATTTCAAACAACGCGTTTACTACATAATTTTATGGTTTTGCCTAAAATGTAATCATTAACATTAAGCAGCCGAATTCAATCTGCTTACTATAATGTAGATTTCGTGTATGTATGTACACTTAGAACATACTCAAACGCAACACGGTATCAAATAATACAGGTACATTATATTTAAAGTACCGGGTAGTAAAATAAAATGATTCTCGTTACGTAGCACTATATTAATTTTAAAGACTATTAAGAATTTTAGTTCAAAAAAGTACACATGTAACTTACGTAATAATGTGTGTTTATCTCCTCCCCATGAGGTTTTACACAAGCTCCGGTGAGGTTTTAAAAATTGTTACATAACGGATAGACGTACGTGAAGAACGATTACATCAGCTAGTATGGATATAGTATCTAGGTGGACCAGTGCAAATTACCGTGCCACAATAATCTGAAAAACAAGTCCGATCTCCGGACTAAAATGTAAACAGGCATGAACTGTTGGTTAGATTCAAGTTGGGAGATCAAGGAAAGGTCAGACAAATGTGTTATGACAAATTCAGTGTCCCTTGAAGATTGACGTCACGATACTTGATAACTTTGTCATCACCCCATTACAGGTCAGGCACATCATAAAGAACCTTAACACCTCCAAAGCATGTGGGCCTGATCTTATACCAATAATAGTAATAAAGAAATGCTTTGTTGAACTGGCCCCTGTCCTCTCCAAACTCCACAACAAATGCCTCGCTTAATCTTGCTTCCTTGACAACTGGAAAATTGCCTCTGTGGTTCCAGTCTTCAAAAACTATGGAGATAAAACTGATTCTTAAAATTATCGCCCCATAAGTCTACTCCAGATCTTTGGTAAAATCTTTGAATCCTTAATCAATCTAGCAATAGTCCGGCACCTTGATAATGCTATATGATAATTAAGGCTAGCACGATCTACTGCGGATATCTTAACGGTCATTACTGAACGCATATATCATACATTGGACAAGATAGATGAAGCTAGGGAGGTACATCCAAAGCCTTCGACAAGGTCTGGCATAAAGGGATTCTTATAAAAGTCCCGTCATATGGTATGACTGGACGAATATTTAATATAATTAGATCCTTCCTAACCAAAAGAAAGATCCAGGGTGTCTTCGATGGCCGTTCATCTAAACAACAATAGATAAATGCTGGTGTACTTCAGGGATCGATCCTTGGACCTTTATTGTTCCTGATTTTCATAAACGACCTCTCTGATGACATTGTGCCTGAGATGGGTATATTTGCTAACTACACCACGTTCTAATCTCGTCATGTTGGCAAAATGGACGCGCACATATCCGAGGCAATGGCTGAATCCTTAGAAAGTGACATCCAATCTGTACTGGTATGGGGTCATAAATGGATGCTTACATTTAATGCTGCAAACACAAGGCTGCATTCTTTGAATGACTACAAGAAATCTCTTCAACCACCGATTATCATGGCAAATAATACCCAACCTGAAAGTCGAACGTTCAAACTCCTGGGCCTAATATTCACAGGTAACATGAATTGGAACAAATACATTGAAGACATTGCCAAGGCTGCTGCAAAAATGTGGGATCCCTCTACGGTGCTAGTAAACTCCTTACATCTGACAGTATCCTATATCTCTACAAAGCCACCATCCGCCCATGCATGGATTATTGTTGTCACATCTGGGCTGGTGAACCATCCACTAGTATCTCCCTCTTAGACAAGGTTAAAAAAAGAGTCGCGAATTTGATAGGCCCCTCACTATCAACGAAGCTTCAGCCCTTGTCTTATCGCCGCAATGTTGCACCCTTGTGACTGTTTTACAAATACTTCAATGGATTTTGCTCCGACAAACTTTCTGCTATAGTGCCCGTCGATGTAAATACACTTGACCAACACAACAATCAGCTAAGTACCATTCATTCACCGTGGAGGTCCACATATGCCGGAGAGCATCCTACTCCAGCAGATTCATTCCCGTGCTGCCGGCCACTGGAACACCCTCCCTGCTCCCTATTTCCTTGACTGTATAGACATGCAGAAATTAAAAACTAATGTAAACAGACATCTCGCTGAATAGCTCCCAACTTAGGAGGACCCCCAGGACTTTCACCCTAATTCTCAGTAGCCCCTTTCGTCTACAGTGGCAACATGTCTTGTTTGAGGTGAACTATGTTAAAAAATACCGTGTGAAAGACAGTCAGTTTTAGAAGCGGTGATAAACGGACGCAAATTAAGGATGTATTTAAAAAAATAGAAGATGCAAATTTAATTCCTAAAAAAGTTGATGGTGATACTTATATGCCACCCTTCATCCTCCACTGTAACTAAGTAGTTAAGTTAAGAAGAACAATTTTGCCTTCTCCCCATTTAATGTTAATGTGTGACATTTATTCGTATGACGAGAAAATCTCTCCAAAATTTTTAAAACTCTTCGTTGTCTCGCCCTTTTTCCTTTCTGTGCATCGTAAGTACTTGATTACATACACGACTACGATGATGATGATGACGACCAAATGAAACCCAGAAGACGATAGTGATGATGATGATGACGACGACGATCGCAAGGAAGCATGTTGGCGAGTCAGTATACAAAAAGAGATAAAATGATTGAGAACATTTGAAGTAAGTGACTTTGATTTAGAGAACCTGTTTAAGAAACGAACACGTAAGAAAATTCCTGGACAGCCCCGTCGACATCGTCTCAGACGATTAGCAATAAACTAACCCCATTGCAACGAGAAGGTAAAGCTTGGGAAAGTAGACCTCATAGGATAAACAGAACCATACCATAGCCCTAACCCTAACCCTAACCCTAACCATACCATAGCCCGACAGCAACAAAGCGACGTTCGGACTGATTATCGAGGAGATATCCTGGACTGGTATGAACAACTCCGGATATTATCGTTATAGTAAAAAAAGGGAAAAAGTATATTTTTAATGTGATCTATAGCTTTATGGGTTCATAAAACACAAACAAACGGGTAACAACCTTTTTTTTTATAAAAGGTCCCAAAGAGTTCCGTATTAAACGTAGCACTTGTTCTAAAAAGTCGAGTTTGGCAAGGAATTTCGGCTTACTGTTTCAGCGGAATATTTTTTGCTGCAAAATTTGCAACATGGAAAGTTTTACCAAAAATGATATGAAAAATAATTTTTTGGCAAAACGTGTTAACAAAAGCTGGATTATATTTGCATAAGTCTGAAGCAAACAATAAATAGCCAAATAATATAGATTTTTTTCATGCAGATTTTTGCTAGTTATTTTTATGTACTAACAAGTCACCGTTTATCAAGGCTCAAAGGCGACTCGAGGATAAGGGGTAATAAGTTTGTCATGTGTACGGTGAGACAACGCCGTGAGTATTGTTAACGGGCTTGAAACTTGGCAGAATTTGATTATTTAAGACGACGGTTCAACAAGAACTTGTTAACATTGGACTTGAGAACGACCATGTTTTAATCAGCTGGGAAGCAGTCCCGAGCTATTGTGTTCCACAGACGAATTGTTCTTGGAAATAAACTTTGTTTAATTTTAGGAACACAGCGGAAGAAAAGTAAGTTATTTAAAGCTGTAGCTAGACGAGAGTTTTTTTTTGTGAATGTTTTACAAGAGGAATCATAGATTGGAGCTGAATTGAGCACCTTTCATGAAATAAGGATGATACAGAAATACTAGCAACCTCTTTTCTATGAGAAAGAGGATGTAGGGAACGGAAGAGGAATTAATAAAAATGTGCTTATCATTTTTAGGCTAATATTTGGGAATATAAAAGAAAGAAACAAAATTAAAAAAGAAAGGTTTTTAATTTTGAATTAAATAAAAAAAAAGCTATTAAGAAATGAACGTTTTTCATCATAGAAAAAAATACGTGATTAAAATAATTTTTTTTATTAATCTTGGAGAGTTGTAAGAATGATTATTTTAAAGAAAGACTATCCGCTTTATTACTTTATTGAATGTAATTAATTTTCCCAATAAAAATGATTACTATAATCGGGGTTAATTTAATATTTTCTTCATATTTTTTAAATCAGATTTTTATTTTTATTTTTATTTTTTACAGAGCACACGTGGCATCTTTTGGTACCGCAAAATTAGCGACTGTCTAAAGTCGAATATCTACCGGACTGTATGAGACCCGCCACTTAGTGGCAACTCAGAGTGCTTGCCGACAAGGAGGAAGGCGGAACAAAGATTTGCCGTTATGGAAACCAAAATGTTCCGCTGGATCCCAGGAATTACCCTGCTCGACCACATCTGTAATGACGATATCCGAAGGCGCTATGGCATCGCCCCGATAGAGAACAAGATGAGGCAATGGCGGCTCAGATGGTTCGGGCATTTGCTAAGGGCAGACGCGAAACTTGCTTTTAAATTAGATGTCGTCGGGAAGCGATTGAGAGGAAGGCCGATTATGAGATAGGCAGATGCCCTGCATAATAATTTCCTCAAAATCGGCCTTCACTCGGATCAAAGCTGTAATCGTGTCAAGTGGAGACAACAAATCCATTATAGCGGACCCCGCTGTAGCTCGGGACTAACGCAAATAGATGCTGATGAAGAAGATGAAGAAGAAGAAGAAGAAGAAGATTTTATTCAACTTTTAATTGAGATGTTTATATTAGTGTGATGACCATGTTTAATTTCAGGCCTGGATATAACCTTAAAGTGTCTCCGGTGGTGAAGCCTCATTTTGAGAGAGTTGATGAGTGTGGAGTTACTATTACTCCTACGTCAACTCTAACTTGCATTGGTAGTACCTGCCAGAATTCCATCTATGGGTTAAATAGAATTTGTCCCGAGCACGATACTAAACAGTATCGGACACCCTTGAATAAAGTGTTCGTATCGATCTCATCCACAACGCCGAAATCCATCGTTCCCAGCCCTTTTTATTAACCCTATCAAGTGTTCAAGATACTCATCCCCTCTGGTATGACACACAACTGAATATAGTGATGAAGCCACATTTTGGGAGATTTTGTGAGTGTCGAGTAACATTTTAGTTACCACTAGTCCAGGTCCACTCTATCCCAGGGTGATAGTACCTGCCAAGGCACCATATATAAGTTTAACAGATTTTTGTTTACAAAACATACTCTTTACAAAACAAAGCAATATAAAAAACAATCGTATACGTAAACATTTGTTCGGTTTGGGTATAAAATGACCCAACGATGGTTGATATGCCGTACAACCCACCAACCAACCGACTTATTTCAAACATATAAGAAACAAACTATAAGAAATCTATGACTAAATCGTTTCATTACATTAAAATGATTAGATATTTACACTCAGAAGGTGCATATATTTGCTAATCAATTACTAATGGCGATTTGGTGTCTGTTTGTCTGAAGCCGAACTATGCTATTACTTCTATATATTATACTATTGTACAATCTTGTAATGCTCAATTCAGTTTACTATACTAGTTCAACCTAATGTACTATCTTCCAATGCTCAATTCAGGGGGCGGGTAGTAAAGTTTTGATGACATGATACCATCTTCCCAGGTATTATCTTATCTTTAGAGGGAAGTTGAGGTAGTGTAGTATCTACTTTGTTGTCATGCGACCATCCTCCCATGCATTATTTTCTCCTTTGAGAAGTGGTGTAGTATCTGTTCTATTTTCATGAGACTATCATTCCAGGTATTACCTCCTACTCTGTGGATAGTGTAGTATATGTTCATTTGTCATGATACCATTCCTCCAGGCATAACCTCCTTTTTGGGGAGCAATGTAGTATATGTTCGTTCGTTATTATACCATCCTTCAAAGCATTATTTTTGGGGAAGGGGCAATAGTGTAGTATCTGTGGTTATGATACCATACTCCCAGGGATTACCATGCCATTTTATTTGGAGAGTGTCTAATGATATGCTAGAAAAATAGTATAAGTATTACAGTAACAATGAAAAAGTTAATTCTATTTCAGTGTTAAATCTAATTTAAAGGGAGGGGAAAAATTCCCATATCCAACTTACATAGAATTTACGAAACTTCTTTAAGTGGAAAGTAAGCTGAAAAACAAAACAGTATAAGTTTCACATTTTTTAAAGTCACAACTTGTTAACAGTTACAAGGAACGCCATGGAAAGCACCATTTTATCTAAAGTTACGACGACAGCTGGTAGAAATATCAAACTTAGTAACTTGCTAGGTTATCAAACACGTCACTCTATCCTCATCCACTTCCGGAAGAGATTCTCTTTTTTTTTCATAGTACGATCTCTCTAGACGGAAGTAAATGGGGAGGTAACTCTTTATATTCCAATGATTTCAAACCGGAGTGCCTAAAGTCCCTAGGGATGTATATAAGATTATCTTTCAGTTCACGCAAGTGAAATAATAAATTGGGTGTCCAATAACGAATTTTATGTGTTCATGAAACTTTTTTTCTTTAGATTTATTACAAGAAACAATTAGGTTCCCTTCTCGAACAATTAACATAGTTCAACATAGTCGTTATAAAGTGGTGAGCATTGAATAAAGAGCCACTAAAGTAATATATATTTTTTAATAAATATGTCCTTGTATATTTATGACTTGTTTTATTAGTGAACATTCATTCTCCATAGAATTTTAATTACTTACTGAAGTTTATGTATAATAAAATTGTTATTCTTCTACAATATATAAATGATTTAAGCATGTTTATACACATTCTAATGATATTTAATTATAGCAAGTAAAGCATGAGTTACCTCTTCCTGAGATCACTACTGCTTGAATAATGTAAACAACCGTTGATCCCAACTAATGGATCCAGTTTTTGATATCTGTGACAGGTACAATTTTTGCCAATTTGGCGAGCATTTTTCAGTTCCCCTGAGGGTAAAACCATAGTTTTCATGGGATCAACAGTAGAGTACCCTTGTATATCGTCTAACTACTGCTGGGTCAATATTAAGACTTACTTGAGATGATTTGATGAGTTGTTGAAATGAAAAGATGAAATGTTTCTTCTGTCCGGTGGTTTGTTCTGCTTTACTGGAAGAGATATGTCTGGTGAAGAATCTCCATGGGGCTGTTTTTCTATGGCCACATAGTTGGTTCTTAAATTGAATAACTCTAAAATATTTATACTCAAAGTGTATATATCTTTATTAAATCCAGGTAAAATCTTCGGGTAGAACAAGAGAGAGAGAGAGAGAGAGAGAGAGAGAGAGAGAGAGAGAGAGAGAGAGAGACAGACAGACAGACAGACAGACAGAGGGAGAAAGAGAAAGAGAAAGAGAAAGAGAAAGAGAAAAAAAAAGAGAGTGAGAATAAAGAACTACAGGCTATTTTCAGGACTACATTTCACATGTGCGTCTCGTTCGCTTCTCAAAGATATCTCCCCAACTCATAGCATGTTAATCAGTCACATGGTCCGTCTTTCACTTCAATTTTCGCAGTTCACCCACGTGTTTCCATGCCTGTCACTTTTGAACTGTTGATCTCTTTTGACAACTTCCTATCTCCTTCGTCTAAAAAGGGTGGGGTTGTCATGTTTCAAGGTAACCAGAATACAACACTACATGTTTCATGTAAATAACAATTAATTCTGATGCTTTTGTAGATTTTTAGCAAAAAGTAATGAAGGAAATTTGAGATATTTTCAAGAGAATAGCTATCTTAAATGCATTATACACGGGAACCCGCGTACAAACATGTACGTGCAAAAACGCCTGTTTGACAATTTGAAGAAGTTGCCGAAACGATGAAAATGAGAGGCTGAAAATCAAATAAGACGTAAAGGTAAGATGGCTATATATAACAAGTAATAAACTTGTGTCATTATTTGGATATATAGCAGTGGTAAGAAATGCTACCGATGAAAGTGGTAAGAAATGCTATCGATGAAAGTGGTAAGAAATGCTACCGATGAAAGTGGTAAGAAATGCTATCGATGAAAGTGGTAAGAAATGCTATCGATGAAAGTGGTAAGAAATGCTACCGATGAAAGTGGTAAGAAATGCTACCGATGAAAGTGGTAAGAAATGCTACCGATGAAAGTAGTAAGAGGTTATTATAAAATGAGAGAATAAAGAAATGAAAAAGTAAGATCCCTATGTATGTACGAAAAAAGCTCTCTTTACTCGTAGAATAGTTTCGTAGTTTCTTTACTGTTCTGTTAGTGAAATGATGAAACAGATTTGCGCATGAAGTTCTTGTGCACTGATCTATGGTGTTGACTGAAACCAGATAAAATTCACTATACTTTCAAGATTTTGGCGATAACACACAAGGAGGTGGAGAGATTTAACAGCGGAGGTTGATCTGCAATTATACCCTAATATGAATCTATTTTTTTTCATAATTTCAACAGAATAGTGAAAAGGCGGTCTGTAAACATGAAACAATAAATCTGTTGTTAATTTTACAAATAAGACTTTTACTTAGCTAATTAATTTATTTTTTTATTTTTCATAGAAATTATAAAAACTATGCAAATTAAATGCTGAAATCAAAAAAGCATTTTTGAAAGGGTTTAGTTATAAAAGTATGTTAAAAATTCAATATCAGGAATAATGAATGCTGTTCTTAGCAAAAACTACGCTTAAAAAATTAGGTATATAAAAAGTAATTAGCTAAGTTAAAAATAACTTGTTTTGCTTGCCGATTGTTGTGGAGGCGGCGGAAGATAATTACAAATAAATAAGTTGTCAAAAAGAATCATTCCTCTTGTAGGGGAGTGGTGTACCCGTTCTTGGAAAGATAATGAGCATGGTTTCGATTTTTTGTCATCTTTTGTTATTATCACTTTAATTAATTACTGTTAATATCGGCAAAATTATCCATATATAATAGGCAAATAGGACAATCAAATTACAACCGAACAACAGCAAACAATTATTTATTAGGACTTGTTTAAATATACATTACGCAAATTAGGTAAACAAAGTATTGTGTTTGGGACTTTGCTTGACTATAAGTAGAGTAGTTCAAAAGAATCTAGTGTATTAATGATTTAAATTAGAGTAATCCGTTTTTATGGTAATATAGGTCTGATAAATAAATATACGTTTCGCATTTATTCATTTAGATAATTAAAATTAAAATATTTATCAAAATATTTGATTAAAAAAATAATTATTGTGTTTTCGCAACACAATTAAAAAGAAAACAATGAACGCATGTTCCATTCTGAAATAATGAGTTTTATGTCTTTCATAACATTTCAATATTCCAGGATCTAATTTTTTAGAAATCTTAGTATATTTGTATAAATATTTCATTTTATTATGATAGTAATTTAAAACCCACTAAAAGACTATTAACTCCAAATTTAATGTTTCTTAGTGTGCAATCATTTACGTCGGCTTAGATATATACCGACAGTGTTATTTCCTAGTTTAATCATCTAAATTTTCATGAGTTGATATATATATATATATATATATATATATATATATATATATATATATATATATGTATTCTGAAATACCTTACGTTTCTACGAATAATTAAAAAGAATATTGTTCTTTGGGGACGGCTTCCGGTTGTGAATTTTGAAAGAGGCAAACGGTGTTTATCAGAAAACTGTTACCAATTATATTTTATGTCGCATCTTATTTATTGAAATTAGTAACACATCAGAAAAGCAAACTGCTTTTAGTAATGTAAAAGTTAGTAATTTTATTATTACAAATAATCAAAAATCAATTTTTTAATATATTGTTTGTAAATACTTTATTTTTTAAATAGTCAAATAGTTTTTCATAAATAGAAATACAATAAAATAAATGAAACAACGTAGTAATACTCAATGTTTTATTTGTTTCTAATCAATGATTTTTCTTTGTTTAAAAATACTTTGAAGTATTTTATATTGAAAACATATCCAATACAAAATATTCCCGAAGAATTTGTTGTTCCGACAAACTTTAGGCAGGCGAAAATCATAAAGGACATTTTCTTTCAGAAACGAATGTGCGAAGAATGTGCAGAAACAATTCGTCTTTTTTTGCTTGCTGTCCTGTCATCGGTCATTGAAGAAGAAATCGTTCTAGACTGAGGAAATTTTAATTTTGTTTGGAAAGCGGAATTTTCCACACACTAAAATACGACCTTGTGTGTAATTCTAAAATTGCATATGTCAGGAGATGATGAGTTAAACCTGTATTAGTATCGGTAAGATAGTATTCGCTTAATATTAGTTATCAATAGACATGATATCAATTCAGAACACAATTGAAAAAATGCTTTCTTTTCGAACGTCTAAAGGTACATGTGAAAGCAGATGTTGGCATTTTTGAAAGCAAGCAGTCATCTGTTTGTTAATTCGCAATGCGCTAAACCAGAATGTTTACAGAATATATAAGCAATAGTTATTCAGAACGGCGGAAAGATATTCCGTTATTCCGAAAAAGGAAGCGATCGTTATTTTCGTTAAAATCAAGAATATTATATAGACAATATTAAGAATTAGTAGATGATTTAACGAAAAATTCCTATATTAAGAAAATTCAGCGATGAATTTGAGAGGCGTGGGGGTAGATATCAGTATCAGAGTTAAAACGGCTGCAACGCTCTTTAAGAGAAAAAGGTATAACAGAGATAAACTAAGAAATTTGGAAAGAAGTGAACGTATATATATATATATATATATATATATATATATATATATATATATATATATATATATATAGCGACAGAGATAGAGGGAGAGAGAGAGATAGATAGATAGAGAGAGAGAGAGAGAGAGAGAGAGAGAGACAGGGAGAGAGAGAGTAGAGGGTAATGCAGCATCAGTGCAGTTCCAACAAGAGAAAAGTGTATATTTAAAGAAGTGAGCCTACCAACATTTGTAAAAAACTTTTTTCAACCATTGTTTGGTATTTTATTATTTTATCATTTCATAATTTTGTTTTATTAACGCGTTTCCAGCCTCGTGCGGCTCTCTTCAGATATATTTTCTATTTGAAAAAAATGTTTTTTTTAAAACAGTTTCATGTTTCTGCGCATGTGCGCGCGTATGTGTGTGTGCGTGCATGCATGTGTGTATGTGTTTTCATATTTTTTGCTTCTCTGGGTCAAAGTTATTTGTTTTTTGTAAGTATGTGTGATTTTGACTTTTATCTTTCCCGTCATCTTCGTGAACAATGGTTGAGTACACTTTGTTCAGAATGCTTAAAGTTACTCTTCAAATTTTATGACTTTGTCGGCACTCTGTCTTCATGTGTGCTCGTGTGTGCGGCTAGCTATAGTCCGCGGCCCGCGCGTACACATGTGCGTCTGCCTCCGTCTATACATACATACACTCACACACACATACATACGTACACGCACGCACCCACACATCCATATAACACACACATATATATATATATCCACATATATATATCCACATATATATACACACATATATATATATATATATATATAGAGAGAGAGAGAGAGAGAGAGAGAGGGAGAGAGAGAGAGAGAGAGCGGAAACAAAGGTCAGGGAGAACAGGCCTGTATATATGTAGAATTCAATTGGGTATAAATACAGGGATAGATAGATAAGTAGGTAGGTAAATAGATAGATAGAAAGATAGATAGACAGAGTAGAATTGGTAGGTGTATGCATTAATAGAAAGGCATATAAGTAGATAGATAGATAGGTAAAAGAGTAGATAGATAGATCGATAAGTAAATAGATAGATAGGTAGATGTATGGATAGACAAATGAGTAGATATATGGATGGATATATAGATAGATGTATGGATAGATAGATACATACATATAATAGGATTGATAGGTGTGTGTATCGATAGATAGACAGATAAGTATATAGATAGATAGGTAGAAGAGTGGATAGATAGATCGATAAGTAGATAGATAGATAGATTGATAGATAGATACGTAAGTAAATAGGAAGATGGATGAACAGACAAATGGGTTGATATATGGATGGATGAATAGATGGATAGATAGATGGATAGAAGGATAGATAGATGGATAAATAGATAAATGATGAATGGACAGACAAACACACACGCACGTGCGCCACCCTATGTATGTGGATGCGGATATGCACATGCGTGTGCATGAATATGGGTCCCCGTCTATACATGTACGTACCCTCGTTCTTATATGTATGTAGATGTGTGTGGTCCGCATGTTGTCTAATTTATTTTATTTTTTTTAATGCAGGGTTGAATTTCGATATAAAGTTTTTTTTCTTGTGTTAGAAGATATGAGTAGTTTTGGGGTTTGGAAAATGGGCATTATTTTGAATTTACCTCCCCTGCACAAGTGCACATGGTGAGAGACAAACAACCTTCTATTTTCTTTGACTTTTATGTTGCTTTTATGTAAAGCAACTCTATTATTAAGTGTTTTGGTGGCGCCTATATAAGATTCGTTGCATATAATGCACTCTCGTACATAGATAACATTTTTGGAGGTGCAGTTTAAATCTATTTTATTATAAATGGTTGTGATGGGTGTTTGAATGTGTATGAGTTCCCTTCTATTATTATGTCACAAACCCCACATCTTTCCTTGTTGCATTTTGTGATCCCTTGTGTTATGTGTTGGTTGAGTTTGGATGAGGTTAACATTTGTTTGAGGTTTTTTGGTTGGCGTTTGCTTTTTATTATTTTCGTTGTTTTTAATATGTTGCTTCGTTTGTTGTTTTGGTTGAGTAGGGTTAGGCTTCTTGTTATTTATGCAAGCAGTTCTGGATTGTTTTTGTTGTGTGTAGAGACGTATGCTAAGATATGTTCTTTGTTTCATTTTTTGGGGGATTCGTAATTGTTCTAATGGTATGTTTTCTGCTACTTCTATACATTTGTGCATTATTTGTAAGGGGTGTCCTCTTCTTGTTAAGGTTTTCCGTAGTTCCTCCAGTCGGACAATCCGGAGGTGTTTGTCACTGACTATAGGATACATTCTACGTGCTAGAGAATAGGGTATAGATTTTAGGCAGCTTTTGGGTGATGGCTCTTAAAATGGAGATATTGTTGGGTGTCTGTGTGTTTGTGGTAGATGTCTGTGATAACATTATTGTTTTTGATTTTAACTAGTACATCTAGGAAGGGTAGTTCTGTGTGACTGTGTTCTAGGGTAGATTTAATTTTGGGGTGTAGGTTTTGTAGTATATTGTATGATGTATTGATGCCCCCATGTGGTTCCCAAAAGATAAAGCAATCATCTAGGTTTATTTTCCAAGATTCTATGAAAAGAGTTTGAATATTTTTTCTATATATTTGTTCTATCTTTTTATATAGGATTTCCTCTAGGTAGACTAGTGTTAGGGTACCATATGTTGGTGCTATTTTAGTTCTCATTGCTGTACCTAGGGTCTGGATGTAGTTTTTCTTCTTGAATTCAAATAAGTTATTGTCGAGAATAATGTCTATGCTGTCGATAATGAATTGTTTTGAGAATCTTGGGTGTAGTGTTTGTAGATGCTTGTCAATCCAGTATGATACTGCCCGTTTTCTTAAGTCATGGGGTATGTTGCTATATAAGCTGCTAACATCAAATGTAACTAATTTTGTCCAGTGGTTTACTGTTTGTGGTAAGGAGCTCAGGGAGTCTATGTCGTCTCTTATGTAGCTCCTTTGGTGGGCCGAAAAAACATAGGCATGACACAGGGAAGCTTCAAGCATAGATTGTACACACACAGGTATACCTTTAAATAAAAAACAAAGCAACACAACACTCGCGACCCGGATATGGCAACTAAAAGATGAAGGGACACCCTTTACCAGTAATAGAGAGAAGACCATCATAATCTCCAGCCATAAATAAATGCTCTCTGTCTGACGCAGAAAAATATTACATATTAAGGGCTATTATTGACCCACATACAAACTGTTTAAACATTAGGGATGACATTTTTAAAAGATGTGTCTATAGGAGACAGGCACTTCTTATAGACTGAACTGACCAGTACACATAAAAGACTAACGATAACCAATCCCCTGCCAAATACATAACCTCAAAATAGCCCCATACAATACGAGATCCACTCTTATATTCGCGCCTTCTACCTAGGAAAGTCCTTTTCAAATTATCACCTCGCCATCAATATTTATATATTTAGATATTAAGAGGAAAGACCCCTCTTTCATGATACTAAAACAGCATTTTTAAAAACCTCCTAAACAGTACTGCCTAAATCCTGTTTTAATTCTAAATCCAGCTAAATCACCCACATCATTAATTATTATTTTCATAATAAATTGATACTCCATCATAATTCTACATGTAAAATTATACCTCAAATATAAGTGTGAAATATTGAATACCAAATCAATTAAGTATTTGTAGAGTTACTTCGTTTAGATTGGTTTTATCGTTTACAAGATTTTCAATTATTTTAAAATTATTATTTCTAAGTGATAAAACATTTTAAGGTGTTTAAATTAAAATCTTTGAATCTAAATTTTAAATTTAAATGCTGGATTTTTTTAGTTTTATAAGTTTAATTCTTAACGTCATATTCTCTCCTTAACACATAATTTAGACGAAACTAATTTAACCTTTCAAAACAAATAACGGCCCAGAAAGAAAAAAACGCTGTTAACAAATACTGACTCATGGGATTTGGAAAAATATTTTTTAATTTTAAATCTTAACTATTTTATCCCCCTATTTTGGACTTTATTAAGCTTTTTAATCTCACATATCTTTCCCTAACACAAAACTTAGACGATTCTAATTCAACACTTCAAAGCAAATAACGTATCCAAACGAGAGTTGATACGAGACAATCCATCTTCACCAGATGACAACAAAGCTGAAGATAGCCGGGAGATAAACACCTCCTGAGCTTGAAACCAATGGCACTGATGTTGTACTGATTTTCTATACCAAATAATAAATAAATATTACGCTCTTAATTTTGATATTCTCAATTAATCGAGCACTCCGCTGGGATTTTTTCTTACTATCTTACAAAAGAAGTTATATATATATATATATATATATATATATATATATATATATATATATATATATATATATATATATAGAGAGAGAGAGAGAGAGAGAGAGAGAGAGAGAGATCAATATACATTAGGCATGGATCATCTGAGAATATGATTACAATTACACGTTTCCACATTTTCCACTGGGGATTTTCCACTCTTTTTATGTTCCTTTAAATAATTTGATAGTGATGTGTTATATCTGAACATTTATGATTATAGTATCTGTTTTTAAAATCGCTGTAGCCTCCTTATTTAATATTGTTTTTGTCCTAGTTTTTAATTGTGTATATTACAGCCTCGTAAATACAGCCACTCATAAGACAATTATTTTCCATAGGCAATTCTCACTATTTTGCAATTGCATTAAAAAAAATCTATTTTGCTACTTTTTATTTCTATCAAAATCATTACTTTTATTTCGAATTTTACTTCTTTTGTTTTTATCATGACGTTAGTTGTCAGTTTACCACCGTTATCTTACTCACTATAAGTTCTGAAACGAGTTATTACCAGTGATCGGACACTCGCAACAACAGTTGGTCTTCCCTGGAATCTGATGGAACACAAACCTCCTCACATTTTCTGCATTCTCTTTGTCTTTCTAAATATTGCAAATCACTGTAGTTCTTTACAACTGTCGCTTACTATTTATTTCTCGCTGATACTGCTGTTTTTCATTTCTGTTATATATAGCAATAAGCCCCCCCCCCAGAATTCCAGAACTCTCCGTGTCATTTTGATTAAGGTTTGGATTGTCTTCTCTCTCTTCTGTCTTTCCATCCTCCCTGACTTTTCATGACCATTTTCTCTGGCATAAACTGATGCTAGTGCAACCGCGTTTGTTCCACGATTGTGATGATGATAATAATAATAATAATAATGATAATAATAATAATAATAATAACCCCTGTCCGTACCCAAAAGACGATACGGACAGACTCTACATGAAAAGAAATGAAGGAGGTAGAGGACTGGTAAGTATAGAAGACTGTGTGGAAGACACCAAAAAAGAGCTGGAGAAATATGTAACCCAGAACACGGAAAGACTGATCATCACAGCAAGAGACACCAGCCCAACAAACAACTCCGGAAACACTGAACCCAGAAACAAAAAGACAAGAAAGGAAAAGTGGGAAGAAAAACAACTACATGGACGCTTTATAAGACTTACAAGCGATGAAGCCAATGAAAACAGCTGGGCATGGCTAAGAAAAGGACACTTGAACAGAGAAACGGAATCTCTGCTGACGGCCGCACAGAACAATGCGATTAGGACAAACTTTATTAAAGCAAAGATAGATAAAACCCAGGAAAACAGCAAATGCCGATTGTGTGGACAAAGAGACGAAACAATAAATCATATAATAAGTGAATGCAGCAAGCTAGCACAAAGGGAATACAAGAACAGACATGACAGCGTGGGGAAAGAAGTACATCGGGAAATGTGCAAACAACTGAATTTCGAATATGCAAAAAAACGGTACAAACACAAAACAGAAACTGTACTAGAAAACGAAAAACACAAAATCATATGGGATATGAATGTACAAACAGACAAACCCATAACAGCAAGGAGACCGGATATGATAATAATCAACAAGAAAGAAAAATCCTGAAAAATCGTGGACTTTGCCATTCCAGCAGACAACAGAGTGAAGATCAAAGAGACGGAAAAAAGAAGCAAATATACTGAACTTGCCAGAGAATTGAAAGGAATATGGAACATGAAGAAAGTCAGTATAACACCAATAATCATGGGAGCACTAGGAACAGTCCCCAAAAACATGGAGAAAAGACTAGGAGAAATAGGAATCAAAGGGATAACTGAGACCATACAAAGGACAGTAATGATCAAAACAGCTACAATCCTGAGAAATGTCCTCGAATGCGGAAACTAACCCACATAAGCAACGAATGGAGAACAAACACATGGAAGCACAAGACAACAGAACCGGGGAAAATACAACCGCACGAGAGAGGCGCAAGCATAGGCTGACGCCACGAAAATTATGGACAGAGGGTCGAGGAGGGAAAGCGCAAAACCAGACCTCCACTGGAAGAGCGCGGACAGCTCTGGGACCTTGGGAAGGCTTGTTGCCACTCGGGCCCCAGAGGGGACCAATGGCCCTTATCAGCGGGAAATCGTTGGTAGGTGGCTGTTGCGATTACCGCAAGGTCATCAGCGGTGATGAACGAAAAGAGGTGGAGCATACTGGAGGCCTGAGGAGACTTCTTGTCACTCAGACTCCAGGTAATACCACAGGTTGTCGGCAGTGGGTGACCACTGACGATGACCAGTGTGATAACTCCTAGTGAGTAAATAATAACAATAATAATTATTATTATTATAATAATTATTTGTACTCACTAGGAGTTATCACACAACTCATCGTCAGTGATTGCTCACCGACAACAACCGGTAGTGTTCTCTGGAGTCTGATTGGCAACAAGCCTCCCCAGATTTCCAGTACTCTCCACCTCTTCGATACCCACCGCAAATGATGTTGCGATATCACAACAGTCGCTTACCATTGATTTCTCTCCCCTTGCAGTGGAGGTCTGTTTTGTGCTCTTATTCCTCGGTTCTCCCATCCCTCTTGACTCTTCAAGACTATTTTGTGTGGTGTCAGTCGAGGCTGGTGCCATCACTTTGGGAGGGGGGGGCAGTTTATGAAATTTTTAGCAGTTCCTGTTCCTTGGTTCGTGTGGTGGTGTTCTTCCTGTGGTTTTTATTTCTTCCTACTGTAACTTCAATGTAACAGGTTATCATTCGTAGCTTATGCGGGTTGGTTTCCACATTCGAGGATTTTCCTTAAGATTGCAGCTGTTTGGATCATCGCCGTCTTTTGTATGGTCTCAGTGACCCCTTTGATTCCAATATATCCTAGTCTTTTCTCTGTTTTTTGGGGGACTGTTCCTAGTGCTCCTACGATTATCGGTATTATTTTGACTTTCTTCCTGTTCCATATTCCTTTCAGAATTATTATTATTATTATTATTATTATTATTATTATTATTATTATTATTATTATTATTATTATTATTATTATTATTTACTCGCTATAAGTTATCACACAGATCATAGTCAGTGATTGCTCACTGACAATAATCAGTGGTGTTCCCGGGAGTCTGAATGACAAGTCTCCGTAGATTTCCAGTACTCAACGGCTCTAAAGAGCCGTTGAGTACTGGAAATCCGTAGCAAATTATGTTGCCTTATCGCCAAAACCGTTTACCATTAATTTCTCATTAGCATCGACCGTTAGTCTTCTCTGGAATTTGAATGGTAATAAGCCTCATGGGTGGTGATTTGCCTCCTCGATATTTCCATCTGCGTTGGTTTTTATGACCATTTTATGTAGTGATAGCCGAGGCTAGTACCACCACATATGTGTGTTTTTTATTTTTGGGGTGGGACGTAGGGGTGTTAGTTTATGGGATTTCTGGCAGATTCTTTTTTTCTTCATCCTCTTTATCTCCTTCCTCTTCTTATTTTCTTAGCTGTTTTTATTTAATATTTTATTATAATGTATTTTTAAAGCAACTTTTAAGTTTTCTGTAGTTTAGTTTTAATGCGTTTTTATTGAATATCTTATGCAGACGGTGCGTAAAAGGGAATATTTATTTATGAGATTTAAACGTTTCGTTACCAATTTAGTTTTCATGGCTTAATTATATGGTGGTGTGAACCAATTAATCCTACCTTTTTAATGATTTTTTATTATTAAGTTTGACTTCCGGTATGTAATTAAAGTATCATATCCACTATTTTACAGAGCTGTGTTATATTTACTGCTTAGATAATTAAATATGTTTTTATTACCTTAATTGCCGATATGTTTGCATTCAACAGAAAAGGCAAATATTTGATAACGGATGTGGGTGGTTGAATTTCGAATGTATATATATATATATATATATATATATATATATATATATATATATATATATATATATTAGCCTCCAGTTCCTTCCTCGACTCAACAAAATGTTGCCCTAAGTCAAGTTATCTTGCGAGACTACTATTGTCTAATGTACTTTTAGTCTCGATTTTCAAATTTTCAAATTAATTTTTTTATCAAAATCTACTTTACAACCTAATCATCATGTTTTCCGATTATTGTAATGTATTATTTAATATTTTGTCACCTATTGGTTGATATTATAGAAAACCATGTGTTTTCAAGTTCATGTCTTAGTGTTAGGCTTTTAACAAATTACATTAGTCGAGCAACGAATATATATATATATATATATATATATATATATATATATATATATATATATAGAGAGAGAGAGAGAGAGAGAGAGAGTAGATGGTAGTGCAGCATCAGTGCAGTTTCAACGAGAGAAAAATGTATATTCAAAGACGTGAGACTATCAACATTTGTAAAAATCTTTTTTCAACAATTGTTTGTTATTTTATAATTTTATAATTCTGTGATTTTATAACGCGTTTCGAGCCTCGTGCGGATCTCTTCAGATATATTTTCCATATTCCATAAGATTGATATCTACAATGGTAAACTCTATGCAAAATGGAAAATATATCTGAAGAGAGCCGCACGAATATCGAAACGCGTTATAAAATCACAAAATTATACAATTATAAAATAATTAAATAACAAACAATTGTTGAAAAATGTTTTTTACAAATGTTAGTAGCCTCACTTCTCTAAATATATATATATATATATATATATATATATATTGGGTTTGCGTTTTTTTTCATGAACGGCTTCAATATATTTCTATCTAAATTAAAGGTAACATGTAGAAAGCTGTTTGATTGAATATGTGTAACTTGTCCAACATTTAGACCAAATTTATTCAATTCCCTACCTATAATTTTCCATGTTAACTTTTCTTGAGTTATTTACTAACATCAAAGCATCGTCTTTATATGAATCTTTCACCCTATTTTCAAAAGTATTCTAAGTGTGTATAGAATATATACACCTATAAGGTCTGAAGCTACAGCCAATGAAGAGATCCCATAGCAACATAAAAACTATTTGAAATCCCAGTTTTTATTAATTTGTTACTAGCGGAACCCGTGTAAATTACACGAAATGATGTTTTCAATACGGGTCCTAATGTAACAAAGCACCCTCTATTTGTTAGTAAGTTACGCTTGCTTTATTATGAGCCACCCCCTTCTAGATGAAAGTGAAATAATTGTTTGAAATAGTAACTCGTGTACGATGGACACTGCGCATATCTACTAAAAAAGGTTGATATGCCATCCGTTCAAAAAAAAAAGACAACAAAATAATACTGGCCGATACCCTACTTTTTAAGCAGTCAACGTAATTAAATAGACAATGCCATTAAAAACGCCAACATATAAACAAAAAATAGTTTTAAGTTTTAAGCAACACAAAAAAGTAGTTTTTAACCAGGTAATAAAAAAATGTATTATTTCTTCCCCTTCCCCTCGAAATGTAGAATAAAAATCTTAGAGGTTGGTTGGGATCGAACTATAAACCAGTCTGGCCGAAGTAAAAAATACCACCTCGCTAACCATTGCGCCAGAGGGATAAACATATTAATATACCTAAACGCAGGCTAGTTGAATGTTTTTCAAAATTTAGGTGCAGCACACATGCGCAGAGCTTTTGCCGGAAGCGTGACACACGAACACACACGCTATCGTATTAATATATAGATTGTTGTTAATCAGCATCAATCTTTTATACTTTTACCGATCTTAAGTTCATCCTTAGCATCCTTGGAAATGTATTCGTAATCTTCCGCAAGTTCGAACGCAGTGTAAAATAGGATAGATATCTACAATAGTCAACTGTATGCAAATGTTCTTCTTTTTTCGTATCATCAATACTTTGGAACAGTGAAATTATTTCAGCAGTTTTTACACATTTATTTAATTTCAGTTTTCTTTTTATCACATACTTAAATCTGTTTTTATAATTCTTCCCATTTCAGTTCTGGTCGAGTAAATCAGTCGCCATAGGAGTGAATTAACGATCTTTTAGCAGAATGTTAACTTCGGTTGGCGTTGATTCTCTACCTCTATTGCTAATAGCAAGTTTATCACTAATTTCATTAATTTCAGTGTATATTATTTCCATGTAGTTGTTAATCTTGTTTTATAATTCTTCGTACGTTCATTAGTTTGCCGTATTATTTTATAAAAGTTCATAGTTTATGTTATTTCAAGAAAATAAAACCCTAAAATATCTTAATTAACTCCCAATATAAATAAACAAAACACTAAAAATCCAGAAACAATCGGTTGTTTTAAGAAACGTTCAAATAAATATAACTCGTATATCTCTGAAAAGAAAACCACAAAAAAGATAGTTTTAAAATATTTACTGTAATTGTAATACAATTTTAATGATATATAACGATAAATGTTCGTCAGTAATACTTCTCATTAAACACAAAAACGAAGACACATGTTTGTCCTTTATAATATTTATAATTTAATTAATAAAATGTCTTTTTTCAAAACTAATATGCAAATATCAGGATTTTCATCGGATGTCGTGCTGGCTTGGCAAGTCGAGGGCAGGCTCAAGATGTTTCCACGAATAGTGTCGATGTGGAGGCGCTTGTAAAGCCAAGTCATTAACAGACCAAGACTGTTGAGGAAGTTCCTCGTGGCGGGTTCAATCGTTCCACTCGTCTCCGCGGCGATCGATTGAAACACAAATCTGTTGAGATGGTAGTTTTCTTTTATTATATGCGGCCCCCTGTTAAAGGTGCTGCATGTCCAGGGATTTTCACTGATTCTATTACTGACGAGGGGGCAAAATGTCGACACAAGTCGCATTCCATATAAGGAACTTGCTTTTTGCAAAGGCAAACACTCTCAGGCCATCGGACCGTGGTAACTTTGAAATAATAGAAAAAATGTAGACCAAAATTAACTACAAAAAGCGTACTACTACTAAGTTAAGAAAAACAACAACCTTGTTTTGCTTGTCGATTATTGTGGGGACGGCGGAGGAGAATTACAGATAAATAATCTGTGAAAATAAATTGTTCCCCTTTTAGGAAGGTAACATTGTAATGACAAACGAGAACAGACGTAACTTGAGAAAGCTTTATTCGGCATACAATGTTGGTACAATATTAGTGCTGCTATTTATATTGTTTAGTAAAAGCAGGAGAGTTCTCCAAAGAAGAGATAATTCAAAATAGGGAAAGTAATTTGTAATTGTTAATTATAAGCATATTTTGGTAATTATTCCTTTGTTTTTCAATTATTTAAATTAATTAGGATTAAATAAGCGATAAGGCATAACGAATAGAACCGAATGTGTTCAAAAATATAGATAAGCAAATTAATTTATGAAACAGTAATTTCTATGCACGTCCTTTGAAAAGTAATGAACATAGTTTCGATTTTTTGTCATTTTTTGTTATTATCACTTTAATTACTGTTAATATCGACAAAACTATTCCATATACATATGCAAATAAGACAATCAAATTACAATCGAATAATAGAAAACAAGCGACGTTGAGCCTGCCCAGTAGAAGATGAGTGACCATTTGGAAATAGCAGACGCTGTATGTAGACACCTAGCTATGGGCAAATAGCGTCGCCAACCCGCAGTGCCTAGCGTGGCGACTATGGCAAAAAACCCTGAATGACAATTGGTAATAAAATGGTCGGAAACCAGGGAGGGATTCCTCCTCTAGGAGTGATAAAAACCCTGCTGGTAATGGTGATGAATAGTACACAATTATTTATTATTGACTGTTTAAAATATAATTATGCAAATTAGATAAACAAAGGATTATGTTTGGCACTTTGCTTGACTATAAATAGACTACTTCAAAGCAATGTAGTGTATTATTGATTTTGATTAGAGTAACCCGTTTTGATGGTAATATAGGTGTGATAAATGAAAAAATATTTTGCATTTATTTATTTAGATAAAGATACTATTTTATTGGGATTGACAGGGTGAAAAAAGATGTACGTAAAGTGACATTAATGGAAATGAATTTCTGTAAGTTTATAGGCTTTAAGAACTTCGAGCAAACACCCGGTATTTCCCGGAAATCATTGAATACCCCTGTTCACTCCTACTCTAATCCATTTATAAACATTACTATTTTTATATTTTTTAATAAATAAAATCTAATAGGTCCCATTCTAATCTAATAGGTCTCACATGGTCTACCAAGCTTTCGTCCCTGTCACATGCCGCAATGTTGTGTCCATGTGCTTGTTTTACAAGTAACCCCATTGAATGTACTCTGACGAACTTGCTGACCTTGTGCCCCTAAACGTAAAATAAAAACCCCGAACAACCCGACAATCAGAAAAATCCAATCCCTTCACTGTTTATGCCCCCAGATTCAGGAAGGCTCTCTACTCTAAAAGCTTCTTTCATCGAATTGCTAGCCTTTGTAATTCCCTCCCCGTTCCCTTTTTCTCTGACTGTATCAATATGCAGACATTTAAATGTAATTCGTAGTAGCCCCTTATATCTCCGAGGGAATATGACTTGTTTGGGGTGAATAAAAGTTAAAAAAGTAAATAAAATAAAGTAAAACCTATTTGATTTATATAGATGTAAAGCGCAAACGCAGACTCTTTCATCAAAATGAAATATACTTATTAATGTATAATTTACTTGGATAATATATATATATATATATATATATATATATATATATATATATATATATATATATGGTTATGGGGGTCTATCTCAACAACCCTAAAAGAAGTTCGTAAGCAAAAAAACAAAAAAAACAAACAGACAGGAAGTGCAACTTTATTTCCTTAAAGGTATTTTGCCTATATATTTTAATCACATCAAATGCATGTTAAAATATTCCTCCGTTTTTAGATTGAGTTATGTTTGTAAAATCTATTTTAATTGTTCTTATTAGCCGTAATTTACAATCAAATCACCGCGTCACCCATCTCCTACTAAGTTCCACTTTAGTGTTATCACCCTATCTTACTATATGCCGTTTGACTTCCGTTCTTATTTTATAGAGTGTTTATTGACCCTCTGTTTTTTTCTCTTTCCCCTCTCTCTCCCCTCTCTCTGTTTATTAACAGTCAAGTTTAATAAAAACTAACGATAAAGCAGAAAATTGGAATAGTCAATTATAAACAGTAGGGAATACCAACATAAGTATTAATACAATTAACCCATAGCTGTGAGTAAGATATATATATATATATATATATATATATATATATATATATATTTTCATTTTACTTCAGTCGAAGTTCTAAGAAATCAAAGACGCCTTCCTGGGGCTAACACTTTATCTCGATATGAGATATATAAATATTCAAGTGTTCCATTAAAGTTCTCCTTTACCTTTAAAGGGTTGAGTTTGTAAAGAAGTTATGAACATTAAATTTTCTCTCACCAATTGACCAGTTGATTATCGTATAGTATATTTTTCTTGTGTTCTCTTGGTCTTACCAGATTCCAGGACAAGTATTCATCTGGTCTGGTGGAGTATCCAGCTAAGTGCTCTTACTTGAGGTAACATTACTAGGAGAAAGTGCACCATTCCTCATGTAGGCGTGTAGCCAAACTGTGGAGATCTTATTTGGGCTTCGAATACTATGTTATTTTGAATATTTGGTCAGGTTTTACTTGTAGAGGGAAGTATCTTAGTGTCAGGTTTTCCTGACAAACTCAAGGGTGGTGTCTAGTAATTAATTCAAACTCTCTCTCTCTCTCTCTCTCTCTCTCTCTCTCTGTGCATGTAGACAAAATAGATAATACCTTACTTTTTGACATTTGATTAAATTAGAGTAATTGTGACTTAAAACTTAAACGTTTACCGAAAATTGACTCGTAAAATGTGTACTTTAGTCATTTACTTAAAATAAATTCTGAAACGATAATAGTTTTTTTCTACTTAAGCACCGTCATTATCTGCTGCTGCTAAACAATACTACATTCACACCCGAAACTGTTCAGTAAGTAATAAAGATAATGATTATAATTACTTGGCAAAATATGTCAAAAGAAAAGTTTAGGATATCTATAAAATAAAAGTTACTATGAAATAACGAGTCACATAAAACTATGAAAACTCTTCACAACAAATAATCTTCAACTCTTCAATCTATTACAAACTAGGTGTGCGTACCCAAGGTTGGGTGCCCATCTCTGGGATATATTATTTTAGTAAATACAACTAGTAAAAACGCATTTTATTTGGTGTAAAATTAAATCGGTGATTTTTTTACGTCTACACCGGTTAAACTATTACACACCTCTATGTATCCGAATAAGTGAAATAAAGAATGTCATTTTTATCTTTTTCCATATGTGATCTACCCATTAGCCCCACCTTAACTCTAACTACCTAATCCTAACTAACTAACCATAACCCTAACCTGGATCAAAGTTAAAGTTAATTAGTTAGGATTAGATTTAGGGTTACTGGGTAGATCACATCTTGGATTATAAATCACTCGGTAGATCACATATTGGACGAGCACTCTTTTTGTGTGTGTCTATGTTGTAAAATGCAATCCGCAAGATGTGTATTGACATAATGTGTGAATTATCTTGAACATTTCAACTCAGTTATGATTGCCAAATGTTACGTCACATATTTCGACCAGTGTAAGAGCAAAAAACAATGCATTCTTTTATTTTCACCGGGTTCGATTTTGGCGGATTTTAACATTTTCGTTTTATCTTTTTCTTGATGCCTACGTGGTAATCGATCATGCATTATATTTCTGAAGAAGTCGTACCAGCCTTAGAACTTTGTATCAGAAATTTAGTCGTCAAAACTTCCGGTAACAATGCAACAATTAGATAGGTGCCATAGCATTACTTCATCGCCAATCATCGTATTTGCGAGAAATGCCAACGGCCAATGACATTCAAAGCAAGAAAAAGAAAAATATTTTACACTTATGATTATTGCTGGTCTTGCACAAAATGTTACCGTAAAAAGAATATACGGCTTGGGTCTTTCTGTCAAGGTTCGCATCTCATGTTAAGCCAAATAAAATAGTTACGCACGTACTAAAAAACATCTCGTTTCGCGTCTTCTTTACTATGTTTTGGCTGTTTTTTACAATAAATTTAGGACCAGAAGTTATTATTTGCAAGTAGGAAGTTTATTTCAAAAGTTAATTCATTGAATTGTCTACAGCGCACGCGGACGCCTGTTGCGAAAAAGTATGTAAACCTAATAGCAGGTCGTGTGAATCTTTATAAGCGTTGTTCAAAATAAACATGGTAACTCTAGCGACCAGTCTATCATCTGCTACTGTGTACTGCGAGCGACGTCAAATCCGGCAAACGCGACAACACGTGAAAACATAATGCAGAGAATGTAAAAGATCGAAAATATCAGTACGTTTCACCTACCCACATAAAAATCAATATTTTAAGAGAAAAAAGAAGGTTAAATATATAGCTTAACGTAGCGGATATGACCTGGGAATTAATTTGTTTTTTACATGAATCATATTATTTGAGAGCTGTAATAAAAAGTATGAAATATAAATACAGAAGTATGAAATATAAATACAGAAGTGTGAATAATGTAAGCGACTGTTAACGAACAATATGCTATACATATATCAAAAGATTCTGAAAGAGGTAAAAAGCAGAAAAGAGAACATATCCATGGCATGGATTGACTACAAGGAAGCATACGATAGATCCCTCAAGCATGGATAATTGAATGCTTAAAAATGTACAAGATACCCGATAGGATTATTAATCTCATTAAGAAAGCAATGGAAACATGGAGACTAGAACTGAAAACTGGAGGACAACACCGGACTGAGATAAAAATACCCAAAAGGCATCTATCACCAGTACTATTTATCATAGCCATGATGCCACTCAAATAATACTCAGAAAATGTGATGTTGGATACAAATTTATAGACACAGAACAAAGAAAAAACCACCTCATGTACATGGACGACCTGAAGCTATTTGTAAAAAGCAAAGAGGAATTGGAACAGCTGATAAATACGACCAGAATCTTCAGTCAGGACATTCAAATGGAATTTGGAATAGAAAAGTGTGCACTACTCGAGATGAAAAGGGGAAAACTGGAGACGACAGAGGGCACGGGACTGCCCAACCAAGAGGAGATGAGGGCGCTAGGTGAATAGGATAGATATTTGGGAGTTCGGGAAGCGGACACCATCACATCTACAGAAATGAAAGAGAAGATTGGAAATAATACATGGAAAGAACAAGAACACTTTTAGAAACTAAATTATACAGCAGAAATCTAGTGAAGGGAATAAACACCTTATAAGATACTCTGGATCATTCATAGGCTGGACTAAAGAAGAACTCAAGCACCTTAACCAGAAGACTGGAAAATTAATAACCATGCACAACACACTACACCCAAAAGACGATACGGACAGACTCTACGCGAAAAGAAACAAAGGAGGAAGAGGACTAGTAAGTATAGAAGACTGTGTGTAAGACAAAAAAAAGAGCTGGAGAAATACATAAACCAGAACACAGAAAGTCTGATCACCGCAGAAAAAGACACCGCCCCAATGAACAACATAAACAAAAAAGGCAAGAAAAGTGGGAAGAAAAACAGCTACATGGACGTTTCATAAGAATTACAAGAGAAGAGATAAACCAACAATCCTGGGCATGGCTAAGAAAATGACACTTGAACAGAGAAACGGAATCTCTACTGACAGCTGCACAGAACACTGCGATTAGGACTAAGTACATTAAAGCTAAAATAGATAAAACGCAGGAAAATAGTAAATGCAAGTTGTGTGGACAAAGATATGACACCGTAAATCACATAATAGGTGAATGCAGAAAACTATCCCGAAAAGAATACAAAAACAGACACAAATGCGTGAGGAAACTGGGAACTATGCAAACGACTACATTTCGAACACGCGGACAAATGGTAAAAACATAAACCAGAGACAGAACTGGAAAACGAAAATCACAAAATCCTCTGGAGCGTGGAGTTGCAAACAGATAAACTCATACAAGCAAGAAGACCAGATATCATAATAGTCAACAAAGAAGAAAAATCTTGCCAAATCGTAGATTTTGCCAATCAAGCAAACCACAGAGGGAAGATCAAGGAAACTGAAAAACGAACAAATACACGGAACTTGCCAGAGAATAGAAAGGGATATGGAGCATGAGGAAAGTCAATATAATACCAATAATCGCGAGAGCACTAAGGAACAGTCTCCCAAAACCTGGAAAAAAACTGGGAGAAATTGAAATCAAAAGGATCACTGAGACCATACAAAGGGTGTCAATGATAAAAATAGCTGATATCTTAAGGAAAATCCTCGAATGCGGAAACCAACCCGCATAAGCTACAAACAATAACCAGTCACATGGATGTTACAACAAGGAGAAAACAAAACAACATGAAGAACACCACCACATGAACCTAAGGAACAGAAACTGCAAAAAAATCCATAAACTGTCCCCCCTCTCAAAGTGATAGCACCAGCCTCGGCTGATACCTCACACAATAGTCGTGAAGGGTCAAGGAGGATGGGAACACCGAGAAGGGAGAGAACTATCCAGACCTCCACTGGAAGAGTACAGAGTGTGCTGGAACCTTAGGAAGGCTTATTGCCATCCACATCCCAGACGAGGCCAATGGTTATTGCCAACGAGAAATCAATGGTAAGCGGCTGCAATGGTTATCGAAAAGAGGTTGAGAGTTCTGGAAATCGAGAGAGGCTCGTTGTCACTCAGACTTCAGGGAACACCACCGCTTATTATCACTAAGCAATCACTGACGATGACTTGTGTGAGAACTCCTAGTGAGTGCAAATAGTAATAAGGAGGATTGTATGCTAGGTTCACGATCATAGTGGTAAACCGGTCCACCAAACAGATGAGGTCCAAAATCTTTTGTGGAGGTGTGTCATACACCATCTAGGCGACATTGTATGTCATCCTTCATTGTCCGTATTTCCCTAGAAAAACAAAGGTAAGTTTTCTAGACTGATTAATCGTTAAATATGTGGTCAGTAAATCTTTTTGGAATGTCTGTGTGGCGTTGTTTAACCCAAAAGGCACGCGCAAACACCCGTATAAGCTAAATGGAGTGGTTATAGCCGTTTTGAGAATATCTTTGAACTCTACTGAAATTTGGCGGTAAGCTGTGATTGCGTGATTATCATATTATCTTGAATTATGGCGGTTATATCATCAATATGGAGAATAGGGTCCCGTTTAGTTACGGGGTTGAGTGCTCTATAATCATCACATACCCACCATGTACCACCACTCTTTTGTACTAAATGTAGTGGAGAGGCCCAAATACTTGATGATACCCAGTTCCGTCATTTGCTAAAACTCGGGTTTTGCTAAGTTTAATTTTTGCGGTGACAGCCTACAGAGGCCGGATACGAACCGAAGGACCACTAGTTTCAATATGATAAGTGACCGAGTGGAGTAGTGTTTCTTTGTGGAGGGATACTTTTTATGCTTGCGAACTTTTTCAAAAGGTCTAAAAAACAGCCCTATCCCCCATGTTGGCCACAGTGGGGCATACCGAGATGAGATTTGAAATTGATCACGGTCTTAATTCTCAATCACTTAGTAGTGCGATACCTCCCAAGGAAATCTCGTATTTACCACGGGATTTTGAGGTTTGACTTCTTTATCTTCAAGAAACCAGTTTTCCTCAACAGGAGATCACTTTGATCCTGACAATTCCACTTCACTTATCATTCGATCTTTATTTACGTCATTCGATTTTCCTCTCACCGCATAAAACATTCATGTAAAAAAACAAACAATATTCACGGTCCTCAGAGTTTTACTATTATATAGATATATTTGTTCTTATAGATTTTATCCATATTTTAGATGTGTCCGTTAGCATTTCTAAAACAAGGCCGTGTCTGTCAGTCAGTCAGGTTTTATTTTTAAATATCATCTTCATCGTTAAACGCGCAGATTAAATAGACGCATCTTAAGAGTAGCTTGTTCTTTTACTTTTACTTTGCTTTTACTTTTCTTTTACTTTGCTTTTACTTTGCTTTTACTTTGCTTTTACTTTGCCTTTACTTTGCTTTTACTTTGCCTTTACTTTGCCTTTACTTTGCTTTTACTTTGCCTTTACTTTGCTTTTACTTTGCTTTTACTTTGCCTTTACTTTGCTTTTACTTTGCCTTTACTTTGCTTTTACTTTGCTTTTACTTTGCTTTTACTTTGCCTTTACTTTGCTTTTACTTTGCCTTTACTTTGCTTTTACTTTGCTTTTACTTTGCTTTTACTTTGCTTTTACTTTGCTTTTACTTTGCCTTTACTTTGCTTTTACTTTGCTTTTACTTTGCCTTTACTTTGCTTTTACTTTGCTTTTACTTTGCTTTTACTTTGCCTTTACTTTGCTTTTACTTTGCTTTTACTTTGCTTTTACTATGCTTTTACTTTGCCTTTACTTTGCTTTTACTTTGCCTTTACTTTGCTTTTACTTTGCTTTTACTTTGCTTTTACTTTGCCTTTACTTTGCTTTTACTTTGCTTTTACTTTGCCTTTACTTTGCTTTTACTTTGCCTTTACTTTACTTTTACTTTGCTTTTACTTTGCTTTTACTTTGCCTTTACTTTGCTTTTACTTTGCTTTTACTTTGCCTTTACTTTGCTTTTACTTTGCCTTTACTTTGCTTTTACTTTGCTTTTACTTTGCCTTTACTTTGCTTTTACTTTGCCTTTACTTTGCTTTTACTTTGCTTTTACTTTGCCTTTACTTTGCTTTTACTTTGCTTTTACTTTGCTTTTACTTTGCTTTTACTTTGCTTTTACTTTACCTTTACTTAGCTTTTACTTTGCTTTTACTTTGCCTTTACTTTGCTTTTACTTTGCTTTTACTTTGCCTTTACTTTGCTTTTACTTTGCCTTTACTTTGCTTTTACTTTGCCTTTACTTTGCTTTTACTTTGCTTTTACTTTGCCTTTACTTTGCTTTTACTTTGCCTTTACTTTGCTTTTACTTTGCCTTTACTTTGCTTTTACTTTGCTTTTACTTTGCCTTTACTTTGCTTTTACTTTGCCTTTACTTTGCTTTTACTTTGCTTTTACTTTGCTTTTACTATGCTTTTACTTTGCCTTTACTTTGCTTTTACTTTGCCTTTACTTTGCTTTTACTTTGCTTTTACTTTGCTTTTACTTTGCCTTTACTTTGCTTTTACTTTGCTTTTACTTTGCCTTTACTTTGCTTTTACTTTGCCTTTACTTTGCTTTTACTTTGCCTTTACTTTGCTTTTACTTTGCTTTTACTTTGCCTTTACTTTGCTTTTACTTTGCCTTTACTTTGCTTTTACTTTGCTTTTACTTTGCTTTTACTATGCTTTTACTTTGCCTTTACTTTGCTTTTACTTTGCCTTTACTTTGCTTTTACTTTGCTTTTACTTTGCTTTTACTTTGCCTTTACTTTGCTTTTACTTTGCTTTTACTTTGCCTTTACTTTGCTTTTACTTTGCCTTTACTTTACTTTTACTTTGCTTTTACTTTGCTTTTACTTTGCCTTTACTTTGCTTTTACTTTGCTTTTACTTTGCCTTTACTTTGCTTTTACTTTGCCTTTACTTTGCTTTTACTTTGCTTTTACTTTGCCTTTACTTTGCTTTTACTTTGCTTTTACTTTGCTTTTACTTTGCTTTTACTTTGCTTTTACTTTACCTTTACTTAGCTTTTACTTTGCTTTTACTTTGCCTTTACTTTGCTTTTACTTTGCTTTTACTTTGCCTTTACTTTGCTTTTACTTTGCCTTTACTTTGCTTTTACTTTGCCTTTACTTTGCTTTTACTTTGCTTTTACTTTCAATTCTAAAGTTTATGTTTCTACTCACTAAAATATGTTTTCTTTGTATAAAGCAACTTTTTAAAAAAAATATCTGAAATAAAATGAATCATGCTGAAATAAATATGTGATATGTTACACAACATGTTTTTCGATATAAACAACTTGATTATATTTCTTACTATTGGGGTCACTCGAGGATAAAGGTTAATGAGATGGAACTGATTGCTAACCGAAAGATGAGGAACACTATGGGAGTACTAACATTGATTAATAGTATGGACGTTTGATTGATTATGGGGCGGTCCATGATAATAATCTTTGGACATTGGATTTAAAGACGACCAAATTGTAATTAACAGGAAAGCAATCCCGCGGTAATGTGTTCCACATACGAAAAACAAAGAATCTCTGTCTATGAACATTCCGCCTGATGCTCTGAACATGGAGAGAAAGGAAGAACTTTTTATCGTTGTGGTAAGAAGAAATTTTCTTGCTGTGGGTGTCTTACAAGTGAACCAAAGACTGGGGCTTTGTCGAAATATAAAAAAACAAATCACAATAGAGTAAATAGAGACTAGCAACACCTCTTCTATGAGAAAGGGGTTGTAGGGAAGCGAAGATATCAGCCTCCCACTAGATTTCGAAGTCGATGTTATACTCTGTCAAAGCACGAAAAAGTGATCTGTGTGCCCCCCTCCCTCAGATATGGCAGCAATGTACCATCTTTGGACGTTTCTGACTCTTATATAGGTAGACGATTGCATCTAGTCGGACACTTTCTGGAAAGATAGAATTATCCAACCATTTTTCCAGCGACCTTAGTAACAGACTGGATATGCTATGATTCTATTTACCTGCCTACACAAAGTGGATGTGACACAAAGTCGAGCTTAATATGGAGTGTGGCTATTATTGACAAGGGTGAACATTGCTCTGTGCGTTAAGTAATGGCTACTGAGCGAACTGATGAGCTCTCAATGAGCAATCGTCAGTCTGAGAAGCGGGGCGCCAAATATGCTATGATTTACGCATATTTAAAACGGACACCGAATACTTCAGCTAGTACATAAATGAGAAGAAAACAAAATCAACAAGAAAATGTCAATGATCCCTTCATTTGAAATATGTATCTTTTTTTGACGTCATCGATGACGTCGGACGACGCCGGCTTCCACTCCCAGGAATCGGAAAACTGTATGATTATTGTTTTGCTAAGATAAGATAGAAAAGGCAGCGGTGAGAGACGGCGGAAGTGACATGGAAAAAGACGCAAAACAAACAAACACATCAGCAAATATTACATTTGGAAAATGATGAACTCACTGCATATACCGTGACTTTATATACAAGGATAGTCTCTAATATTAATAAAAAACATCATACAAACTTTGATTTAAACCAAATAAGTTGTTTGTGTTTTTTTTATTTAAGATTTATAAAATTTCTAAATTATGAAGGTGGAGGATGCAATTTTGATGACTAGTCGACAAGAGAAGATAACTCCTATTCAACTTCGTGAATAAGCTATTAATTCAATGTACGTAAGGCCCGTGCGTAATATTTGCTTAGGTTTTGGTTACGATTATCGTTGATGAATGCACGCGATACTTTTTCTAATACTTTTGTAATTATCAACTGCTGTATATGCAATGTTATCATTGTGTATAGAGTGACGGTATCGTAGTGCCGACCAAAAATTAATATAATATATATAAAACAAAAAACAGTATAAAGTTGAGTTTGAGCCTATCCTTCTTTTGTGCAACTGGGAGAGGTGCTGTAAAATGGGTCAGCGATTTCTTTTTTTCTTTCTTTATTTTTTCGCATATTGTTCACACAAAACAGACATTTTCCCCCCGAAAAGAACAAAACAATATTAAATTAATAAAATAAAATAAGAAACTATATAAAGTTATTTTTTTAATCCTTTTTCTTTTTTTGAAACCGGGAGTGGAGGTTGAGAGGAGTAATCAGTACGTTAATATATGTTGACAGTTTTTTAGTAGAACGTTTGCTACCAATACATAACAATACAGTTTATCATGAATCTTCGTTGAAGGGCATCGTCTGTTAACTATAAGAATCATTCACTAATTTAATTAGAAATAGTGTGTTTTATTATTATCTTACTTGAATGTTTACTATTAGTGTTTAAAATACAACTTAAAGACGTATCTTTCTTTTCGTATCTTCAAAGCATGTAGTTAATACATTGCGGTTCCCAAAATACGGAGACCAAAACCTTGCCTGCTGATGTTTATAACTTTTATTATTATAGACGACTTTTACCTGCTGCTGTCTACTCAGCTGAGTGTCGATTTGACTGAGATGGTGGATCCATGTTTCATCCATTGCCACATATTGACGTAAAACCCCTTTTTGTTGCGTTTAAACAGTTTCAAACAACACTCTGAATCGTCGACGCGTTGTTGTTTTTCATCGACATTGAGCAAACGCGGCACCCACGTTGAACACGTTGTTCTCACTGACAAATGTTCATGCAAAAATGGTGAATCTATAACTTCAATGGCTGATATCTTTAACTCCTCTGCTATTTCACGTAACTTCAATTTACGATCGACCAAAACGAATTTGTTTACTCTTTTGACTTTTATTCAGGACAGCTGCCGAATTTGAGCGACCTGTGCGCTCAGCATCATTTGTACGATCTGTATAACGCATTTAAAGTCAGCATACCATTTTGTAACCGTTGTTTCCGACGGAACAGAGTTCAAATAACACTCAAATCATTTCTTTGCTTGAACAGTATTTTTCCCATCAGAAAGCGACACTTTATTAACATACGAAATTCAGATTTTTCTATTGTTTTGCAAATTTGTAAGATTAGTTGCACTGAAATCACTGTAATTTGTAAACTAATAATCAAATTGGGCTTAAATTTGACACGTGTCATTTGAAGGTTGGAACTTCATAAAAAACATGGATTTTAAAAAATTAGTAGCGCCATCTATATGTCAGGCCTGGAACTTAATGAGCAATGAGTTGTATAACGGTTTTCGATTTCTTTTATACATTTCCTTGCATTATTATTGAAGTCTGCGATATTTTAAAGCTAATTAAATTACATTTTATGCAATTGAATTATTTTTTAAAGAGGATTATTAACATTCCTTTTATTTTCCGTTATAGCATTTTTTTAAATTCCAATATATATTCGATTAAAAGTAAAGAAAAATAAGAATTCAATATATGAAGTTATCTTGACACGAGAAACACATACACACAGTTGTATCATAATTTTATTAATAAAGACAGAAGATAAATGAGAAACCGAAATTCAGTTTGGCATGTTTACAATATCAGCAGACAGGCTCGTATAGAGAGTGAATGACGTTTTACGCGACGAATAAAGGAGGAGGAAACTGCGTACCCTGCCATCAGTTTCATAATCGTCTTAATTAAATACATAAAAAACCGAAATGAATTCAGGTGAATTTTACGAAGTTACTTTATATTTAAGTAGGTTTTAAAAAATTAGATTCGTAGAAAGAGTGAGTGAGATCATTTTTTAAATTAAATAGATAGATAAGAAACTGAAATATATTCTGATGGATTTTGATGCAATGAAATTATTTTTAAAGAGGATTTTTTAAATTACATTAATTTTACGCTATTGCATTTTTTTTTTTATTTCAATAAATATTTGATAAATAGTAAATAAAAAATGATAATTCAATGTGTAATTATAAAAGTTACATGGATACAAAAACACACACACACACACACCTTAAGTTGTCTCATCATTTTATTACTATAGAAGCAATTATAAATTACTTTTAATCATTAGATAAATAACATAATTAATGTGTTTTTTAAATTAAAAATTAAATACATACCCATAAATAGCTTTGTTTTAACGACACTCAAGTTTTTGACACAATTTATATCGGCACCGAATGTGGCATGTATTTGTTAACCCTCTTAGCGCGGCTGTCGCTAAATTGCGACAAGACTAACACCTCTAATAGCAGACGATACTACATGCAAAACTAGTTTTATTTGCAATATAAGACACAACAGCACAAATATACACAATATTTTCAGCAATTGACTAATATGTGCATGAGAAAATGACAATTTTCCATGAGCGGATGCTCAACCTCATTATAAATTTAAGATGGCTGCCATAACAATATGCAAATTAGTCAAATTTTACAATTTATTTTGATTGTTCTACTTATATGCTACAAATGTCATAAGCATTTGTTTTGGCATACAATGAAAGGTTAAGCTTCGAGAGTCATTTTAACAATAGGTGTAAAAACTCATTTTTCTAAAAAACAAATTCAGCGCTCAGAATGTTAAGCTTACTTTAAATATATTTCCTATCACATTGAAACGTAAAGTAATCTTAAAAAGGTAATATTTAGAATAGTTGCTAAATAAAAAATAAACTTTATTCCTTATGCATTTTAAAAGAGTGGACGAGCTTCTTTACTTTTGATTGCTCCTGGAGTCAGGATCCAATATTACGACTGAACATCGACGGGTGAGTATTTTTGTCAATTAACGATCATCGTGATTTATTAGTAGTATAGGTATTAGGCCTGTATTGGGTAAGACATTGTGAAAAGCGGATAGACGGATTGGAAACTTTCGTCTTTTATGTATAGATATTGTTGTTTTATGTTCAATCACACCAAATTATATTCCCCTTTCTTAATGACGTATTTTTTGCCCTTTATCACTACCCATGGATCAGCTGCCACCATGATTGATCGGCTTATGATTTGAACAATGAATTTAGAAGTAAATGAAAATCTTACTTGTCAGAGAGCTGAAAATTACTGCAATACCAATAATTTATGAGCACTAAGAACAGTCCATAAAATCCTGGAAAAAAGGAATGGGTGAAATTATAATCAAAGTGAGGATTGATACTATACAACGTACGGCAATAATGAAAACAGCCGAAATATTAAGTATTAAGGAAACCAACCCTCATAATGCATGAGGCCAACCAACTGCAAGTAAGTTGAAATAGAAATAGAAGAAAAAATATATAGAAAGAACACTACACGAGTTCGAGGGAACAGAAACTGTCAACAATGTTATTTTTGCCCCCCCCCAAAAAAAAATGAGGACACTAGCCTCGGTTGGTACCACAGAAAATGGTCGTGAATGGTCAAGGAGGATCTAATTGAATAACACCATTTAGACGTTCACTGTGAAGGAGCGAAAAGTACTGGGGCGTTGGGGAGGATTTTTGTCACTCAGATTCCAGAGAAAGCCAACGATTGTTGTGAACGAAATTCAAGTCTCAAGTCTTATGTAAATTCTGCTGTTATTTCGTGTCTTACACAGATCATACTAAGTTTGTATTCTAAGTGTTTTGCTAAAAATGGAGAAACGTCTCCAATCTTTGAAATAGAATAATTGCATTCCCTAATATTTATTTAACAGTTAAAAATAGAAGAAGACAAAGACAAAATCAAGTATTTATTTATGATGTACGATTTACTTTAATTTTGTATAACGCAATGTCATTTAAAAAAAAAAACTTTTAGTCATCCCACACAAAACATAGACTCGTGGTTGGCACACCAGCTCAGATGTAGCAACAATACTTTATGCATGGGCGAATGATGGGTTTATAAAGATACAGGATACTGGCAGTAGCAAGTAAACTGAAATAGAATAACCCTTCGTAAACACAAATAGGAATATAGAAAGAACATTGCACCTAACTAAAGGAACTGAATCTGCAAATGTAGATATATATAAAAAATAAATAATTTAAAAAACTAATTAAAAAGTCTCCCTCCACAATCGAAAACTCATTGGAAACAACATCGTTTGGTGCCACAGAAGATATCCATGATGGTTCAGGGAGAATGGAAATACCGAGGAGGAGGAGCACCATCCAAATGTCCACTGGAAGAACACGGAGAGTACTGGAACTTTGATTGCCTCTCCCTAAAAATACAGATATACATGTGGTGACACCAGCATCTGTTTGTGTCACAAAAAATAGTCATTAAGCGTTAAGGGGTATGGAAATAGCTGGAAGAGCACCATCCAGACCTTCACTGGAAGGGCACGGAGAGTACTGGAACCTTGGAGATGATTATTGCCGCTCAAAATTCAGAGAAAACGATGACCGTTATCAGCGTGAAATCAATACTAAACGGCTGTTGTGAGAACGCAAGTGATATGCAACGGTTATAGAAAAAGCGGAGAGTCCTGGAAATCTGAAGAGATTTGTTGTCACTCAGAATCTAGGAGCCACCACTTGTTGCCGCTGAACAATCGCTGATAATGTCTCGCGTGAAAACTACCAGTGATTAAATAATAATAGAATTCAATGAATAATACTGTGAATCTACGTAGAATTGCTGTCACTGACCAGAGAAAGCCACCGGTTTTTATTGGCAGAGTACTACTACTACTACTAGTAGTAGTAGTAGTAGTAGTAGTAGTAGTAGTAGTAGTACTCTGTCAATAAAAACCGGTGGCTTTCTCTGGTCAGTGACAGCAATTCTACGTAGATTCACAGTATTATTCATTGAATTCTATCTACTAGTAGTAGTAGTAGTAGTAGAAGTAGTAGAAGTAGTAGTAGTAGTAGTAGTAGTAGTAGCAGTAGTGTTTTTTAGACTGACAGGATAGGAGGATATGCGCTTGCAGTGAAACAGAAAAACAGGCAGAAGAAAGAGAGACTCACGCTTATTATATTTATAGAGACGGTTGCGGTTACTGCTATTTATGTATAGATTCTGCGTCACGCAAGACATAGTGTCGCCCGTGGAGCAGACAAGACCCAAAATACGCGACAGTCTTGACAATTGCTTTGGCGGCGTTCGTTAAACGCATTGCTTCGTTCTCATGCGGATGACGACCTTTCGTAAGTTTGTTGCTTCCCAACGCAATGGAATGTCCGAACTAGAGGGAGGGGAAAACAAACGGCGCCTATCAATTGTTCTGAGCTTCTTTGTTTTTTTCAGTCTTCTTTACACAATTCACCGCTCCTTAAAACATTTTAATAAGGCATTTTTTATTCATTTCTTACTTGTTCTTTTAACTTTGGCCCTGAATGTGCTTACAAATAAACGTACTCACGTGAACTTTGCCGCCATAGTGACTTTCCCGTCGGGAATTCGTGGTTCACCTATTCTATTTCGTAAGGAACAAGAATTATTGTACTAATTCCTAAATAGAATCAACATGTCCTTATCTATCTGAATAAAACATTACTTAGTAATAAATACGAAATAACTAGACCTCTTCAGATATCTTGGTCTTTTAGCTAGGAGCAAAGTGTAGTATCTGTTTTGATGCTGCACTTAGTCTTTTCCGTCCTCGGTCAGTGAAGGAGAAGTCCTTCTAGACTGAGACAATTTGAATTTTTGTTCCTATCCAGAGTGTCCCTTTAGGGGGGATGCTGGATTTTCTCCACATTAAAAATCGACTTGGTGTCTAACTTTGTCCTAGTGGGGAGGCAAGTAAATAGGAATATTTTAAATGGACATTTCTTTTCTTAAACTCGAATCTTGTTACATTTTTTCATATTAGTTTATAGTTGTTGCTCAACCGATGGTGTTAAATTCCAGTCTAATGTCTAATTTCAAATTCCAGTTTAATGTCTTATGTCAAATTCAAGTCTCATATCTTATGTCAAATTTCAGTCTAATGTCTAATTTCAAATTCCAGTCTTATGTCTTATATCAAATTCAATTCTCATATCTTATGTCAAATTTCAGTCTAATGTCTTATGTCAATTCCAGTCTTATGTCTTATATCAAATTCAATTCTCATATCTTATGTCAAATTTCAGTCTCATGTCTTATGTCAAATTCCAGTCTTATGTCTTATAGCAAATCAATTCTCATATCTTATGTCAAATTTCAGTCTCATGTCTTATGTCAATTCCAGTCTTATGTCTTATATCAAATTTAATTCTCATATCTTATGTCAAATTTCAGTCTCATGTCTTATGTCAAATTCCAGTCTTATGTCTTATAGCAAATCAATTCTCATATCTTATGTCAAATTTCAGTCTCATGTCTTATGTCAATTCCAGTCTTATGTCTTATATCAAATTCAATTCTCATATCTTATGTCAAATTCCAGTCTTATGTCTTATAGCAAATCAATTCTCATATCTTATGTCAAATTCAAGTCTCATATATCTTATATCAAATTCCAGTTTCATGTTTTATGTCAAATTCAAGTCTCATGCTTTATGTAAATTCTGATGTTATTTCGTGTCTCGCACAGATCATTATAAGCTTTGATCGTTAGTGTTTTGCTAAAAATGAAGAAAATATCCTAATCTTTGAAATAGAATAATTGCATTATTTAAGAGTTAAAAATAGAAGAAGACAAAAACAAAATACAAGTATTTATTTATGATGTATGATTTACTTTCATTTTCATAAGAAAACTTAACCTTGCAATACTCTTTCTAGAAGAATACATTCACTTGTGCATTTACTGTGAGATTTTTAATTGGTAGAAGTATTGTATAACTCCAAAATATTTCAAAACACGTCAGATAATAATGCAATGATTGAAACTCTGTGAAAAACAGAGGTTACACGACTGAACTTATGGACTTAGAAAAATGTTAATTTCTTTCAAAGGTTATCCTCCATTGGGAGTATTAAGATGATCGAAATTCTCTCAAATGTTGAAAATCTACATAAGTTATTTTTTAAACAATTTTTGGTTTGTATCTTATTAAAATCATTAATCATTTTTAATGATGGTATTTCATTCTTCCTCGGATATTCTTTTATAAGAAAAAAATAATATTACCTCCTTAAGACAATCTGCATAGGTCGGAGATCAGTCCGAAATAAACGTTTGTATTTCTTATAGGTTACAGGTAGTTAACGAACACCCAAACAGACAGACAAATATACGTATCTCATATTAGTATAGATTGGATATCTTAGTGGGACTATTGCATTCTTAGATGAGGTAGGAGAAATCTAAATATCTCATCTATCAGTAGCATAACTAAATGTATCTTCGCACTAACACTTAAATAAAAAATGTATGAAAAATATTTAATATATGTTTCTAACTTCTAAACTTGGCTATAAATTTTTTAGAAATGTTTAGAAACCCGACGTAGACGGATACTTCACCTGGTTATGTATAAAAAAATACCTTTTGCTTAAACAAATATATAACAATTAATATTAATATTAATATATTACAGTGAGCTGCCACACAAAAAGGTCTCTCATATTAATATAGACCAGGCCGGTATGATAACTAACACAATATTTATTGATATTTGTCAAATTCTCGAATCTATCGTTAAAAATCGATTATAGATATAGAACTAATGTCATTACTATACCTCGAACATCGATAATAGTTGGGTAAAAAAACATTTTCTGTGAATTAATTTCTGAATCTTTTTATAGGATTCACTGCATTATGTCAAAACCTCAGCAAAAATTAGTATTTGGAAAAAAAAGGTTATTTATTGAAATGACTCAACTTTGACTGATCGGAGATAATAGCTAAGTTTTACCTTTGTTGATGTAAATAAGGAATAAACATACAAAACAAGGTTTAAAGTTTAGTTAACAAATAGTTGATATAACACAATTATATTTACTGAAGAACTTGATTATTTACCCACGTGACCGCAAGTGGGTTTTATTATATGAAATAGTCTCGTAGTCATTGTCATTATATAATTTGAATACATTTGTTTAAAATTATAATGCTTAAAAAAGTTGATTTCAAAAGTTACGCTTGGACATAAATTGCCACAAACAAACGACATGTTGACCGAAAAACATATTATATATAACCTATACAGTCTATTTGTCTTTCTTCTTCTTCAATCCGCAACCGATTTAGTCGTCCTTCATAATTTGCGAAAACATTATCTAAAATTTGATCTTGATGGCTTAGGTCGTTCTCCAACAATGTCTAAAATAATGACGTTTCCATTTACCAGATGTAATGTTTCTTAAATACTCTTTCTTGTCACTAGGTTTATCAAGGAGGTGATGGTGATCAAATGGATAACGACACAGACTGACGACTTGGGTGTGCCAAGTTCGAATCCAGTCGATTCCATAATCCCACTTTCACTCAGGGATGTTGGCAACCATTACGTGGTCCCTCCTGCAAGAATGCCAACACCAGAATCAAGCCGGTCAGCAAAGTTGTACCATGTTGATTCACACGAATTTACTTTACTTAATCCTTATTTTACTGGAGGCGCCGGTGGTTAAGTGGATAACGACCTGGGTGTGCCACGTTCGAATCCAGTTGATTCCATAATACCATTTCACCCTTATGTGGTCCCTCCTGCAAAAATGCCGACAACAGAATGAAGACGGTCAACGAAGTTGTACCATTCTGATTCATACGAATTTACTGTTTTTACTCGGTTCATCAATGTTCTTTTAATATACAGATTTATATTTTCGTTTCAGTATTATCGCATTTCTTATCGTTTCGAACCACGCTGCACATTATACTCTCTAGTAACAAAAAGTGAAATAGCAAACAAAAAACAAAAAAACAAAAACAAACGATGTTTTATGCGTACAAAAATAACAGTTCTAATCATCACATAATTCATAAAAAAAAATGATAGCCAATCAATATCAGAACATTTAACTGTGTCACCTGTATTTTTCAACCTTTTATTTTATTTAATTTCCTTAAATAAATTTCAAAAACACATTCCTTAAATAGCATCTAGTTTTTATCTACTGCGCTATTTATGTAAGTTTTTTTGGCGGGAAAGAACTAACCAATGTACAAATTAATTTATGACTCAACATCGTCGAAAAGATAACAAAATCATTTGCTCTGATTATTCTGCCTTACTTTCATGATGCTAATCATTTAGTTTTCGATTTGCTTCTTCTTATTGACGTGATCGACAACGCCCTGATTTGATTGGTCGAAATTAATGACTCATCACGGTCTACTGACCATTAAAAGTCCTGGACAAGGATTTGAAACAAGGATCATCTATCTAGGATCCAGAAAACTCGAGAAATTGTCGATGATTTCGAACGGAAGAGCGGATGCGCGAATATGCAGCTTTCTTGGAAAGTGACCAGGATGTAAGAATATTTCTCAATCTACTGCCTCTGATGACTCATTCCCAGTCAAAATGCTTTAAAAAATGAGTAAGCCATGAGAAATTCACTTGCAAAAACGTTATCACTCTCTTTACTCTCTCTTTCTCTCCCCCCCTCTCTCTCTCTCTCTCTCTCTATATATATATATATATACATATATATATATATATATATATATATATATATATATATATATATATATATATATATATATATAGAGAGAGAGAGAGAGAGAGAGAGAGAGAGAGATGGTGGAAGGAATGATGGTTCACACTTAGCGTAAAAGAAATACTCTTCAGTAAAAATAATTGAGTACTTTTACTTATCAGTATCGTAAAAAATAAATGAATAATGTAGATAGGCCACTACTAAAAATCCATGTGATTTTTATAAAGTACTGATATTAAAATGACACTTGTTAAAATTTCAGCACAATCGGATTATTAGTTTACAAATTGCAGTTATTTAAGTGAAGTTAATGTTGCAAATTTGCAAAATAATGGAAATATCTGAATTTTATGTGTTGCTAAAGCATTGTTTTCTGATGGAAGAAATACTATTCAAGCAAAACAATGGTTCAATAAGTGTTATTGGGACTCTGCTCCGTTGCAAATAACGGTTAAAGGTGGTATGCTAACTTTAAACGCAATCATACTGACACAAATTACATTGCACCCCAAGTTGCCTAAATTCGACAATTGGACTAGAAGACATAAAAAAAGTCCATAAATTCGTTTTGGCCGATCGTAAATTGAAGTTTAGTTAGATAGCAGAAGGGATGTCAGAAGGCAACGTATTCAACATTTTACATGAACATTTGTCAATGAGAAAGTTGTGTTCAAAGCTGGTGTTGCGTTTGTTCACAGTCGATCAAAAACAACAAGTCGACGATTCAGAGGGACGTTTCCAGTTTGTGTGTCAATGTATGACAATGGATGAAACATGGATCCACCACTTTACCCCGCAGTCTAAACGATAGTCATCTGAGTGGACAACAACAGGTGAAAGTTACGCAAATCAACCAAAGACGCAAACATCAGCAGGCAAGGTTTTGACCTCCGTATTTTGGGATAAAAAACAGTCACAACGCACCGTGTCACGAACGCAACGATGTCAAAACAATATGAATTGCACTTCGAATTGCTTCCGTACGCACCCTATTCTGCAGATCTATCTCCAAACGACCCCTGACTGTTTGCAGACCATAAACTAATTCTCTAGGGAAAGAGATTTGGGTCGAATAGAAAATTATATAAAAAAATGAGGTGTATTTTTAGGCCACAGACAAATCAATCTACAAACAGGCATCGAATTGTTAGAGAAACGTTGGAAGTTGTGTATAATTTTGTGAAATTTAGTTGATAAATATTCTCTTGATTGCAGTATCTTTGAAGTTTTAAAGGGTTATATGGGACATAATATGAGTACAAACACCCATTCCAAAATTTAAATATATCAAATTTACATTGAATTTGACCCGTTGTCACTAGACATCAATTAAGCAAGATTCCATGAATTTCAATTCTTTCTGAAGTCCTCTTAAGCTTAAACCTTAAATTTTAAACATTTTCTAGAATCAAAATCATGTAATGGATTTAATCAAAATTGGAATAAGGATTCTAGACATAAGATTTAGTATCATTATATCCTTTTAATCTTCGTGAAGGGACATAAGATTATTGCAAAACAGTTCTGCTAGGTAAATTACTTTAAACCTATATATATATATATATATATATATATATATATATATATAAAGTTAGACGCAAATAGTCACCCGTTAGACATATCGATACTTGACTCGGACTAGCTCTTTTTCAACTATTTCATTTGCACGAATTTATTTTCTTTTGCGTCAGTTCTTTTTCTGAAAATACTTAATACAGCTAAAACAAAAACTTTTAGAGTTTTCAGATTTCTCCACTGAATTTTTTTTAATAACACATTATTTTTCTTTACTATTCATCGAATAACGTCAAGTAATAAAAGTTCCTGTTTCACAAAATATTTTGATTACAAAATTAAAGTCACCAAGTACAGATATATATATATATATATATATATATATATATATATATATATATATATATATATATTTGTTTATCTACATACGTATACGTCTCATTCTTTTCGAAATCAACAGTGTTGAAGTAATTATTCAATCCGGTCACAGGATTTGAACTCATGGAACACAAGTCAAGTTTTCAACTCAAATTCTGACACTTTCGCCACAGTTAGCAGCGACATAAATCGGTGAGAAGTTTAAACCTATAACGATGATTTGGCGCGATAGGCAGTCGACATCAATGTTCAACAAATGAAGGAACATGGATTAACATGCAATATAAATATATATTTAAAGCAAACATTGTTAAACATAAAATAATTCTTTTGCTTGATTATCCCTTTTTAAATTTTTTTTCATTAATCTTTAAAAATATGAATGTTCTAAAATATCACTACCACTTTCGATTTCTCGTTGAATCATTTTCAGGTGACAAAAATAAATAGACAAGAATGCACAATTCATTTTTATTTTCATTTCACACAAACAAAATTATCAGAAAGATTGAAAAAATTAAAAAAAATTAAACATAACAGAATATCCTGCTTGATTATAATCAAGCAGAATATTCTGTTATGTTTAACAACTTTTGCTTAAATAAAAGGATGCTGTCCAAATACAAACACTATATATATATATATATATATATATATATATATATATATATATATATGGTTTACATGAAGTCTTATAGCATTTTAAAACTTTCATAACTCATTTGTAGTTATATTATTGTATTATAAGAATTTCTGATGCCAAGAATTACATAGAATAATGTTTCGAGATGAGACATTTTTCTTCCTATAAAATGGATCATTTCAACATTCTACATTTAATGACAATATTTATTTAAAAACTGACTGTTCCTAACCATCGTCGCAAAATAGTCTTTTTACTTTCACGTCTATTCGCTTTTTTACTATGCCGTTTATTTTTACCAATTTATTATTTTTAAATAAGATTTTGAAAGTTAATTCTAATTAGTTCGGTAATGTTTGGTCACTGAATTATTTTTTGCACTAATGTCGAAGATTTTTCTTGTTCTGACCATAACACATATCGCTGGCACATCTTGAAATAGAAGTCTAGTTGCGTTGCTGATATGTAGTCGCAGCATTAGTCATCGTGATCGCAATGCAGTTGATCTGTCTCTCTCGTTCTCTTGTTATCTTGGTAGCAACAACATTTCTTGTCATGGTGTAATAACAACAGTAGCATTCTTGTATTGTTATTCGTTGTCGAAATTGCAGAATAAGAACAAATTCGATTTTTTTTATGTTCTTAGTTTTCTTTTTTCTTTAAATTTCTCTGCAGATGAGTATACATTTTAATAAACACTGTAGGGAGAAAGAAGTTCCCTGAAAACACGTCCGCCCGTCTCGCAGACCAAAAAATCAAAGAAGTAAATCTAACTATCTTATTTGCCACGTCTCACTCGAAACTTCCTGTTATGTCACTTCCTTCGTACACGTCATTTCACTTACTAATCTTAACTTCTAGTAGAAAATTTACTATTCTTACATAATGTCATTTCTAGTGGAAATGTACTTTGTCTAAATAATTTTACGCATCCACACCATATTATCACATTTATTTGAACAAATCCTTATAAAACCATAACTAATTTAGTTAAAATAATGTTATTCTATCTCTATGTATACAATTTTCCCAAACTTTCAGTATATGCAGATGTGCCAAGAATTTTTAAATTCAGAAATGATTTTATACAGTCTAAATACTTCTAAATTGCTATCAAATTTCAAAGGGTCACAAAGTAATTCATTCTGTTTTGTTCAACTATTAATCAAATAATAAAATGGCTTTTTTGTTTACAAACCATATGTCCCGCCACACCCAGCCAATAACATCATATTACCTTTATTATTCATATTGTTTGCATTTTATAATATTTTACTCTAGAATGGGGCCTAAGAATGTACTCATTAATTTCTGTGGTGTGAAAGTACTGCGACGTTTATTGACATCATTTTTCTGCCCCCTGTTTCCTTGACTGCACCAACATGCAGAAGTTTAAATGTAATGTCAACAAACATTTTGCTGAATAACTCCCCACTTAGGATGTCCCTGTAAGTATTGCCCCTAATTAACAGTAGTCTCTTACGCCTTAGTGCTAATTGCCTTGTTTGAGTTAGAAACAAGTAAAAAGAAAAAGAAATTAATAAGATATCTAGACTGCTACCTTGTCATCGAGCTGCGATCAAAGTGTATGAAACTTTTACGTTTTCGATCAGTGGAAGAGAAATCCTTTTAGACTGAGGTAATTCTTTTTAGTTTTGTCTCAATCCAAAGTGTTATGTTTAGGGAGAGCTGAATTTTTCCCACGTTAAAAATCGACATTGTGTCTAACTTTTTCATCATGGGGAAGCAAGTAAATATACACAGATTTTGAGATGAAAGTGCTCAATTATAATTATAGAGCTCCGCTTTTACTAATAATGAATGTCATAATGCTGTTTTTACTATGCTTTTTAATTTTGATTATTTCAAATCTGTTAATAATATTGAATATAATTAACCGTAGTTGAGTCTGTGAATATTAAATACTATCTTCCTAGTGAATGCACTCAGACAACGACGGCTCTTCTAATCATATATATATATATATATATATAATATTTTTTTGAATTAACCTATATACACATGTGTTTCATGCCAAACCTGCCCTAATCAGTATGAGAGGAGACAATCCCGGTTGATCACACGGTTACAACCCCAATACGGAAGTCATATGTAACTCAGTAGTCGGAGCGCGTACTGATGTGCCCACCACGCATTATCTAAAAATGGGAGTGTAAATTAACGTCTTAAATGGCAAAATCAACGGCCAGGCTGTCGTGAGCACCTAATAGGCTGTGCTTAGAGCGTTGCATTGCGCTGTACATGACGGCCTTTTGTCAACTTACTTAAAGTGCTCCATTTACCGAGAGCTTTGAATATTTATTTATAAATAATATTTTTCAAATTAACCCACATACACATGTGTTTCACGCCAAACCTGCAATCATCAGTATGGGAGGAGACAATCTCTGCCGGTCACACGGTTCGAACCCCACGGGGCGCGTATATATATATATATATATATATATATATATATATATATATATATATATATATATATATATGAGGGAGTAAATATGAAATCAATATTTCAGACAAAATGTGAAAATGGTTAAGGAAAAGTGGACAAACATTCTGTGAAAATGAGAACACAAACGCACCATTAAAGTTGGACCAAAATATTTCGCTCGAAGTATTCCGACCATATTCATTTGGTAATATGGTTTTATTTCCTTGAATATTACTCTTTTTGTCCACTTTTACTTAATTATTTACACACACACACACACACACACACACACACACACACACATATATATATATATATATATATATATATATATATATATATATATATTATTATTATTATTAAAAATAACCGACAACTCATGTCTGGATATTTTTGTATGGATCCCTTCCATTTTCCGGATTAAAGTCCTAATCTCGGATGAGAATTGGCTGATGGATCTGCCGTAATTTTCTTTTAGGTCCAAAGTACTTTCTGACCCATCTGTGTCCATCTTCAGTGGAATAATGTCAATCAGGTAAAGACCTGGAGTGAGATTCATCAGCCAATTCTCATCCGAGATTAGGACTTTAATCCGGAAAATGGAAGGGATCCATACAAAAATATCCAGACATGAGTTGTCGGTTATTTTTAATAATACGTGCCTTAGAGAAAAAATGCTGCCTCGATACACACACACACACACAAATATATATATATATATATATATATATATATATATATATATATATGGAGAGAGAGAGATTTTGGCGATTCAAAACATTTTCCAAATAAAGTTCTAAATAATGAGAATACACCAAGGTATATTTAATCATAAATGTATAAAATAAATGTAATGTAATACTATTTCATATTATTTCAAAAAGTGTTGATTTGCTGAAAAACAGACGACTCGAACCAACCTAATCAACTTGTTCTTGTTCTTGTTCTTGTTCTTGTCCTTGTTGTTGTTTTTGTTGTTGATGTTGTTGTTGTTGTTGTTGTTGTTCTTCTTCTTCTTCTTCTTCTTCTTCTTCTTCTTCTTATTATTATTATTATTATCATAATAATAATAATTATTATTACTATTATTGAAACTATTTCTATATTAATCTGACAGTATATTCATTTTATAGATGTTAATCTACCATAAAAATACATTCATTTATTGTTTTAGAAGAATTTGAGCGTTAAAACACATTTAAACTATCATGCATTGACGTCATATTTACTTTTTTCTTTCTTTGACCTGAAAAGTACCAAAAGTATATTCCGAGCAGAATAGCAGTTACTGTGATGGGTGTCTTTCGAAATGGTTTGACGTCAGGAGATGAAGAACACCCTTTTCTTAAAAAAAAACTCGGTGGAATTCTTTCTTTTTGACCCCTTAGAAGGTGTTCCTTATGACGTTATTAACATCATTTTTTGCTTGAAATTCTAAAAGACTCGAAACGTAATAGAAACAAAGAAATAAATTCTACTAGAAAAAAATCAAATAAAATTTTTATAGAGCAACTACAAGAATATCCATCCCTCGGCGGGTTCATATAAACGTTAATGTTTCTTTTCTTGTCTTTAACTGTTGAGATTTTGTCAAACCGAATGCAGCCGGATTATCTTATTATTAATAATTTATTGAAAACAAACGTCAATCGAGAATGGTGGAATTGTTCAACATCGAGTAGCCTGTGTATTAAAACTTAATGAGGAAAAAGTGTTTTGTTTTGAACTATTTTCTCTAACTATTCTGTATCACATTATTAAAAATATATAAAACGCGAGCAATATATTTATTTGACCGAATAAGGGAGTAGGGGTGATGAATAGTGTTAAAAATATCAAGATCCATTTTCAAAATATTAAGTTCTATTTCCTAAATATCATGAATCCTTTCTAAAATATTACGATCACTTTTCAAAATATTAAGTTCTATTTCCAAAATATTTAATCTATTTCTTAAATATTACTATCCATTTTCAAAATATTAAAATTCAGTTCCAAAATATTACGATCCATTTCTAAAATATTACAATCCATTTCTAAAATATTACGATCCATCTCCAAGATATTATTATCCATTTCTAAAATATTACGATCCATCTCCAAGATATTATTATCCATTTCTAAAATATTACGATCCATCTCCAAGATATTATTATCCATTTCTAAAATATTACGATCCATCTCCAAGATATTATTATCCATTTCTAAAATATTACGATCCATTTCTAAATATGATCCATTTCAAAATAATAAGATCAGTTTCCAAAATGTTTAAATTCAAAACAGAATCGAACTTTTTTCTCGAGTATATTTCAACATGAATAACGATACCGTTTATTATTACGCCCTTTGAGCTTAGATAAAAGTGTAGTATCAGTTCTGTCTTTAGTCAGAGGAGGAGATATCCTCCAAGACTGACTGAGGTAATTTTTATAAGTAATTGTTACTGCCCTTGTGGCGTTCAGAAATGGCCACACCCCACATTAAGCTCGACCCTGCCTAACATCCAGCTCCCGTGGAGAGTCAGGTAAATAAAAACATACAGATATTTTTTATTATGTTCGTATTTGCTGTTGCATTTTAATTGATTTTAATTTATTTAAAAATGTAAATAAATATTTTGGAAATGGATCTTGATTTTTTTAATGTTATATATAAAACATAGGCAACTAGTTAATAAATGCAATGAATATATGAAAATTCCTGTTTCATTTCAGTAACTTATTTTGTCCTCATTTTGCAACTGATGCAATTTATCTTATGGTTAAGAGGTTCGGTTTATTTTCCAGATGGTTTGCGTTCAATTCACTGGTCAGATAAAGTATTATTTAAAAAAAAACTTTTATTTACCCCAAATAAGACAATGTTGCCACTAACGAATAAGGAGCTACTGTGGTAGGACCAGATTTATAAGGACGAAAGATGGGTGGGGAGTAAGGCAACAAGATGTTTGTTCACATTACATTTAAATTTATGGAATGTTCGTACTACGATGAAACACGGGGCAGGAAGGGAATTCCAAAGTCGAGCGGTCTTTAGAAGAGAAGCTACCAGAGTAGAACATCTTCTGGCACCTGAGGACCTACACAATAAAGGGGTTGAACTTAGCAGCCAGGGGTACAAGTGCAGTTAGTTCATCGGAGCACATTCCGTGGAAATAATGATAAAACAAGCACAGGGCTGCAACTCTGCGGCGAATTGCGAATTGCTGTTAAAACAGAAATGGCAAAACAAACTCAAAACGGATCTGATTATGAAATTCGTCAAATTGAACTGTGTCTTCTCAGATTCACGATCCTGATTCAGATAAACTAATATTATGGATATATTTTTAGGGGTATGGGATTGTCTCTGGCTTTTACTAAAACGTGTGAAGTTCTTTTTTTATGCTGTTAACCACCCACCACAATAATCTTTTATCGACCACAAAAGATAAACACCCAGTGATGACGATTACCACAAGTTAAAGATAAGAAATGAAAACGGATGTTATTTTACTTTATAATCCGTCGGATTTCTACCATTGCGTACTTGATCGCTCACCCCAATAAATAATTTAGACACATACATTCTAATACGTATATCCTAACGGCCATCTCTGAACGCATATACCATACTCTTGTCAAGGCAGAAGAAGCTAGGGCGGTAGTGCTTGATATATCCAAAGCCTTTGACAAGGTTTTGCATTAATGTTTTCTCATGAAAATTAATTAGTATAGCATTACTTGATGAATCTTTAATATAATTAGATCCTTCTTAGTCAAAAGAAAGATCCAGGTTGTCTTCGATGGCCGTACATACAAACAACATGACATTAACGTGAGTGTTTCCCAGGGTTCAATCATTGGAACTTTATTGTTTCTGATTTTTATAAACGACCTCTCTGATGAAATTGTGTCAGAGATGGGTATACATCTAAATACTGGTGGCTGAGCACAGGCTGAGATAATATGTATGACATACATCGTCTATATTCAAAAACAATTCAATCCGATATAGTTTCATCTCTTTCTCCTTCTCTCTCTCTTTGACACACATACTTTCTATCTTGTTATACTACCCTGTCTTCATTTCTCCCTCTATCTCTCTCTATTATGCTCTCTTTCTTTTCTTCTTTCTTTTTTCTTTGGTTTCTCCCGCTTCTACACTGTCTTTTTTTCATTCTTTCTTTTTTCCTATCTAATTTTACTCCCATTTCCTTTTTCACGGTTTATATCTTTATATACCATTATTCTATCTATCACCCTCACCCCTATCTCTCTCTTTCTCTATTTCTCGAAAACGGTATATAATTGCTAGCAAACATACACCCCCCCAGGAAGCAAATATTTAATACTTTATGAATGCATGTAAAAGATATTTATAATTAATTTAATGCAATCCTCATAAAGTGTATACACATATATGCTGTTTATAAGTAAAAAAAAATAAAACAATAAAATTAATATATGATACCAGGCAATAATTTATTAAAACATGCATTTTAAATTCATTATATAAATTAGACATTTAACAACCAACACACTTGAATCATTAATTTTCCACGGAGATCATACACCTAAGCACAGATGATTCAATAAACTAGAAACTAAGTTCACTTTTATCGATGGGCAAATACAGGTTTACGTTATTGTTATGCTTCGATATTACCATTCTATTTTTAATTTGTTCACCCCAAACAAAGAACATAGCCACTGAGTTAGAGGCCATATCTACATCGACATCCTCAGTAGGTAGTTGTGCAGTAAGATTTCTGTTCATATTGCATTTACATTTTTGCATATTGGTACATACAGGAAAACAGGGAGCGGGGAGGGAATTCAAAAGTCTAGCAGTTCGAGGAAAAAAGCTATTAGAGTAGAATGCCTTACGGTTCTAGGGCCTCCACTGTGAATTTTACTGATTGCTAGGTTGGTCGAGTATATTTACGTCGAGTGGTGCACCAGTGCAGCAACTTCGTCGGAGCACATTCCATTGAAGTATCTGTAAAACAAGCACAGAAGTGCAATACTGCGGCGATGTGACAGGGGTTGGAGCTTGGTTGACAGTGTCGGACCTATTAGACTAAGTAATATTTTTTGGACCCTGTCTAATAGATAGAGACTAGCGGTAGATGTACCAGCCCAGATGTGACAACATGCATGGGCGAATGGTGGCTTTGTAGACATATAGGATACTGGCAGGTGTGAAAAGTTTTTTTTACACGGTAGAGGGAGCCTACCTTCTTTGCAGAACCTTTGGCAATGTATTCGATGTATTCGTTCCAATTAATGTTGCCTTTGAATTTTAGGACGATTAGTATGAATAGAGGACTCTCATGTAGGGTGCTATTAGCTATAGTAATCGATGGTTGAAAAGATTTCTTTATAATTGATAAAGGAAAAGAGCTTTGTCTTAGTAGCATTAAATGTTACCATCCATTTATGTCCCCATTCCACTACAGACGTGAGATCATTTTCTAAAGATTCACCAATTGCCTGTGATATGTGTGCGTTTTTTTACCCACATATCTAGATCCTATTAAGTATTACTCATATAGATGGCATTAAACAAACTCATAACATATTTATTTCTGTATACATAGCTTATTCGTGAATGTCGAAGTTTCAGTTATAATTAGTAATAGTGTTGGCCCTGTTTGCGCTTGTACATAACACGGTAAAGTTGCCTTCCTTGTTATTATGTTAATATAAAGGTTGACATTGAAGTATTCCTTTTATTTCTTATTTTTTTGACGGAATCATCCAGGAGATCGGGTCGTCCATCTTGTTCTTACTGATGTTTCTTGACACATCGGTTCTGATCTGTTGTTTGTTTTTGCATAGCTGATATCTGGTCACCATCTGTTTTTGGTTGATTGGGTCTTCTAATCTCCATACTTGTGTTTTTTGTTGTTGTTACTTCTGGGATTGTTTTCTGCATTGCGAGTTCCGGTGTTGGGCGGATGTGCATCATGTCCCGTCTTAGTTGTTAACAACACTCCGTCCCGATGACGGATCTTGGTGCATCCGCTTTATTAATAATCTTGCTAACTTGTTATAACAGGACGTTGAACGTGTACATGTTGCTCTATGAGTAATTCTGGTTGAATTTGTGCAAGATTATAATATTGCTGTCTATCTCTGGGACTCAGCCACTAAATTTCTCATTACTTCCTGTTGAGGCGGTGATAATATCTTGCTTGTCAGGGTTGTCTTGTATTTCCTCGAATTCAACAGTTTCGCTGGGAATTTCATGCTACTTTTTAGCGGAGATATCCTTAATGTGACTATTCTAAGGTAGAGGTCCCCACTTGCTTGTCTTTTTTTGTTTGTTCGGCGTTTGCCATGCGTTCTTTTTATTGTCTGTTTACGTCTATCAATGAACGCATGCCTTTGCGGATAATGTGGGGAAAACATGAGCCTGAATTCTTAATTTTTATTACTTCGAAGAATTCACGTGACGTGATTTGAATTGGCTTCCATCGTCACATATTATCATTTCAGGTATCCCCTATAAAACACGCATACTTCAGATTTTGCAATCGATTTACGTATCTCTATGTCAAGTTATCGTGGTGTATCTACTAGGTTTCTTTTTTGCATTAATCTTGGATAATTATACGTAATTAAACTAAGTAGAACGCGATATTTAATGAGATATGATCCCCTATCGATCAGTTTTGCCATTTGATGTGTTTCTTGTATCATTTCTTTTTTGTTTCTAATGTATTGATGGTAACATTGATGACGTTGTGTACTTTGATACGTGTGTCTTTTATCTAAAAATGATTACGTAATGGTCGAAAGTGAACATTTGCCAGCGTCACACGTTTCCCTGGGATTGGTGCATCTTTTAGCATCAATACCATACCGCCAGTAGTTCTTGCTCGATATCAGTGTATCTATTTCCCAAAGGGGTCAGCGCATTTGAGCAAAGGAAGTAAGTTTTATTTCTTGTAATAGAGCCGACTCGATGCCATGTCTGAATGCATCAACCTGCAGTACTATTATTTTTCTTACCATAGTAGCTTACTTAGATTTATCTGCATAGGATATCATTGAGTCTCTCAAAACCCTTCTGGTGCAATGCTGTGTATTAAAAATGTGCATTTTCATTCATCAGATCTATTATATGTTTGCTTTGCGTTCTGACATGTGTAGGATTAACGAGTTTATATAATTGTATGAAGAAGTTACGTAACATCTCATTGTAATTTGGCCGCTTTATCTTGGCTATGACTGCTCTATTTCTGAGGTTTGGTCTTACATCGTTGTATCGTATTTCGTTAATTATATTCTATTTCTTCCATTTCCATAGATGCTCGGCTGAGCTCCAATCTCTGGTTCCTCCTTGTAAAATATTCACAGCAAGAACTCGTCCCTCTACAACAACTGAAAATAACTTTCTTTTCTATCCCCGTGCCCCAAGCGCCAGGCTGGATTTCCATGGACACAGTTTCTTTTTCAAAACTTCTCCTCTGTAGAACACATCCCACGGGACTGCATCTCTGCAGACTACACCATGACCGTCTTCAAATTCAATATAAAAAACGCTTGTCATAATCCGTCCCCATAAGAAATCAAACTTTATTTACTTCATTAATCATTTTAAATCCTCTCATAATATTCTTCATCTTTGAACTGACAACCCATACACCTCGTTAACTCTTATCCTCGTGTGACTTTTGGCCTTGATAAGGGGTGACTCATTAGTAAATAAAAATAATGGGAACATGTAATTATCTCAAGAACGGCTTACGGTATAAAAAATGATATTTTTAGAGTGTCTATTTTAACACACAACAATGTCTATCAGAATGTCTATTTTAACGCACACGAATTAAAATTTAAAACATTAACGTCTAACTCAAATGGGATGTAATAGTGCAAGGTTGAAAGTTACACAAACGCGTAGCCGAATTTTACAAACATGCTTTTATAAGAAAACCTTTTTAAAATAAAGTAAATGCCACACGGGGAAGGGGGTAGGCTATAGCAAAGGTTCTGAAAGCATCTACCAAAAGATTACGTACTACATTCTTAAAGAATATCGACGCTGACCGAGTTTTATGTTTTAGGGACATTTCATATTATGACACTGAGAACCCGGATTTGATTGACGCATTGACGTCATTAGCTCATACAAAGATCGCTGTGTCATGGCCAAATAGAATTGAAAATTGCCACTTCATTTTATTTGTTTAAATTTTTTTATTTTTTATATGTGTGCATGTTATTGTTTTTCTTTTCGTATGTTTTTTGAAAACTAAATGTCCATTTGGCGCACCTCAGACTCTTGTCCCGGGAAAAGTTTTCTTGAAGTTGAAAACGTTGCTTAACGTTGAAATCTTCGGGGATTTTATTTGTAATCTTAATAATAGCAAACACAACCGTATTTGATTGCATGTTTATCTCCGTCAAACTGTTATGTTTTCATCGGCGTTTGTTTCTCTGTTTGCCTTTCGTTTATCAATTCAACGCCATAACTACTATTAAAACTTAACCTAATATCTACTGTAAGCGACTTCGCATTATAACTAGTCACTTGAAAAAAAAATCTGCATATTTACCGCAGACAATTTAGTTAACTTCGCGAAAACTTATTCTTTCACTGACGTTTCATAAAATTATTACCGTCTTTTTAGTTCGTATTTGAGAGAAAACAAAGAAACTGAAAATAGCGGTTGTTTTATCCAAAAGGAGATATAAAATTAACGAACATTTTATTGAATGACCTTTTATGCATAAGAACCTAAGCTTCTAATCAACATAAATAAATAAAATATACAAAGTGACCTGACGATTGTTTCGGAACATGTTACCCCTCAATGGCATACTCATAGCGGACTTACCTGGTTATCTGTGCTGCGACAGAACTGAAGGCGAAACTTCTGATCACGCCTTCTGCAACTGTAGAGAACTTGGGCTGCTCCTGAAGTATGTTAGCGAAGTGATAGCAGGCCTCCACCCCAAACAGATGGTACTGTTGAAAGCTACGTAAATGATCAACCTGCTATTAACCAGGGAAGAACGAATTATGTTTCTTGCGATTCTGGGCATAGCTAGAATGATGGTGTCAATGCCGTATCTAAGAGGATTGCATAGGTTTTTATACCTTTTTCACCAGCAAATGATTTAATTCTTTAAGAATCAGCTTATGGTTAAAATTAGTTGTGATAGAAAAGATTACATTTCTTGCGAGCTTGTGCGTACGAAAGGGAGTCGAGTATGAGTACATGTTTCCTATCTAATCAAGGCGCACGCGGTTCTTGTTTCTTTAGCCTATCTCGGTTAAGGTACTTCTTAGCAAAGTTGAATGAATAGCTGCTCTCCCCCTTTTACTTTTTTTGTAATAGAGTTCCTCAAGATGTCCACTATTCCTTTATACATTTTGCATTGGTCTCCCCAAAGTGTATTTATCTAGACACCGCCCATATCCAAACTCTACCTATATTTCTTTTACTCCAACATACGTGACACTCACACTTACAGATTGGCCTGTTTGTTTTCATCTCAAAATAAACAGGAAAATAGTGAACGGTTTACTCGTAGAATAAGTTTAGAGATCTGATTTTATTTGGTTTCTTTTCTGTTTGTTTTTTAAAAAACATATTTCACTCCAAACAAGGCAGGACACCACTGTAGACGTAAGAGACTACTGATAATTAGGGTGTAGGTTTTAGGTGTCATCCTAAGTTGGGAGCTGTGTAGCGAGATGTTTGTTTACATTAGTTTTAAACCTCTGCATGTCGGTACAGTCGAGGTAACAGGGATCAGGTAGGGAGTTCCAGAAACTGGCAGCACGAGGAAAGAAGCTATTGGAGTAGAAGGCTCTCCGGCATACGGAGACCTTCACAGTGAATGGATGGAATTTAGCTAATTGTCGAGTGTGTATAGTGTATTTACGTCGAGGGGGCACTAGAGCAGCTAGTTCATCGGAGCACACTCCATTGACATATTTATAAAACAAGCACAAGGATGCAACATTGCGGCAATGGGACAGGAGCTGAAGCTTGGTGGATAGTGAGGGACCTATTTAGTTGGCGACTTTTTTGACCTTATCTAAGAGGTAGAGACTCGTAGATGATGCACCAGCTCAGATGTGGCAACAATACTCCATGCATGGGCTGATGGTGGCTTTGTAGATATACAGGATAATGTCAGGTGTGAGGAGTTTACTAGCATGGTAGAGGGAGTCCACCTTCTTTGCAGCAGCCTTGTCAATGTCTTCAATGTATTTGTTCCAATTCATGTTACCTGTGAATGTTAGGCCGAGGAGTTTGAATGTTGGACTCTCAGTTAGGGTGTTATTTTCTATGACAAGCGGTGGTTGAAATATCCTTTGTGAATCAAATTGATTTTAAATCATAGGGTAGTCCATAGAATAACTGTGCTATTGTCGTGACTACTGAAGTGAAAATGATAAATAAATGGTAAAATAATGAATTAAAAACAGTGCTCAGGCGAATGGATAAAAATGCGTCTAATTAAAAGTAGAATAGACAGAGGATGACCAACGACCCACCCCGACAATTTTGAAGCAGTTACTATATTACCATAGACCTTCAGGATTTCATTAAACAAAAAGGAATATATTTACACAAGACTGTTAGATTCAGTCAGTAACACATTTCTGTCACAATGACTTCTTTAATCTAAAATGGAATCAATCAATGTATTAGTTAAACATCTTTTTTTTAAGTAATTTAAATTTGTAATCATACGAGAGGCGAATGAAAAGTACTGAGCCTCACATATACATTTATGATATAAACAAATAAAAATACTATTTTATTCTGCCTCATTTCCTAAGCTTAAGTACCAAGTTTGTAGGTTCGAACACTTTTCGTTTTATTGTTGCACGGTATCGAAGTGATGGAACTCATGCATTTCTATAAAATGGAGAACATTGTGTATTGAACAGTCATCAAGTATCGTCATCTGAATCAGGAATGTATTTATCTGATATCCATAATGATATGATTCTGAAGAAATTAACGGGCTATTCATTTATCTCAGTATGTTTATATTCATCACTCATGAATAAATAATAATCATGTATAATTATTTAAAGCTTTGTACACGCATTTTGTTAAGAGAAAGACCATACAATTCATGAAGCCCCGTGAAATTTCTTCTCTAACAAAAAAGGAGATTAACAGCATTTGCCTACAATTGTGAGGTAAGGTCCTGTGCGATCCACCTGTTCAGGCGACATTTTAATATATGTAGTGACAAATAGATGAAGGTTTGTCAGTTGAATTGATGTCAACCCGAAAAGGAGTGCCAGGAGACAATGATCTGCACAGGGTGAGAAAAACATGGGAGTGTGAAGGAGGAAGTAGCCACTGCTACTTCCTCCTTCACATGTGACGACCCGACCGGAAGTGGAAACAGTTGTCGTGTATGTGTGTGTTAGACCAATTAGTTTGACCAAGCATGTGCGTGCATGTCTGAGAGTGTGAATGAGTGTAAAGTGCGGTGGGGTAATTCAGAATTTGGGGCGGAAGTCAAGTACAATAGTTGGTGGAAATAGTTGAATCAACCTGCTCAAAGTCAGTCAGGACTTTTCTTAAAATTACATTAGGTCACAAACGTGGTTTTAAATTTTAAACTCAATTTTTAATCGTACATATGACTTCCAATTACACCCATATGCTTCACAATTTTTTTTTATTACTCCAGGTAAACAGAGAAACGTACTCTCTACTGACAGCAGCACAAAACAAAGCGATTTAAACGAACTATAGCAACACTAAAATAGACAAAAGCCAGGTAAACTGTAATCCTATACTCTGTGGGCAAAGAGCTGAAACGGTAAATTACATAAGTTAATGCGGCTAAATTAGCCCCAAAAGAACACAAAAACAGACACTACTTCGTGATAAAGGTAGTACGTTGTGAAATATGCAAACGTCTGCACTTTGAACATGCAGACAAATGGTACAGACACAAATCGTAGATAGTATTGGAAACTGAAAATCATAAAATCCGCAAGAGCATCGAGATACAAACAGATAAACTCATCCAAGCCAGGAAACTGGATTTGATATAAGTCAACAAAAAAGAAAAGCCTGTAAAATCGTAAATTTCGCGTCGTTTTCACAGGGTGAAAATCAAAGATTCAGAATAATTTTAAGAAAAATAGGAAGAGTACCGACAAAACCAGAGAAAAATGAAGAGAACTGGAATCAAATGAAAAATTTAGAACATGCAATGAACGGCAATGATGAAACCAGTCAAAATCTTAATGAAAATCCCCGAATGCGGAAACCACATAACCAACGAACATTAACTTGCCACGAGTAAGTTGAAATAGTAATAGGACATCATATATAGAAAGAGCATCACGAGCCCAACATAATCTGTCTTCTCCCCTAAAACACACACACTTACACGTGATGACACCACACCAAACGTTTGGAAAGGAAAATGAAAGCACTCAAGACCGGGAGCACTACTGGAAGGGTGTGCAGAATACTGACACTTTAGGTAGGCTTATTGGCATTCAAATTCCAGAGAAGATGGTCGTTGTTAGCGAGAAATCAATGGTAAACGAATGTTAAGATAACTCAAAATAAATAATAGTTATCGTAAGAGGCGGGGAGTGTTGGAAATCTGGGGAGACTTGTTGTCACTCGGATTCTAGTGGTTATTATTAGTGAGCAATCACTGATAATGACGTGTGTGAAAATTCCTAGTATGTAAATGATAAAAAAACCCATAAGAATGAAAACATAAGAAATAATAACAACTGATAGAAATAAGAAACGTATAAAAATGTAGCTTTAACATTTGGGTGGATTGTACCCTACAAAATCAATGTCTATAATGTCACATGAAAACCCGAATAACAAATAATATTCTATAGGAGAAACCACACTTGATTAAAAAAAGATATTATAATCACTAAAGCATATTTGATAACAAAAAACAAACACATATATTCCGATCAAATAAGGAAAGCCTAAATAAATAAAATCAATTTGAAAAGTAATGGTGTGACGTAATTCAGTTCAGATTACACATAGACATGATCATGAAAGTAATGATCACATATTCTGAAAGTAGTATTGTTCAATATACACATTTATGAGTGCGAAAACATAAATTATCATTAATTTTGTCAAGTGTTTTTTAATGCTATATGCATAATTTTATTTCGGACTATACGGTTACAATTTCTCCAGCAGATGAATTCGTTCGTCGCAAAGTCGAGAAATAAAGGAAAATAAAAAAATAAATCAAGGGAGGCGCGAGAGCGCTCCATCCCTTAATAGACTTCAAAAACGGCCTATGCTGGAAATCTCATTTCTTTGATCAATCATAACTCAAAAACCAATAAACCAAATTAGTTAAAACTTTGCACAAATTTTTTTATTTAATAGGCTCTATAAGTGTGTAAAATTTCAGCATCATTAGACAAGACAACCCAGAGATCCAGAAAGTTCAATCATGGAAACCACGTTATCTGTGTGTACGTACGTATGTGCCACCCTGTATCTCATCAATTATTTAATGGATTCAGCTGATTTTTGGCAGAGATAGAGGCTCTAGGGTATAGTTGATGGCATTTTAATTTCAGTTTACCATATACCTTAGTTCTTCTAGAAAATTCCAAAAAACCTTAAAAATGACCATTGTCTTGAGGCATAGCCTTTACAAAAGTAGTGACATTCCATGAAAAATGCCAGTATACTGAAATCATATGCCCTCAATAGGGTAAAGATCAAAATTCATATACACTAAATGTACAAAAGCAAGGAAATTCCCAAATTTTTACACTTTTATTGTCATTAAGGGTATGCGAGCACAACAGGGCTTTGTATTTTACTGGTAGGAATGTTTCTTCAGCGCACCTCACACACTTCATCCACTCATGCATAGAGATTTATACTGTAGTGATGTGATAATGAAATGGTTTGGTTGATATGTAGTCATACCCTTAATTAATGACAATAAAAGTGTAAACATTTGGGAATTTCCTTGCTTTTGTACATTTAGTGTATATGAATTTTCATCTTAACCCTATTATGGGCACATGATTTCAGTATACTGGCATTTATCATGGAATATAACATGGCTTTTGTAAAAATGTTTATTTACGTTACAGTCAGACTTACCTTAGATGTACATAGATACAAAATGTCTATTCTATTTAATACATATGTTTAGATATAGTTTTAGCCTTTTGTTGAAAATCTGATTCTTTTTATGTTATGATGTACACTCATCAAAAGCAGAGGTAACACATTGTTTTTGTGTGGAGAAAAAATGGATGAAATTAAAACACAATTAATACTGTTATCTCTATTAGTTGGTTTCAGATTTCAACTCTTTAAGTCCAATAACCTAAAAGTAGTTAATAGTTAACCGACTGACAGGAAGCCATACAATTTTCGTCTTAGATATATATAAGGTTAATGGGAGAGAACCCAAGCAGAGTGTCCGATTATTAAGAAAAGCTAAAAATAAGAGCGTAATATTTATTTATATATGTATTATACAAGATCAGAATAGCATCGATATCATCGATTTTTAATCCTTACAAAGGGGACCTATAATAGGCTTCTTTACCGGACTCTCTTCAGCCTTTGTTTATGTCTGTCTTTCCGGGGAGACAGACATAAACAGAGGCTGAAGAAAGTCCGGTAAAGAAGCCTATTATAGGTTCCCTTTGTTAGAGTTTGAAACCGACGGTACCTATGTGTTCTGATCTTCTGTAATACACGCACACACACATACACACACACACGCACACATATATATATATATATATATATAGATGAATCAACTTCTCAAAATTGAAATTAAGCTAAATCAAACCTTGCACACACAAAGGTCTCAAAATAATAAACCTTCATAAAATAAAAATAAATGTGCCTTATCTAGACACCGTGTTGTAATTTAATGGTTCATCAAATTTTAGAAGTGTCTTAATAAGTTCCTAAACGTTGTTTAATAAAAATTCAATGAAAATTGTTTGCATACCAGGATTTATATTGGCATTCAATGTATAAAAACGATAGTAATTTATTGAGATACTTTTGCGGATTGAATTAACCATGAGAATACAGTAAAGTGTTAAAATAAGCTGTATTTATGTAGATTTATTTGCTTTGCTTTTCTTTCTCTCTTTTTTTCATTTGACTCGTTGTGAACTTCCGTCCTGTTGGTGGCCAAGGTGTGGATGAAAAGAAACACATAATGAAAACATGAAGCGGTGGTACGTTATCCCCATTTATTTATTCGCCATGCATGGGGTGGTCTGCTTTTGATTAAATCATCCAACGAACACGGGGAAGAGGGATTCACTCAATTAAGATATCATCACACAAAGTTAACGACTTCCGACTATTGCCCGTAAACGAGACAAAGCAAACGAAAGGAAAACGTACGGATACTGGCATGACGAAAAGCAGCCATAACACCGAAGCGAGTCATTGAGTATAGAGGATACATGCTGTCACTTGAACTGAACCGGAAACCACATAACTACCACTGCTGACATGAAGGCGCAGAAATGATGATGATGATGATGATGATGATGATGATGATGATGATGATGATGATGATGATGATGATGATTCGTGGAAGGAATGCACTACTTGAGATGAAGAAAGGAAAACTTGAAACAAGGGAAGGCAATGAGCTACCCATGATGAGAAGATAACAGCTCTTAGCGAATACTATCTATATAACAATACGCTAAGACATTTCGGGTTTGTACGTACGTTATCACCTTCCACACACTATTCTAACAGATGATATCGCCCGATCGCTCAAGATGCAATTCACACAGGTATTCTGCATAATAATACGCTTGTAACGTCATTTGTACGTACGTTATCACCTTTTCACACACATGTTTTAATGAAATCAGACGATTGCTAAAGATTGCAAAGAGGTAATTGCTGGTTACTATCAAGCGTTGCTGTGTGCTCAAAAGGTTTTAATTTTATCCATTTCACAATTAACTGTTTTCAAATCAAACAAGACGTCATGAATAGAATTCTGTTATCGGACGACTTAAAAGTGATATTTGTTTTATTTTTTTTTAATATTTGGTTGATAATTATTTGTCAGGCTAAGAAAGAGGCTATACGCTTTAAAAGATTCAACTAGTTACAATAAATACATTGATTAAAACGTTGCTTTTTATATTTAGCTAACAAGTAATTTCATAGTAGTAAGAAAGAGGAAACGGGTCCACGCAATTAATTATGAAGACATCAGCGTTCTGAAAGAGAACAGCATAACATCAAAAATAGATTTTCTTATTTTACAAATGTTGCGTGACTTTGAAATTTCACCAGAATTTATAGTTTCGATTTTTTTTACTTTCCTCATGAATCAAATGTATAACCGATTTTTATTTGACCCCCTCCCATCGTAATGTGATAGTAGGAGGCGACGCGTCTGCGATTTGAACTCGGTATCATATTCTGCAATGGTATTCATTATGTCACGAGTCTTTACAATTGTTTTTAAATATATACTGAGAACATGCAGTATAGTTCATTAAGATCAATCGTAGTGTCAGATTGTAAATAATGGGGGGGGGGGGTAAGACATACTAAACCGCGATTAGTCGAACAAGATCCCTGTGACACAATAAGTAATTAATCAGAGTAAAATACGATAATAATTAAATTAGTAGAGGTGTCAATCAAAGAGAAGCCTTCAGCCCTGTTTTGAAATAACCGATTGAACACAACATAACAGCAATGAACACCAGCAGTTGACGCGTTGACAACTTCCCCAACAAACCTGGATTGCTATGGCGACTTTAGAAGCATAGGTCACAGATCCTGTCTACCAGTTGCGGGGATAGCGAATGGATTTGGGGTGTTTTTGAGTGAGTTTTTCTCCTCCTCGTAAAGAAATTAGTTTTGCATCTGACGACAAGCGAGTATGTTCGTTCGCAAGCCGACTACAATAAGCTGGGCTGATAAAATAATATGATAAGGATAAAGAAGTATATCTTTCTAAAGGAAAAATGTCTTGTCCAGTCTGTATCCAGTTATTTTCTTTCCGCTAGCAGACTCGTTCCCTGTGTCGAACTGAAGACACAATTTCCTATGACAAAAGAAGGGATGCCGACGAGACGCTTATCAAAATATTTCAGACCCGCGGCATCAATACCAGAGTTTTGCGAATATTTAGACGCAGAACTATTGACAGAGCAACTTGTCAGAACTCATACAAAGACGTTTTGGTAGGAAATAACTTTTGTTTTGTCTTCAGCTCTTCATTAATTTCTTTTTTTTCTCACTTAGTTGCTAAATTTAAAATCTGAAGAAATACATTGTTCGCCCCTTTCCCTTTTTCTGTAATAAATGATCGCTCCAGAACGACGCAGTAATTGTATTTGTAAAATGATCATTGAGACACGTGGAGAATTAGCAGAAAAAAAAGAACTATACACTGGCGTAAGTATGTTGAAATGTGTTTATACAACACACACATTCCTACGTGGAAGTTAAAGTTACAGTGAATAAAAATGAGACAACAGATCGTCTAAAAGAATCATCGAATGAACAATTAAAACAATGAAATCTGTGTAAAAAATCTCCTTTTTTTGCTGTTGGTAAGGCAAAAAACTAAAATCAAAAATTATATACATACAACGTTCTCGGTTGTTGTTTTGAATTTTTATTTTGTCGCCATTTTGTTCTTTGGTTTTGTCCCCTGTGGATGGTTCAGTATTCGTGATACATATGGAACATTTATTTATCTTTTTGATTTTGAATCAGTAGCTGTTGAGTAGAAAGTGCTGGTTATTAATAGAGATATTTTGTTTGTTATTGTAGAATAAAGGACAAATTATTTACAATTCACGAAAAAAATGCTTGAGATATTTCACAAGATCTGCCATCGGTAGTGTCTCTTTCTGTCACGATACAGGATGCTTCTCATTACGAGCAGCGGGGCGTAATTGGTTTAACAGATTCAGTCGCAGTCTACAAAATCGGCCATGCGAGTTCAAATACTAACAGGCTTATTGTGGTCATTTACGTAATTAAGTAATACTATTGGGAAAAGTATAGACCCGCAATTTACCCCAGCTTTGAGCAAAATAGAAACTTGCGTTCAATAAAGTGTATACAATAAATTATTAGGTTTCAAGTTTCGGTAGTAAATAAACCGAAAAGGTGTTGTTGCTGCTGCTGCTGCTTTTATCGTTGTTGCTAAGCGAGTCGGACTTCTGTATAGAGTTCACGAAGATAATGCCTCAGTAACACCTTTCATGTGTCGTATATCCTTCTTACGTTTGTTTTCGACAAACCGCATATCTACGAATAAATGATACATGTTGAAGAATTAAGGTAAATTAAATAAATTAATTCTCTATTCGTTGACCCTGACAATACATGTCTTTCTGAGTGTCTTGAGGACTTTAATGTATTTCTCTCTATATTATGTATGCCTCTTCTTTCCTGTTGTATAGTATGGGTCGTATATCCTTACGTTTGTTTTCGACAAACCGCCTATGTGAGAATAAATGTGTTTGAGGAATTAACGCAAATTGTCTGGTATTTTTGAAGTCTTGCTCGTTGGTAGCAGATATTCGTTAACTTGCAGGGTTTACCCCCGATGTCAAGAGCAGAAAAGCCTAGCGGTTGCATGCGAAGTCTGGAAAGGTTTATCCCATAATACATGAAAGAAATAGCGCAGAAGTAAGGTTGCTACTTTTATTTCAGACGACATAGCTCTTACACCACCACGTATTCACCACTCCTACCACGATGACAAAGGGTTGGACTTTAAGGAGGAGTATTGCTGCTCTGTAAAACAGACAACACAAATTGAACACATCAGTATAAGACAGATACACATTATTTTTAAATTATCATCAAAAAAATGTTTATAATAAAGTTTGAGATAAGTTATGTTGTTGTAATCCATGAAATAAAAGTAAAGGAACTCCTCTTGAACAACACCGCAACGAACACCGACCGATCAATCTCAACTCAACTGTTCTCTCTTAACTGTCAAAAGTTCAACTGCACGTCTTCCCCAATTCGTCCCTCTTAAAGTAGTTGTTCTCCTCATATGCAAGTGAATACCATCTATAAAATATCTAACTATGAACACAAGTTATTTTTCCACTGAAAATCGAGTGCTCACAATGTGAAACAGTCCACACGCTTCAAAGCTGGTAACCCTTCATTTTCTTTCCATTTTTACGGTAGGCAACATTTAATTCTCCTTTGTATTTTAAACCACATTTGTTAACACTTTTCTGAAACAAAAAAGCAGTAAATTGCGTTTTATTTTGCTGAAAACAATGAATATTAAATAGTAAAGTGTAAGTGTTTTTTCGAGTGAAATCATGAGCACGGGGAAAGAGAGAGAGGGGGGCATTTCGAAATAGCTGCTAGTTGTTCCGTTGGTATTTAGCAGTTGAAGTCTACAGAAGGCCTTGTGGGTCTTCTGTCCGTAGGGATGCATAGAAATTCATATCATAATAGGTAGTTCCTATCAGTCTATGATGCAACTAATCACCACGTAGTATTAAATAAATTGATGTTGTTAATATTCAGAGTGCTCGTGTTCATTTATCAATCATAAGCCAGCTACGAAGAGGGAGAACTAATATGAATCCGCGGTTCACCACGTTGAGGTTCAAGATACCAGATCAAGCCATTATTCACATAGATCCTACTGCAGCAAGGTTAGTCATGGAGACTAATTAACGTCGAGGGGACCAAATCCTTCAAAGGGGCACTCAGGGGGGGGGGGACAAAATATTTGAGAACGTACCCGTCGACATTCTACGGTAGTGCGATTCAGGTGATCGACAATAGGCTTTCCTTCCGGATGAAACTACGGAGAAAAGCAGCTAAGGATCACTATTTTAATATATTGATGTGACCAGCATATAACGCCACGTAAATACATTTAATTCAATTCGGAAGAATATTGCGGTTGACATTAAGTAATGAATGAACAACAAAATATAAATATCACCCTTTGTGGCCCTTTGCTGCAAAAAACCGTTGATTCGATAAGAGACGACCGGAAGTATCCTTTCATGGCTACTCCAACGAGTACTATCACTCTACCCGGAAGCGACTGGCATCCGTCGGACATAACAAAACATGTAATAAAATCTACCATTTCAATTTCCGTTTGCGGTAAGTATGAGTAGTTGCAGTAATAATAGTAATAATACAAGCTAGACAGGCACAATTATCATCCTTGCTAGTCGCCATTGACCCAGACTGGGAAGTTGCGTCCGCCTTACCGCGATGATTCGTTCGTTCCACTCCTGGGAAAGAAGAGAAAAATACAAAGTTCGTCACAATCAGAACGAACTTCGAAATGCCAACAACAAGGAAAGGCAAAATAATATCAACGAAAAAAAAAATCAGCCCACGAAGACTTTTTAGGAGAAACTTGATACATAAACGTATTTATGAACAGAAAACAAATTTTACATTAACAAATACTAATGATAAATGATTTAGATACTAAAACTCATATTAATTCTAGAATGTTAAACAAAAGAAAACTGTTCTATATCCAAATAGAAGAATACCCGTCCCAGGTCGGGTAAAATGAATTCTATGTACAGAACTGTTTTGCGTCACTTTTATGTCCCCTTACAAAAATGAAAATCAAGATATGATTGTACTGAACGTTATGTCTAGAATCCTTGTTCCAATTTTGATCAAAATCTAGAAAATGTCTATAATGTAAGGGATCTTAAAAAGAAAGTTAAATTCAGGGAACCTTGCTTAATTAGTGTCCAATGAGTATAGATCGAATTTAATGCAAATCTGAAATATTTGAATTTGGGAGGTTTTGTGCATATTATGTCCCCTTCCCTAAATACGTTTAAAATACTCCAATGAAACTGAAATTTAAGGAATATTTATTAATTGAACTCTAATATCTATTGTTAAAAATTGCAAAAATCTGAGCTATCTGAATTTTTACTAAGCGCCTCCATTCCGTTTTTGTCCCTATCCATAAACCTATATTAAACTAAATATAGCTTATATTACCAACACTTTCGTCTAGTAGCTGTGTTCAAAATTCATAGATCGGTTAATTAGCTTAGGAGTCAAACCTCTACATAGAAATATATTAACATATACCAAACTTTATATAAATAGAGATAGCAATAATATACAACAACGACCTGGTTCGTTTACTTTATCTAATAACTGGAGACAATTAGTCTTACACAATTATAACGTTTCATTTACAAAATGGATTACTGTTTAAACAAGCGTAAAATATGAGAAATTGGTTATATTATTATCGGCCTGTCTGGTTCGAGTTCTGTCGGGGATTCTGCATCACTTGCACTAATACCATAGGAAAAGGTATGAATATATATATATATATATATATATATATATATATATATATATATATATATATATATATATATATATATATATATATCCTCTCTCCAGCTACGGATTAAATAGTATGATAGACTCCCAAGCATTAGTTGTGCAATGTACAACTACTTTAGGAGAAAGAAAACTCCGAAATAACACTAGTCATTCTCTGCTTATCCCGTTATTGTTTTCAGTAGTCTGGGGTTTCTTGTCATAGGATTCAAGCAATGTCGATTTAGCAAAGACATGTTTAGGGATTGCACAAGCCTAGCTTTAAAAAATTGTTATGGAAATCGCTCCAGACAAGGCAATAAGCCACTTGATGCAAGAAGCTAACAAAAACAAATATGATTATTGACCTTAATCTTGAAAAGACCAAGATTATAGGTAGGAGGAAAACAGTCAACAGGAAGAGAGTTCCACAAGCCTGCGGTTCTTGGAAAGAAGCTACTGGCTTAACTATAAACTTCTTACACAGGCATACTTACAGAGGGTATTAATGTCTCTAAAGACCGAAAGTAAGCTATTTTAGTATTATTTGGATTATTCGGACTACTGTTACTGTTACGTTTCGGCCGGCGTAACCTCCGATCTTCTCCAAGTAGTCTTGTCGAACTCGGGAATCTGTACAGAATTTCGAACTGAACCGTTAATCTAGTGTGGTATATTGCTATCATTCAATCAGCCATGATTGAGTAGAAGTTTTAAGTAACTCTTAATTATATTCTTAGTAGTGCTTGTACTGAGGATCGAACCTTCAACTGTTACTTAGAACTGAGTATTACTTTGCAATTTATCCGTTGCGCATCGCGTCTATATGTTCAGATGAGAACAGTAGTCTAAATAATCGAAATAATACAAATCATCAATCCTCATCTAAAAAAATCCGAGGCTTTTTTTTTATATAGGACATTGGTCTTAAATTATAAGGACGTGAAAACGTGATAACGCAAGTCTTCATAAAAAAAAAAATAGTTTTTTATAATAGTATTTAAATGTGTTACAAGGTTTGGTTCGCACATATTGTGCGCTTCGAGACGTCAGCTGTATAAGCCAATGAAGAAGTTTAAGAATTAGAATAGTTCAAAAATATATAAACTGTCTGAAAATTCATCCGATCTAAAGGATTCTTAACAAATACAAGAAATCGAACGACAAATAACTGAAAGCAATCAAAACGTGATATGAACTGGTATGAGATAAACCATTAAAACTTAAAGTACGAAGGGGGTTACAATATACTAAGATATTATATTTCAGTTGTGAAGTAAAATATGATCTCTTTATTGGAAGTAATAAAAAAGAAGAAGTGAAACGAATAAAGAAGGAGGGAATGTAAAAGAAATTAAAGAAAGAAAATGTCTTTCAACGGAAGGTTCGCAGATAATCGACACAATGAATCATGACTGACTAGTTAAAGCACCTTTCGATCTAGCAGCAAAGTGTAGCATCTGTTCTGTTAATACACTTCATCTTTTCTGTCATCGGTCAGTGAAAGAGAAATCCTTATAGACAAAGGCCATTTTAATTTTTGTACCAATCCAGAGTGCCCCTTTTGGGGAGCTGGATTATCTCTACATTAAACATCGACCTTGTGACTAACTCCGCCCCCGTGGTGAGCAAAGTAAATACAAACTGGTTAAAGCAAACAGCGTGAATGCATATTGTAAGATACTAACAGCTTTAAAAAGCTTTTACAAAAATGACTGGATTCCGGCATAAAACGGCTTTAGAAAAGGGTTAATATTTTGTAAAACAAATTAAAAAACAAAAAACATATAGTAATATGCGTTCAGAGTTAGGTATAAATATTATTTACCAAAGAAAAAGGTCAATTAATAGTTATTATAGTCGGGGGTTTACCTCAAGTATAACTGTCGCTCGATACGAGGGTTGATGTCGGATTGGTTAATTTACTCATTTGATATAGAAAGGATTTTAAGTGAGATTTTCAGTTGCAATGTGAGCATTATTTGATATATAAATTCTTAATATAAAGAAATAGATACCCATAATTTAGTCCAAAAAACTATATTTAAGTAAAAACGCTACCTTATAGTTGTGCTTCTGCCAGACCACCAGAAAAAAACCGCATCGTAACCCCTATCGTACGAGAAAAAGAGGCGGATATCATGCGCAAGCTTCCCTTAACCGATAGTTATATATCATTATATAATTGCTACGGAATATATGCTTATCAATAATCCAAATGCTTTCTTTAGGGCGTAAAACCGTTTTCAATATTCATTAAAATTCAATTTGCAGTCGCGCCATCAAACTATAGAGTAAAGTATTTATTTCCATAAGAAAGTATCCATTTCAATGTAATTTTTAAAAGAATTAAAAAAATATACTTGTGTGACACAATAAGGTATTTTACAGATGCTCCAAACCTCATTGATGTACTTGATTATTGTGTTACGTAACGAAAGTCGTTGTTTGAATGGAAAAGCTTGGGTGGCACCTAAGAGTCAGAGGTGACCCCAGAACGAAATTCCACGAAACCACGCGATTTCCGGACGGAGATTTTTCCATCTCTTTTTGGTGAAATTTTTAGCAGATAACACGTGTCCAAAGCGCCGTCTCCAATGGACGGGGGTAGGTGCGCGCAATATAGCTAGGTGTAGCGAAACAAGTTATCTGTATATGGATTTACCTGCTTTCTCGCAAGTAACCCGTCCCCATAATTTTTCTGTGACTTAGTAAGAAATCTATAGTAAGTTTATTTTGACACAGGATATAATATATATATATATATATATATATATATATATATATATATATATATATATATATATATATATATGAGACGAATATAGACGAAACCGCAATGGAAAATAATAAATTAATTTCGACCTTCTTCGACTTTCTCAATTCTTGACTGATTTGGTTGACAATATTTTCTCCTTTTTCATCTACTCTTACTGGAGCTTTCATTAGAACAAAGCGGAAGTTCATGTTTTACAAAAATCCGAAACAATAATAAAACAAATCCTATAGGCCAAATGTTTATGATGTGTCACTTCCAGACGATATAATGGTATTTAAAAAGTAAACATTACGTTGGAAAATTATTCAGATGGCCAGTACGCCGAAAAATCTCAACGACAGATGTATCCTATGTCTGCAGGAAAAGATTGAAATCATCAGATTTAAGAACAAGAACATTTTTATTAAATAAAAAAATGAAGTTATTTTCAAATTCAAACATAGTATTAGACTCGAGTTTGCTTAATATTTCTATGTTTGTAAGGACGTAGGACTGATCGTTTTCTATACTATTATTTGTCACCATTGTCGCTGTCGTAATATCAGCTATGCTGACAATATTGTTTATTTAAGAATTTTGTTTGACCTTCTTATCATAGTTAAGTAATCGAAGACATGGTTGTGTAGCTATTTCTATTATAATTAAATAACTAATTAATAATACAATAGTAACGCAATTGAATGATAGTAGTGATAATACACTAAGAGATTTAATTAAATAAGGAATTCTTTAAATATAATGAGATCCTTATCCTCTGTTGTTAGTGTTAAGTTTATTAGCTCTGATGTCCTTATTACCAACATTAGTGGTAATATCAAAGGGATTTTATTGGTTAACGTATATGAAGTGTTGACACCATTATTGGCCTCCTTTGCAATTAATCCTCTACTCATAGTAAAATAATGGAAGTGTTGTCGTCACTAATTATTATATTTTCCCCTAACAAGATTGAGTCTAAATATAATTTTGCCTGTGAATCTTGTAAGAAATAACATGGGTGTATGTGTATACAGGTATATGCGTATATGTACGTTTACGTGTATGCATGTGGTTGTACATAAGCGTGTACGTGTGTGTTAGAGATAGAAAATGTTTAAGATAGTCTATCTCGGATAGCAATAAAAATGTTTTCCTGATAACCTATAGTTTCTTTCTTTAGCGGTAGTGCTATGACAAAGATTTAAATAGGTTTCCACTATCACGTATGTCGTCTAGAAGTGACAAACAATAAAGATGTGGCTTTCTTTTTTTGCGTTCGTATTTTTCTGTGTACAAAAGGATCTTCAGCTTTGTTCTAATAAAGTAAATGTGGAAAAAAGAAATAAAAATTGTAATGGAAAGCAATTCAGATTTGAGAAGGCCGAAGACGGTTGAAATACATGTTTCTCTTGTATGTTTTGAGTTTATATTCTGTGTTCATTAAATTTGCTTTTATGAATGAACAAGATGACTCCCATCAGTCAACTTGTCAAATTTAATAGTTGTGCCAATACCTTAATGGACACATCTCTTATATTATTGCTTCACCAGATGCTCCTCCAACATGCGTGAAACGAAGACTTTGATTGGCTGACTAATCGTAAAATAATGGAAAAATGCGAAGTTTTTATGACCACCTGTAGCTTCTATATCAAATAGCGGCATACCCTAATGATATCGTCTAGGAATTGATACCAAGAAGAAAAAACTAACCAATTAACATCGAGCAGCAAGATACCTGAATGTATGTCGTGTAGTAAGATACCTAAATAGATATTAACTAGCAAAATATCTATATTGAGATAATACAGAAAAATACCTGAATTGCTATCTACTAGAAAAATATATTAATTGATATCGATCAGCAAAACACCCGAATTGATATTGTTCAGCAAAATATACGAATTGATGACGAACAGTAAAATACCAGAATTAATATTGAGTCGCAAAATTGATTCCAGAATTGATACCAAGCAGCAAAATATCCGATTGATATAAACCAACAGAATACGCACATTGAGAAAAATACCCTCATTGATATCAAGCAGAACAACAAAGCAATTTATATCTAACAGCAAAATATCCGAACATAATCGAATTTATGTCCAACTGCTAAATAACTGAATTTGTATTGAGCAGAAAGAATATCAGAATTGATATCAATCCAGCTATTGAAATTAGAAGGGTGAGCTTTTTAGGCAGATACTGTAGTACGACACACAGCAACAATCAGCCTAACTCCTAACACAGTGCACATGCAATAATATTAATTTTTGTCAGACTAAATGTAAAAATATCAGTAACCATTTTGGTATTTACGACGCTTTTACGTTTTTGCAAGTAGCGGAATTCGTGATATTTGAATAATCAGGGAATCAACACTTCTTTTTCCTCTTATTAAATAAATCTTTCACTGCCCCCTCTCTCTTTCTCTCTCTCTCTCTCTCTCTCTCTCTCTCTCTGCATCTCTGTATCTCTGTCTGTGCCCCTCCCACCCGGTGCTGGTCATGGTCATCCGAATAGGCAGCAGATAGACCACCACATCACGAGTTCCAGCTTCAACTTCGTCCATTACATCTGACATTTGTTGGCTCAGACAAATGCGGCGTAACCTCGCCCTGCGTTGTCTAACAGTAGTCGGCACGGCCAGCGGCTTCACGTGGCCAGCGTCTTCCCTCTCTCTCTCTATCCCTCTCTCTCTATCCCTTTCCCTCTCTATCTCTCGCCGATTAACACACGGAAACGCACACACATGTACATTTCTCTGCATACGCATGCAAATGAACAAACACATATATATCTACTAATATTAATGTCTATCTACTTTTAATTCCCTTTAACCATTTTTATGCTATGACATATTAACTTGAAAATTAGTAAGAATAATCTTTGTTAATTGTCGTATATATATATAAGAAAGAGAGGGAGAGAGGGAAATGATACTTAACACACACACACACACACACATATATATATAGTATGTGTTTGTAGGGTTGTTAATTCATAGGTGTTTATCGCAAGAAGCTACGATGTTTATAAGATAGTGCTTAATAACAAGTAGAGTTATATTTCAGTATAATTTTCATTTATACAACCATTTATTGGCTACATATGTGCATACATGTTTTAGCTAAGACTTTTAAAAAATCTATCATCCTCAGGCCACCGACAGAGGGGATTATAAAAGAATGAATTGAGTTTTTGAGGCTTCAAACAAAATTCATTCTTTTAAAAATCTCCCTGTCAGTTGCCTGAGCATGCTAGTCTTTGAAAATAAGTCGTAGATGAAACATGTATGCACATATGTAACCAAAAATGTTTGTATTAATAAAAAAAGCATACTTATATAAATGTGTATATGATATTTTCTGATAGTGATGATTTATTACTAATTTTAACGAAGTTGCACAAGTTAAATTAAACAAAATAATGCAGATTAAATTAAAAAAACAAAAACATTTTAAACTATTTTAAATTAACACTTTTGTAAGCCCTACAATTTAGTCTGGGGTGTTTTATCGTCATCTAGGTTTTCAGGTAGCAGTTTAATTTGTTATTTTCTTCAATTATTTTGGGGTCCAAACACTTGAACTTATCCAAGGGTTTCAGGGTGTTCCAGTATTATGAACCCGGCCGAGAACAGCTATCCCAACTAGTGCTAGGATGAATAATTAAATAATCACATATAAAAACACATCGACACACATACAAAGAAGGAAAATACATAGCTTTATAATTTTCTCTTCTGTCAGTAGCGAGTTTGTTGGCGCAAGAGTGTGACACCTTGCACCTTTGTGCACCGTTTAAAGTGACCTGGCGTTCGGGGATCGAGTTGCTGTTTAGATACACTAGCTACCCCTAGTCACTGAATAATCATAATACAAAGAAACAGCTGTTTCTGGGTGACTATATCTCTGTCTCTCTCTGTCTCTCTCTCTCTCTCTCTCTATATATATATATATATATATATATATATATATATATATATATATATACATGAATTAAACAAGTTACAATATATTGATAAAACGAACATAAAACCAATATTTTTTTCAAAAATGATAAATACAAGTGAAAGCTTTATAAATAAACAAAATATAAACATTTAAAATAGTCTACACAAATCAATTCATATTTCAGTACTCCAATGCACTACGTCGGGACTAACTCAAAATGAAAGTAAAAAACAAAATGTTCATATATATATATATATATATATATATATATATATATATATATATATATATATATATATATATATATATATATATATATTAGCTGGACCCGTCGCCCGACGTTGCCCGGGAGAAATATAAATGAATTAATTAAAATTTGTAAACATCCGACAAAACGCAAATAGGTCACATCGGACAATTTTAATGTTTAGAATAATTGTCGGTTTGTAATTGTGGAATGGGGAAAGGAGGAAGAGAGGAATGAAGGAAGGAAAAAGACGGGGTTGTCTACCTGCCCATCCCATGGTACCGGCATTTCCCCATAATTTTTTTTTATGATTAAATACCCTCTATATCTATGATAATGGGCACTTTTAAAATTAAAGAGACCTACAGAGCCCTATTAAAAACAATTCATCCATTATCTTTGTATAGAAATTCCTTTATTTGTGGGGAAAGAAAAAAAGAGAAATGAGTATGCCTCCTGAGCACTAATGAAATACAAATATAATTAAGGAGATAGGCAGAGCACTAATAAACCATGTATGTTCGAAGAGAAATTATGATATTCAGAATAGTTAAAGTACTACATATTACATTGATTTCTTTTCAAATTACTACACAATAACGTTCATTAAAAAAAGGCCCATAGCCCTTCCTTCCCACCTTGTAGTCATAGTTTTACAATGTAAACAAAAAATTGCGTGAGTCGACTGGGATCGAACGCTAAACATCTCGGTTTTGGATGTACGTCGATAACCTCCTGGCCACGAAAGCGAGTAGAAAACCCTTGAAAAATAGGTGACTTAAACGAAGCCTGTAGCTGTCATGCGTTTTATTTTACGATCCGCCAGAAGGCGACGAAATGTAGGGTACACCAGTCACAAGGTTTAGGTCATTTCTATACGAAGAAATCGTTTTCCCCAATTTTTGGATATTATGCGTGTGAAAGGTGTAGGATTCGGAAAATTTCAACTTCCAAATATCTTGGCGTATATTGACTTAATTTAGAAGTCGAGTCGCTGAAGAAATTGTGACATCCATTTGGATAATGTACGTCTGTAAGGAACTATGTCCGTTAATTGCATTATCTAAAAACCGGAATGAGTATAACTGTATACGTAACAGGTAGAAATAAAGTAATCCGATATAGTCGAAAATCAGCGGAATTAGAGGGAGCGTCCATTAAATGTGTGCGTTATGTATTGTATTATGTAGTAAATTAATAGCAGACGAAAAGTAAATAATAAGGGTAACGTTTTTAAACAGTAGACGTTGTGTATTAGTTCCCGATCTTGATGGGGAGAGTGTTAGTACTAAAGCGTTAGCGGGAAACGTTTTTGATACAACTTATGGAGTATGTTTTGGGAAGAGTCTAAGGTGGTAGGCCAAAAGTAATATTTAGTGTTAGCTGGAGAAAATAATCACAAATTTACTATAACATGCTCGAGTGAGTTTAGTAGTTTGTGATGCATGTCGTTATTTTTCGTATTTTTGACAAAGGTGCAGGGGAAAATCGTCTTAACTTTATGTATATATATATCTATATATGTATATATATTCTCTTATATAGAGAGCTGAGTTAATCTACGTTTGTTTCCATAAGGCTTTTTCTCTAATCAGAAAAAATATATGATAAAATATATGTTAGGTTCCAGATTTAGTTATGTTGGAAAAATGTCCATTTTAAGTCGTCTAATTACCCATAATTTGCAATCAAGTTATCAAATGACACATCTTGTACTACGTTTATACTTATCACTTTCATCATGTCCTACTGTATTTTGTTGAACCCATCCCGTTATTATCTATATACGCTGTCTATAACTTCCGTCTGTCATTCTTTCTGGCATTTTCTCTGTTTAATAACAATCGAAGATAACAAAGACAGAAATTAATAAAAAGATTAGATAGTCAATTATAACCAATCGGTAATATCACTAGAGTAATAATACTATTTAATCCATGGCTGGAGAGAAAATGAGGGGTAAAGAGATAGATAGATAGATCGAGAGAGAGAGAGAGAGAGAGAGAGAGAGAGAGAGACAGAGTATACAGAGAGGGGGTGTAGCGAACAGAAAGGCTAATTTTGGATTTTGTCTTTTTATTTTTCAAATTTAACTGGTATTGCAAACTCACTTTTTCCTGATTCAAACCAACTTACCCGAGACCAATGGATAACATTTTTCTAGTATATATATATATATATATATATATATATATATATATATATATATATATATATATATATATATATATTAATGACCCATCTTCCTCTATATATATATGTATTACCACACCCCCCTCTCTCTCTCTCTCTCTCTCTCTATATATATATATATATATTTTATACGTACATAAAAGTAATCCATGGACATGTGTTTCTGGCTCACAGCCGTCATCAGCATAGCTAACGTAGACAATATATATATATATATACATATATATATATATATACATATATATATATATATATATATATATATATATATATATATATATATTGTGACGTGTTTAGAAAATTAACGCATAAATAAGTAGGTTTATTAAAAAGAATGCGCGCACGGGCGTTACATTACGTGCGAGAGGAGGAGAGTGAAGTACGCATGATGTATCACGTTATTTACATTTTCTCACTATCCTTATTAATGTCACTAAGAAAAAAGAGAAGGAGGGGGAAATGGGGTGCAAGGAGGTGGTGATTCGAATTATATAAGCTGTTGAATTTCTTTCTTTCTTTATCACTCGTGCCCGTAAAGATCCCACGGAAGCAAGAGGGGAATAAGGCGAGTGTGTGATGTTATGAAGAGAAAGAAAACGAAAAGAAAGTAAAAACATAAAATTGAAAGAATAAGCAGCCGATAATTTTGGGGCACAGTCGCGTCTGAAGTTTTAGCGAAAAGTTAAAAGAGGGAGTTTGGAGTTTGGATTGCGATGACATGGACAGAGATCGGAGGAAAGGAAATATCATTTAGTGAGTCGAAACCAGGAGTTTTAATCGCGAATGTGAAGAAAAAAGATCGGAGGCAAGGAAAAATGAGATAATAAACAAAAAAAAGACAATTAAGGAAAAAAAATATGATTGAGACAAAAAGAAGGGTATGTCCCGAGCATGAAGAGAAACATTGTACACAGATAAGTGAACTTTAAAACTATTGACAATATGAATGTATTTTACGTTTTGCAGGCGATGTCCGATTTTCTATGATAAGAAACATTTTGGATTATAATTTGCTTTGATTTATATTCTCGTTGCGTAATGGTATTCAATTTGCTTGTTCATTTTTAATTATTGCCATTGTTTCTCTGTATTTCTTTTACTAATTATCTCATCTCGTGTTTTCCACTGATGAACATCATCACAGAATTCGAGAAACTTCTCTACGAGCCAAATTCCGGCAAAATATAAATGATTGATGTGTATCGTCCTGGTATTAATAACGCACATCACGTAATGGAGGTGCTCATCTTGTGTGTGTGTTGGAACATTATTTGGAATACTCGTTCAGGGTATTCATACGGGTCGTCGAAATATGTCTGTCTCTATGTATTTATAATAAATTTAAAAAAATAAATATATATTAAATTATTCATCACCTACAAACGCTAGCGTTTCAAGCTTATTGCTCTCATCAGTTGAGGACAGTAACGATTTAAGACGGTCGGAAGGCGCCAACCCAGTTCACAGAGTCAGCCTAGAATCTGTAAGCAGTCGCCCTATCCTCACGGCCACCGGAAATTGTCACGTGATTAAGGGAAATTAAGATCTATGTGTTCCTAGAAGCGCTCAGCAGACAGAAGACTAATCAAGTGTGTTCGACGAACGTATTCGTAAATTTTTTACATCCCCGAGTGCTAGAGTTTAATTTCTTAAAAGGGCTTATTATAATAATAATATTTTATAAATATTACATTATTTATCACCTACAGACGCTAGCGTTTAAAGCTTATTGCTATCATCAGTGTAGGAAAGTAACAGTTTCAAGCCAGTTCACAGAGACCTGCTCCTTCATGTCGCACGGCCAATGTTTGACCAGCTATTTAATCCATATCTGTAGGATATATAGATTCATATCTTTCTAAAGGGTTTTAGTGAAAGTGATGCAATAGCTTTGACAGTACTTGAACCAGGCACACATCCACACAGATCGCGCCTATAACCATTACACCACGTCACTTCAACACACATACAAATAAACACACACTACACACACACACACACACACACACACATATATATATATATATATATATATATATATATATATATATATATATATATATATATATGACATTTTCTTACATAACCAAGGATGTAAGTTTAAATGGAAAAGTTTGAGTGAAACCTAGGAGTCCGAGGTGATCCCAGAAACGAAAGTCAACGAAATCACGTGATTTTCGGGGAGATAAAATTCTGCCTTTTCCTGACGAAACTTCAAGCAAAGCAAATTGGGGAGAGGGGGCTGCGCAATGTAACAAGGTGTAACAAGACAATCTATCTATCTATCTATCTATCTATCTATCTATCTATCTATCTATCTATCTATCTATCTATCTATCTATCTATCTATCTATCTATCTATCTCTCCGCGCGTTCGCATGTAGCCCGCCACTTTAAAGTGTTGATTTATGTCTCTGGGTTTCTCTGTAAGTGTTTCTTTATGATTAATAAGTCTTCTTATAAACTAACATCAGCGCCCGAATGATTTTGTCTACAGACTATCAAGAACTCTGGGATTCCGACGACGATGACGACGGGTGTGTATAATGGTTTATACACACCACAGACAATCGAAGCTGGTACAGTTTCTCTCGCCATTCTATTGATACAATAGACAGTGGAAAGTGAGGAAGGTGAATGAAACAGTTCACATGTTAAAACATAACGATGAATAGCGATGAACACACTATAGGGGCCTCTAATAAAGGAGAAACTTGTATAAGTTTATAAATATAAAAAAAATTAACTATAACTTCAAGAAGCAGCACATGGCTTAGATTTCTAAGACGTTCTTCAAAATGCGTAGATTTTTATTAGCAAAAGTAGCAAGACGATTAAACAAATTAATTGAAAAAATATCACACGACCAAGAGAAGAGAATGCGAACTGTGAACCCCAGAATTCCAATAAAAGTGTGGGTTTAAAATTCCGCTACGGTTCTCGATATTGCCACTTATGAAGGTTGGAGTGAAAACGACGGAAAGCATGTGATAGCATCAACCAAGATGAAGAAACAACTCTGGAAATTGTAGGTTAAAAATGATATATTCACACAAAAGGATTAAAAATAGATCCGTATAAAACCCTACTCAATAAGTCCCTGGCTTGATATATAGATGGCGCCATTAATAAAAATCCATATGATAATCTTCAAATCTTCAAGATGATAATCTTCAAATAACACATGTCAAAATTTGAGCCCAATTTGATTATTAGCTTACAAATTACAGTTATTTAAATGAAACTACTGTCGAAAATTATCAAAATAATGGAAAAATCTGAATTTCCTGTTTTGATAAAACATTGCTTTCTTATAGGAAAAATAATGTTCGAGCCAGTGTTCAAGCAAAATAATGGTATGATAAGTGTCATTCGAACTCTGCTCCGTCGGAAACACCGGTTAAGAGATGATACTCTAATTTTAAATGCGGTCGTACAGGCACAGATGGTCTTAAATGCTCATGTCGCTCAAATTCGGCATTTGTCCAGGAAAGCATAAAAAAGTCCACAAACTAGTTTGGGACGATCGTAAATTTGAATTGCGTAGAAGTTTCTCTTTGCTTTTGTATACATTATATTGACACGTCACATGAATTGAGTATTGATTTACTCCTCTCCAGGAGTTAGGCACAAGGCCAGTTTTTATCTTACTCCCACAAGTAAGATGTGACCCAAGGTCGGGTCGGGAAAGTGGGATTTAAAAATTGCCTGGGCAGCCCCGTCGACATTCCCCAGTAGGGGCGCCTCAGGCAGTAAGCAATAAACTTACTCCTCCCCAAAGAGGGGAGGCGAAGCCTGGGAGGGTGGACCTCCTAGAACTGCACAGGACACACTCATAGACCGGCGTAAATCAAGCCCCAAAGGCCAAGACAATACCAGTCTATGGTGTGCAGTATCGATCGGAACAAATACTACACTCACATGAATTGAGTAGCCCCCTCTGAATAGGCCAAGAAAAACGGAGACAAAAGATATTAAGAAAATATACATTTATAATGTTACTGCGTTTGATTGAGAAAGAAATGAATGCGAAAACAACAAACGTACGAAAGAAAAAAACATTATAAAGTATCAAACAATACAAATAGTATTTGGACATATACAATACGGACCAGATTATTGCATTTTAAGAAGTTGGATTTTTATTAATCATTATAAAAAATGAAATAAAGATGTCAAAATCAATTGACTTATTCAAATATGGCTACTGTTTAACAGACAAACATTATAAAAGAAATGTAAATTCCAAAATCGAATTAGCAAAATATTGAACAGATTAGAAAATCAAAGCAAACAAAAAAATATGCATGACCTAATATAGCGTAAAATGCCACACAAGGGTTGAGATGCCGTAAAATTAGATCGCATTTGCACTTTCATCGTATTATAGTATTATTATCTCTCTCCATTTCCACCTCTCTTGCCCGCTTTCTCTAACCGCCTCTCCCTCACACACACTGATATCCACCTACAAATATAAAATTGAAAATATGCTACTAAGATTTTTACGATAAAAATAGAAAAAAACTATTATCAAATTTTTTATTGATCCCGTGTTGATTGTAAACTCGCAGACTGGGGACCCTGTTCCTTAAGCTTATTTTTTTACTTTGGTTCAAAGCATATCTAGCAGTTCCCGTATCTATAGCAGAGAAAAATGGATCAACGAAAACGTAGACATTTTATTGTATTTGTAGTGATGTACCCATACACAGTTACTGTAAGATCAATTGGGTGCTGATTGGTGCATGGATATTATGGCGGACAATAAAGTCAGCTATGTCGACTTTAAATTCTATCATTTCCAATAGATATTGTTTTTCGTTATTAAATTATCCAAAAGGGGTTGATATGCCGTAAAACAGACAAACCAGACATAACATGAAGATAGCACGTATTTTATATACAATTAAAAACAAAAACAAAAATAAAATCAACGGACATTTATATTGTTCTGTCGTCATAAGAAGTTGTTTGAATGTTTGACTAAATGCGGGCAATAAGTAGATCGGACTTAATATCATTGGTCAAGGTCAATATATAGTACTGCATTCAGAGGTTACTAAACTAGAATATATATATATATATATATATATATATATATATATAATATATATATATGTATATATATATGTATATACATATATAATATATATATATATGCATATATATATAAATATATGTATATACATATATAATATATATATATATATATGTGTTTGTGTGTGCGTGCGTGTGTATGTGTGTGTGTAAATATGCGAGCAGACGTGTGAGTATGTGTGCGTACGTATTTGAGTCCTGTTAGGTGAGTGATTGTTACGGAAAAATGGATGATGGTGTGCGCTTGTTATCCCTGGGCCCATCTCCCTCTCTGCCACTTCATGCTTTAAGTGCCTGATCGACTCATGTTCACGAGACTCTAGCAGAAGGGCAGGTCAAATTTAAACCCGGAGCTAGCAAACCTTTATTTCAAACTCCCGGAACACATGCGCCACTCATTTAAAGCTAGATTATACACAGTAGCACGCGTGTGCACACGCGTGCTGGGACATAAAATGACCCACTGAAGCCCCCCTTCAAAAAAACAAAAAAAACAAGCATCTTCGCATACACACATATATTCGTGCATAAACGAAGACTGTGAGAAAAATGAGATAGACGTGTCCGGAATAACATCATCTACACAGAAAGACGTATGTACTTTATTCTAGCCATAATTATCTTGTGATGCACGTGATAAATTGTATCAGTACGTAAGTGACCACAATAGAAACGAAAGGCTTAATGGATACCGACTCAGACTACGGAATCGACTAAGACAATGTTTCTGAATCTTTTAGATGAGGATTGATAATTTGCATAATTTCGATTATTCGGACTACTGTTTTCATCTTGAGTGTTATCATCACAACGTTTCGGCCGTTGTAACTTCCGGCCTTCTTCAGGTGCATCGTTTCGAACTCGGGAATATTTCTGTCGAATTCGGAAATCTGGACGGAATTTCGAATGGAACCGTTTATTTAATCCACGGGGAGGGGGGGAGCATGGTCTCGTTCCGTCAGCCATGACTGGGAGAAGTCTTCGGTAATCTGCAATTCTTCGTATCGCCCGCACCGAGGTATTAACCTTCAACCTTCAGACGCAGTGGATATACTACTAAGTAAAATTCAGTTCTAAGTGATAGTCATCTGAAGGTTGAAGGTTCAATAGACCACACTGAAGAAAATTGTAAGGAAATGAATTCATGAAATATTGCGGAGATTTCGAGTAGAAATCCAGAGGAAGACAGGTTCGCTAGGGGTTAGATTTTTCTCCGAAGGCTTCTAGAGACCGAAAGAGATTGTAAAGTCAAATTCGAGGCCGGTGAATGTTTACGGATTGGGTAAAATGGGGGAAGTGAAAGGAGAGGGTTAAGCGAGAGATAATTCGGCTGGCACTTAGTTTGAAGTGAGATGAGGGAGTTGTTTAGATACAGCTCATCGTTATTAAATGAACACAGATTTTTATGACTGCTGCTTGAAATTGCTAAGAAATATAGGGTGTCAGTGAAGGGTTGGAGTTGAGACGGTATAAAGTAGTAGTTTGGCCAATATTAAGTGGGCAGATCGGGAAAGTAATTATTCATATTGAAGAAATTAACCTATGTTTTTTTTGTATTATAGGGTGGAAGGGTTGAACGCGTTGTACTTGAAAATCTAAATAGGTAATCTGGTGAAGCGCTATGATTAAGATAAAACTATGAGTTCAGAGGGTATAAAAGGGTTTAAAACGGTTCATATTAGGATTTGGAAGTTAGCACCATGCGATTCCAGTCATCGTTCCCGATAAAGAACGCAGAGCGTTCTAAATATTGAATGGTAAAAAAAAAATAAAAAATGAACAAACAAATACAATTGTTTATGCTTCAACTACCACCGATACATCATTAATAATATATATATATATATATATATATATATATATATATATATATATATATATATATATATATATATATATATATATATATATATATAGTTCCGTAAAAACGCTCTGTTATTAATAAAAAATACTTTTCTTTGCAAAATAAAAAAAAATATTAACTTCTGAAGTCCGAACTAAAATTAAGTAATATAATAATAATAAAAAATGAAATAGCAAGAAAATGAAATGGAAAAAAGACTCAGATTAGACGGATGATAATCACTTGCAGGAACAAGCCCCAAGAGACCGTTTTGATATTCCAGTGAATCTTCCTAGCTATCATCCAAGGCAACGCCATGCCCATCATAACGTTGTCCCGCAACGTCTACGTCGAGATGAATGAAAAGGCAACAAGACATTTATTTGTTCTTTTGTACATTGCGCTTCAAAATACTTATTTTTACTTTTATTTAAAGCATTGCTATTAAGCGTGAATATCACTTGATACGTCTGACAACATATCTATTCTCATGAGTTTCAAATTACTCGCTGAGTAAAGAAGTTTATAGACAAAAGAACCAGTCCATTAGAAGAAAAAGGCAACCATTCACAAGTGGCAGAAAGTTAATTGCAAGATCATTGAAGAATGTTGACGTAGTGCGATATTTTATCTCTGTGAATCTAAAAAGTCGCTCTAGAGAGGCTCTCAAGATATGGGTCTTTCTCGTCAGGCTACTGAAAGAATCTTGGAAAAGGACTTTCAGTTGTATTCATACATAATCCAAATCAAACCTATGCTCAACAATATGACGTGGACAAGCGTGTTGAGATGTGACATTGGTTCGAAAACAAGACTGAAGAAATATGTGGGTGAGTGATGAAGCCCACTTCGTTCTATCAGGCCACGCCAATAGCAGGAACTCTGTGTTCTGGGGATCTCGATAACCAGATGAAGTCTTTTAGAGGCTACTGCGCATAATCGTTTGAGAATGATGTTTGCGAGACAATGGTGGTCAATAAAGAAAGTTACATCGTGGTGCTTAACAAATTTTGGAGGACATTTGGTGCCTGTCGCGGCATGTGATGAGAGAGACAATAGTTTGAATAAAACGGACTTACTCCCCACACAGATAACGGCATTATGGAGAGGCTGGATTGTTGCTTTGCAAGTTTGCTCATCAGCAGACGTCGAGTCGCAGAATGGTCACCACGTTCACGGATTTAAATATACGGCATTTCTACCATTGTTTTTTTTGAAAAACCATGTGTACCAGAACACTTCATAAACAAAGTAGCCATAACTCAGCAGATCCATTCCATAACACTAGAAGAGTGTGTCAAGGTAATAAACAATTTCGCTCAACGGCTCCAAGTCCGCCATCAATCATTTAGTCTAAAACATATTTTTCTTTACACGAGATTCAACATTCTTGTAAACCAGCGTGGCCTTTTTGAATTTTCAAACTGAACCGTTTATTTCATCTCCGTGTTCAACATTATGTAACAATAATACACGTTTGAAGTGAAGTTTAAAGATAGATATCGAGGTACGATTGCTGATCCGGGATTATTTACGATGCAGGCACATCTTATGCTCAGTTAGAACCTCATGTGAAAAGTATACAGTTGATTGATTAGCTTAATAGCGTGACGGTGGAGAGATTTGAAGATTGAAATTAAAGTCAGCTCACGGTGATCGGTTGGACCACAGATTTAGAACGTCATTTTGTAGTAGTAGTAGTAATATTATTATTATTATTATTATTATTATTATTATTATTATTATTATTATTATCATTATTATTATTATTATTATTATTATTATTATTATTATTATTATTATTATTATTATTATTATTATTATTATTATTCATAGTAGTCTCAACTTTTGGATATTTTTAGTTGTTTTTTTTTGTTGTTTTTTGAACATCAAGTCAATTCCCTTGACCTTAGATATTCAAGCTGTACCTTAACACTTTCGCCGTTCCTAATAGGCAAGCCTTTTGCAGAATTGGGAAAGAAATTGTCTCGTCAATTTGTTTAAGCCATTTATGGTTGCTTTTCGTTATGGTTCCATGCGTTACAATTACAACAGGAATCACCTTTACTTCTTTACATCTCCATAGTCTAACTAATTCCCATTTTAGATCTTGATATTTATTTATCTTTTCGTGTTCTTTCTCCTGCACTCTGGTATCGAAGGGGCAGGCTATATCAATGATTAAGCAAGTTCTCTTGTTTTTGTTCAGAAAGACTAAGTCGGGTTTAGAATGCTCAAGAACCTTGTCAGTTTGTATGCGCATGTCCCAAAGAAGTTTGCCATTGTCGTTCTCTTGTACCACTTCTGGCTTATGCTCATACAACTTCTCATTGTGATCCAATTCATAAAGTTTGCATATATTCCAGTGTAGTACCTGAGCGACTTTATCGTGTCTCTATTTTTTATACTGATGTTGTGCTAGCATTGGGCACTCAGCTACAATATGCGTCAAGGTTTCTTCTTCTTCTTCTTCTTCTTCTTCTTCTTCTTATTATTATTATTATTATTATTATTATTATTATTATTATTATTATTATTATTATTATTATTATTATTATAGCTAAGCTACACGTCACGTATGGTATTAAGAAACAGGGCACGCTAAGAATTACTCCGCTCTATGACGTCAATCTATCTTTCCCAGCCTTTTCTATATTTGCTATGTTTTGTTGTACTTACCGTATTTCCCAACCCTATGAAATATTCAAATTCTCTCTCAACCGTCCTGGACACTACAAATCTTCACCCGGTGCTGAGGCTCCAATTTAGAGTCACAAGAATGCGGAATTAGCCTATTTTGAGTATTACTCACAGTTCAATTGTGATACAGGTTAGTAGTACTTATCCAGGCTCCATCAATGGGTTAAATAGAATCTGCCCTTAGTATAATCTAAACTGCATCCGGTGGTTAAGCTTTAATTTGAGGCTTTGGTGAGTGTGGAGTCACTTGTTAGCTTCCATTATTAATAGGTTATTTCTGATCCAGGGTGATAGTACTTGACAGCATCCTATCTATGGGTGAAATAGAATCTATTAGTCACGGACTGTTTACAAAATATACGACTACAAAACAAATTAATCTACAAAACTCTCATCTGCATTAAATACATTTACAGCATTAATAAATAGTTGAAGATATTAAGAACTGAAACAATAGAAACAGCAAAATAACTTGGTTGGTAAATCTTACAAATGCTAGAAATATATCTACAGACTAACAGGATATTCAACAGCAATATACGGGTTAAATTCTATTAAATATTTCATCAGGTAGGCTCCAATAAAACCATTGTAACTTCACTCTTTTTAAATCATCCGAAAAGTGTTGTATATTGCGTAAAACAACCTAATGATCAAATGCCGTGACGGCGTATAATGTTAGTAACAGGTGCAATGTCATAGCAGACTGAATTTGCTTTCAATAGCAATACTTTGTATATATATATATATACATATATATATATATATATATATATATATATATATATATATATATATATATATATATATATATATATATATATCCTTTTAAATCTCAAAATGTTTATATTTAATCTGAGTAGAGATTTAACAGAGCAGAACCAAGAAAGGCTGCTCGAAGTCTGCACTATCATTGAAACACAATAACAGGACAATTCACTAAAAGTTTTTTCTATTTGATTCACAATACATAATACAACTAGAAGACACATTTTATAATGTTCTGTAATTTTCCAGTTTTTCCTTTCTTCTTTATTTATGTCATTTATTTATTTATGTATTTATATAATCCCTTTGCTCTCCTTCTCTTACGCTGCTACTGTTACTGTTATATATTGATGGTGGGTGGCAATGAATCTTTCAAGTATACTCATAGCATATTGGTTTTCTGTCGAGGTCAAGAGCTCAGGTTTTAGAACTCTATAATTGGAGAAAACAGAAGGAGGAATCACGTGAGAAGTAGCGTCATCGATGAAATAAGGGAGGATATTTGTAGGAGGACTCTCTAAAACACTTATAAATACTCCACAAAAACTGGGGAATATATATTAATTGATACCTATTGTTAAAATTTCACAAAAATCAGAGGTATCTGAATTTTCATGAAAAGCTTCTATCCCATGTTATCCACTTTACATGAAACTAAATTAAATATAGCCCACATTATACCCCTTACGCATAAAATTTCTTAAATTTCATAATGATCGCTTAATGAGTTAAGGAGTGAATCCTGCACATATTAGAGATATATTTACAAACTCAAAGAATATTTAATAGGAAGATACGAGTTAAATTCTATTAAATATTTCAATCAGGTATGCTCCAAGATACCATTTTAACTTCACTCTTTTGAGAATAAAACATTAATTATATCATTTCACGAGTAATAATTTCCAATATGAGGCAGTATCTTTGAAAAGTTTTGATTGTAGACGAACAGGAAGGCCCACATTTTTGAAAAAAATGTCGAATATCCTTGATTTCAGTGACAGACTTACACGTTTTCATTATGATAAAATTATATCTAAATTCTGTTAAATGTACACTTTTACAGCTAATTAATTAGAATAGCAGTACCAACTAAATATTTTAGAATATGACATGATATATTTGAGAAATGTAACGTAGTTTTAATTACAGACACCAACTCTCTATTATGAGAAGATGATATCTACACTCTGGAGTTTACACGTCCATAGTCAATAAATTAGAATAACAGAAGCGACTACATTTTATGATGAATGAATGGTGGAACGTTATATTTTCTGTGCTTGCTGTTGTTACTTTGTTCATTAGGCCGTAACTTCTGTCACGCTAAAACACACAGCGAGGCATAGTTTAACAAGCGAAACATAAACTAATTTGAATTGATGCATGACTCTAAGTAAATGATATAGTCCCCTCTTTCTCTTTCTCTCGATATATATATATATATATATATATATATATATATAATTTAACCAAATGAGAAAGCAAATATCTTTTTGTAAGTCCTTCATATATTTTCATTCACGAGTTTTTGTGTAATGTCGATGAAATAAAATAATTAATCGATGTTGATACTCGGCACGAGGTCGGTCTATTTCTCAGTTTGACATCGATAGCTTTCGTCCTACAAAATGAATATTTTCCGTTTAAAATATTAAAACTAGAAATTCCAATCGATTTAATTGATTTCGTACTATATCCAGCCAGATACTTTATTTAGTAAAAGGCATTTTCCGATATACACTGCTAAGTTTCATTGGATAATCATTTATGTTTTTTAGTCACTCACACCGCTTCATTTGTTACAAATAAGAAAACTGCATGTGTAGAGGGTTATGAAAACGTGATTTTGTTATTCATCAATATACATTTAAGTTCTGGCATGATTTAAAGAGATTATCGTTTAAAAAAGCATTTGTCTAAACTAGAAGAGCTACCAGGTGTTTCTCGGGAGTGGATTGGTAATAAATAAAAGAGTTTGGGCTAGGACCAAGGTGTGGTGTCTGTTCTAATGCTGCACTTAATCTTTTCTGTCCTCGGTCAGTGAAGGAGAACCCCTTCTAAACTGAGGCAATTTTTATTTTTGTCTAAATCCAGAGTGCCCCTTTTGGAGGAGCTGGATTTCCCCACATTAAAAACCGACATTGTGTCTAACTCTGCCCTCGTGGGGAGGCAATTAAATAGAGATAAATAGAAGAGTCCGTAAAGACAGTTTATTTAGTGTTTATGAAGACACTGTACGCGCTTCCTTCTTTTTAAGTAATAATACACCCGCGACTAATACACTCAGAAATCGACTGTTTCTTTGGTAGCAGATGTCGTCTTTTTCTTCAGATATAAAAAATATTATTTTTGTGTGTGTAATAAGGCGGTGTGCTTTTTGAATGCAGTGGAGATCATTGTTTTTAAAAAGCGTCAATGACGTTTAAAATTGATTTTCCTTTTATATTAAGTGAAAGCCTAAACATTCTCTTTAACGGAGGTTATTCGTTCTTCTTGTTTTCATGGGAGAGGGTGGATATGTACATAATTAGAATAGATTTCCTTTTTGTTAGTACACAGCATGTTGTTTTCATACGTATGAATGAAGTAGTGATTGCTGTTTTTAGAAGGCGCCGATTAATTAAGAATTTAGTTATCTCCCCTGTCCACGTATATAAGTTGTGTTTAAAATGATTTTAACAAGCTAACAACAACGTATATACACATTGTTTCCTTAAAGAATACACTAACATTATTAAGCAAACACTTTTTTGATTTGAGTAAAGTTTCGTGGAAATCTCAAACAAATCACTGTATTATTAATATACATACGTGCATAACGGGTAAATGAACACATGATGCCGTAAAAATTTAATTCACCTGTTAAAATCGCATTTAACAAACTATTCATTATTTGCCTTTCTTCGGATCACTTGAAACTGTTATCATGTTTTGTGAGTAACCATACAAGGGTAAAAAAATATTTTCATTTATAAATTGTTCAGTCATTCACATAAATCTTTTCATTTTATATTAAGTGAAAGCTTGACATCTTTCTTAGCGGCATTTTTCTTCCTCTTTCTTTTTATATGTAAGTAGAAGAATACTTGTCTCGGGACGGGTAAAATTAATTCCCAAAACAAAACAGTTTTGCACCACGTCTATGTTCCCTTACGAATATTAAAATCAACATAAAATGATACGGAACTTTATGTCTAGAATCCTTATTCTCCTTTTGATCAAAATCCATTACATGATTTTGATTCGAGAAAATGTCTAAAATTAAAAGTTTAAGCTTAAGGGATCTTAAAGAGAAACAGAAATTCAGGGACTTTTGCTTAATTGGTGTCTAATAAATATTTAACTAATTTAATGCCAATCTAGAAATATTTAAATTTATAAATAGAAGATCGTGTCCATATTTTGCTACCTAAAACCCATTAAAATACTACAACGAAACTGAAATTTGGGGAATATTAATTAATTGATGTCTAATATCTATTGTTAACATTTCACACAAATCTGGGATATTTTCACGAAGGTATTTTACCACTCATGCCCCCTCTACATAAAACTAAATTACAGTAAATATAACTCACATTACCCACCCCTAAACCTATCAGCTGTGTTCCAAAATTCATACTTATCAGTTCATGAGTTTAGGAGTGAATCGTATACATAGAATATCTTAACATATAACATGCCTAATTTTAAATAAATAGATATATAAGTGGATGTATAATCACATTATGCAAAAGTAGGATGATGTTACTTTGCTAAAAACGCGTCTGTATTGAATATGAATCAGTAACAGTGATATAGTTGACACTTATTCTTACCTATGAGATTTTGAACACATTGTTGGATGAAGCGTTCATTCTATTTCTGTAGTTGGTTGACAGCAACGAACGTGGAAAATTCAGCTTCAAAAAGATACGAAAGGGCTAATGTGAGATCAGATAGTAGACAGGGAGGTACTTGATGCAGAATGTTTCAAGATGCGTTTTTTTATATTCTTCCTAAAGAACCTCCTCTTGCACTTCATTAAAAAAATCAGTCATTTCACTAGCAAATGCGTACATGTTGGATTTCAAAGCTTCATGATGTTCATCTGTATGCGGTAAGTATCGGAGAAATTCTGTGTTTATATCATATATATGAGTGGTTATTTGTTTATCTAAATTACAATCAAGATGACCGTGAAGTGAGGCAGAATCCAGGTAACTAAAATTGGCTGTATTTCCCTACTGAATTTGACATTTACAAAAGACGAAGTGGTCATGGATGTTCGAATCGTGTTGTGAGAATTTTTTTTTTTTTTAAGATGTCCATGTGAAAGCTACAGATAGTCTTCAGATTGAACCATATAATGGGGATCTGCCTCCTGCTAAAAATCGAGAAGTATTGCTACATATTTTGGTAGTTCATGAATCCGTCAAAGCATGTTCCCCTTTTATATCCACCGCACGATCGTATGCAAAAGCAACGATTCATTTTCATATTCCATATCTTTACACAACAATTTAAAAAGACGACTGTTTAAGGCTACACATTAAAAAAAATGTTGACAACTTTGATAGCCACGTTCATCACATTTACCTTTCTCCTTCTTTGGTAAAGCTGTGGATGCGAACGTTTCACCAAGAAGTATGCAGTGTGTACGTACAGCAGAGGGGATTTTCTTCCACTCTAGTGATGAATTCAGATAGTAGAGCAAAGCTCCATCAGTCTAAACTCGAGCAGGTAATTTTGAAACAATGTTTAATATAGTTTGGGGTTGACATGTTAAATAAAGACACCAAATTTTTACACAAAATCGTTATTGTTAAACACAACCAACGACTTTAAATGTCGTAAATAAGAACTTTCAGCTATACTCCTGTTTAGCAGTGAAAGATTCACAAACATCAGAATGATCACAAAAAAGAAAATATGTAAATATCATTTAATAAAAAATACTCAATTGACATATTTTCATTGTTCTCAATATATCAAATAAAATTAAATAAGGATTAATAATAATTAAAAGGTAATTCACTTGTAAAGAAAAACTGATAATTAAATATACTGTATTTAGATAATTGACGTAAGAAAAGTCCCTTGCTTGATCGCGAATTTTATATTTGATGTCTTGATACAATTCGTTGACCCTTCCGTTGACTGTATCTTTTGATAGTGACATCTGGGAAAACTTGTTTGTACTATTCTTCACAGAAGTACTTTTTTATGAAAGAAAATATCTGACCGGATATATTATGTAATCGATGAAATAAATAGGAATTTCAAGTTTTACTTTTTAAAGATATGACCTTTAATTGCGGTAATTGACTGGCAATAATCTTATGAGAAACTATCCGATGTTATCGACCTTTTTCCTGTTTAAAATCAACATGGCGATCCATAGGAAGCCTTAATAACCTTTGGAGTTCGTTACCGAAATGCTCCACTTGCTTCTATGGATGTATTTTTTTTAAAAATGCGTTCAGCGTGTCTACAAAGCAGTATGTATTGTCCTCGATTGGCCTTCTAAGTGGGACGGTCGAATTAAATCATTATTCAAAGATTTTAATATATAATACACTGGTGACATATGTGTCACCCATTTTGAGGGACATGAATCTAAATACAATATATCCGCCAAGATAGTGTTTTCATTACTTTGCACTCATTGTATATGAGTCCATATGCAGTGAACAACAGAAATATAATATATAAGAAACGTGTGTGTTAACGCCAAGGACCAAGTTTGAATACTGGCGGTAAAGGAACGCGTAAAGTAATGTCAAGACCCAAGTTGAAACGATTGGAACAAAAACTATTGAAAAAAAATAAAGAAAAAATTGAATAATAGTCAAAGCAGAATAATAGTTCTATGAGATATGTCCAAAATAATATTACACAAGCCCTATTAAAGTGCAATCAAGCGCGCTCAGCATGACTATAATAATGATTAATTTAAGATTTCTTATGTCCTTTTAAATTTAAAACGCTATTTGAAATATCAACAGACTTTTAGTTTTTGTATTAATTAGACCATATTCTTTAGATAAGACTGTCGGTTATATCATTTAACCTCATTAAAATGATAACATTTGCTGTATTATTATTTTCTAAATTAATTTATCTAATTATATTTCGATTTTCCTTTCAATCAGTATTAAAAGTATTCCTTCTCCTGAATAATTCAATAGTAGACGTAAAACTAAAATTAATCACGAAAATAAAAATTAAATCAATAAATTTGATAAGATATATGAAAAAATAATTATGAAAAATAAAAATAAATGTGATAAAAATTAAATCAATAAATTTGATAAGATATATATATATATAAAATAATTAATAAAAATAAAAATAAATGTGATAAAAATTAAATCAATAAATTTGGTAAGATATATATAAAAAATAAATATGGAAAATAAAAATAAATGTGATAAAAATTAAATCAATAAATTTGATAGGATATATAAAAAAATGATTATGAAAAATAAAAATAAATGTGATAAAAATTAAATCAATAAATTTGATAGAATATATAAAAAATAATTATGAAAAATAAAAATAAATGTGATAAAAATTAAATCAATAAATTTGATAGGATATATAAAAAAATAATTATGAAAAATAAAAATAAATGTGATACAAATTAAATCAATAAATTTGATAGGATATATAAAAAAAATAATTATGAAAAATAAAAATAAATGTGATACAAATTAAATCAATACATTTGATAAGATATATGAAAAAATAATTATGAAAAATAAAAATAAACGTAATAAAAATTAAATCAATAAATTTAATAGGATATATAAAAAATAATTATAAAAAATAAAAATAAATGTGATGAAAATTAAATCAATAAATTTGATAAGATATATATAAAAAATAATTATGAAAAATAAAAATAAATGTGATAAAAATAAAATCATTATACACAAACATGAAATAAATAAATAAATAATTCATACATGTGTAAAATCTCTGCTTCCTTCGCTAACGGCCAGCACTTGAAGCCGTACAAAGCAACAGTAAAAGTTTAAAACATCGATATTTAATACTTACTAACATTTTTTCGTGTTTCAGATACCAATGTATCTATTGTATATCAGCATTTCAGTATGACGCGGGTAAAAAAATATTAGAATTCTAATAGTTTCCGAGGAGCCATATTATAGCTGAACATAATCAGCGTGACGTCGCCCCAAACCTCGGGATTCAATTTTTCCACTGTTAACTTAGTGATTGTTCAATTTATCAGAAAGGGATACTAATCAATATTATCTTGCCTAGATTGTTCAGGACTTCAACTAATCTTCGTTATTAATAAAGGTGTCGATTTGCTTCTTTCATATCTGTGTATAAATAAGTAAAACAATGTATTAACTACACAAATAAGTGACTATTGCAATAATGGATTAGATATTAATGAATTGATAAAATTATTTCTGAAATTTAGTTTTACTTTATAAACATCACGATATTTTATTAGTCAGCTGATATGTCAAATAATGGTTAAACTTAAAACCCATAATAAATCTTGAATAAATATTTATTATGATCCTGCTGAGCTTAACACACTTTTTAATTGGACCCAAGATTTGTACGAAAATATAAATAGTCTGTTTTCTAATCTAAATATTTGTCATAGTTTTTAGCTTTCCCTACTATTTTCTGTAATATCTACAACTGAATTTTATTATTTGGATTACTATCCTAACAACGTTTCGACCGATGTAACCTCCGACTTTCTTCAGGTGCATCTTGTCGAACTCAAGAATCTTTATGCCGAACTCGAGAATCTTTACGGAACTTTGAACGGGACTTTTTATTTAATCCACGGCGGTAGATTGTCCTCGTTACGTCAGCCATGACCGATTAGTATTGTTAAGTAATTATCGTTTATGTTCTTAGTATTGAGTATTGAACTATGATTAATAGCTACTAATAATAGGGTTAAGAACAACTTTCCGAATGGATAACGTCGCAAACTATGGAATTAACTATGTGGTCTTTAAGCCATCGCGGGTCTATTGTGGTTATTTACGTTCTAATCCCCTTCAGAAAGTCATGAACCTGCAATGACCCATAGATGTTGGTAAAGTATTACTACCCTAATTTGACAATTGTCTCAAGGGCTCGCGAAAGAAAAGATGTAAGGACACAACGAACTGACGAATAATTTGAAACGGACCCAAATCGGCAAAAGAATATTGGAGTGAGATGTGATCGATATAACCCGATAGCGATGTTTGGTGTTCGCAGGAATTGCTTGGTTTGAAAGTTTTAGAAAACCATCAAACCGGACAGGCAACAACGACTTGCGATATCATCTACACTTTTTTACAACACCCGACGAATAAGGTTTTTCAGACAAGATTGATATTATCTATTATATACAGGAAGGTTTTATTTTCACTCTCTGTGTTAAGCTAAAAGTGAGATGCTACACAAGATACTCTTACAAACTTAACGTAATCAGATTAAATATGATCCCGGCTGGTTGTGGTACAAATTACTGTAATATGCACACGCTTGGATCACTAGGAAACAAATTAGTATATAGTGGATCAGTAAGGTGGACTTTGGGTGTATTTTCCACAGACTTGTAACTCTTGCTTTTCTTATTTTCCCCTGTAGTCCTCACATTCCATTAGCGATGTTTTTGACATAGGGGAAAGAATTGCTGTGTTCTGGGTCGGAATTTATTCATATAACACTTTCGCTAGTTTTTGACCTTGAAGTAGTATTTTTTTTAGCTCCTTACATCAAGTGGCTTCATGCCTTGTCTGGAGCGATTTCCATAAGAAAAAACATATGTGTTGCAATAAATAAATGTCATTTTTAATGAACATCCAAATTAGAACAGTTAATTCATGTAAAAAATCGGTTGTGAATTATGTATTAAAAAAAAATTAGATTGAAACATTGGAAGGAGAAGAGTGAGAAAAAGGGTAAGAGAGACTATGACACTTTTAAGATGACGCATATGATAAACATATTTATATTTTTTTGTTTTTTTCTTGCCGATTATATTTTAATTTATAGATTATAATATTATGCACATTTAAGTGAGCGTGATGTGAAGCAGAAATTTATTTTGTTTAAACGGTATGTCAATTTCTCTTTCTTTCTCTCTCTCCATCTCTCTCTCTCTCTCTCTCTACTAACTCTTTCTCTCTCTCTCTCTCATATATATATATATATATATATATATATATATATATATATATATATATATATATATATATATATATATATATATATATATAAGTGCAGATTAGTCGTCCGAGGCTATAGCAATGCGATATGGTTGCCGTAAGATGGAAAAGTGAAAGGAAATAAACGCAGGGAGAAAGTGAAACTCAAAACGATTTATTAATAATTTCACAAAAACTGATTAAATACCAAATAGTAAATACTGTCCAGTAAGTAACAGTTAGGCAAAGGGTAATCTTAAATTTTCGAAAGAAAAACTTTCATTATCAGAAGACAACAATAAAAGACCGAATCGGTCAAAGAAGATTACCCTTTGCCTAACTGTTACTTACTGGACAGTATTTACTATTTGGTATTTAATCAGTTTTTGTGAAATTATTAATAAATCGTTTTGAGTTTCACTTTCTCCCTGCGTTTATTTCGTTTCACTTTTCCATCTTACGGCACCCACATCGCATTGCTATAGCCTCGGACGACTAATCTGCACTTACATTTACCAGCAATGCTTCAAGCAAACTACAATCTCCTTATATATATATATATATATATATATATATATATATATATATATATATATATATATATATATATATATAATTTTTGGCTTACTTTGATAGAAAGTAATCTGGTGCTCAATTATTTAATCAGAGAATAATATTTATTTATTAATAGTGTTACAAAAAATCAGACCAAATCTGATTTTATCTGATCTTCTGTAACACCATTAATATATATATATATATATATATATATATATATATATATATATATATATATATATATATATATATATATATATATATATATATATATCCAAGCAACCGTTGTTGAACGTCACGGAACTTTCTCGTTTGTAAATCTTCTTCGTGAGGTTCTCAAACCGTCGAGCTATCCTTCTGGTTTCTAGGTGGTAATTCGTCGAGTATTTCACCAATTGTCTTTAACCAACATCTAAACCTAATATATACACTCGCTACGTAGATGATATCTTCATCGCCACAGAATCTCAATAAATATAAAAAAAAACTCAAGCAAACACTCGAAACCCACTCGGTACTTACATTCACAACCGAATTCAACATTAACTATAAAATCCCCTTTCTCGACGTATTAATTGACTCCAGCAATCCCACGGAAAAAAACGAAAAGGCGATATAATTTTTTTCATGGATATCGCTCCAGACAAAGTATGAAGCCACTTGTAAGGATCTAACAAGAACGAAATATGATTATCACAAAAACAGGGGCGTCCTATTGGCGTTAGTCTTGCAAAGATCAAGGTAGGAGGAAATTACGTTATAAAAGAATTGCTGGTGAAATAGGGAATCGGGAAGTATGGTTCATGGTGAGATTTTTAAAAAATTCACGTAGAATGAAAATCTGTTCCGTACGAATAATGAAAGATTGACGTCGTGAGAAAGTTTAAAAATCAGAAATTCCGACACTAAAAAGTGGAGAGAAAAATAAATGGCAGTAAATAATAAAAAGCAATAAGAAACCTTTGTTTCAAGAGAATAGCAAAAAAAATGTGCTTAAAATATTTTGATGAGAGGAAATATGGAACGGAGGAAATACCAACAGATTTTTGTAGTGATTGAGACGGAGTTGAATTCAATTACTTTCCCATAGTATTTCTGCCTATAAACATGAACTTCCATCGAGGGGTGGGGGTGTACGAACCATTTAATTTGCTGCAAATTTTATGTGTACACAACGCAGATACACTAGAGGGAATAGTCTGTCTTATGGTTGAGGAATGGCGATAATTGGCATAATGGATACCGTCGTGAACTTTGAAATTGTCTATGCTGAGTTCAAATCTAATTGGATCTATTGTGGTAATTCATGCGATATTGCGGTTGAGAAATGTATGACTCCACGATTTACTCTCATTTATGTGTTAAATAGCAACTTGTATTCAATGAGTCGTGTACTATAGGTATTGTGCGTCAGTATTAAATAACCCAAGAATCATGCCATAAAACAGACAAACCAAACCAAACGTAAGAATTGCCTTGATATATTTAGTACAAGCTGAATGACGTCACAATGAAAGGTTAAAGATTATAAGTATAATATTAAAAATAGCCCCCTTTCATTTCTTTATGCAACTTATAATAAAAATAAAATGTCAAATATATTCTGAAATTATTTTTCATAAAAAAATAAATACTAATCTATTATGTGAACAAGATTGAATGGCATATGTTAAACAGTGGATGGGGAAGTAGGCTGAGAGATACGGAGCAATAATTGGTCAGACGAGATCACGTGATTGTTAGAAAGGGATATGTTTGGAAATGTCAGTAAATTTAAACCAGTGAAAAATACAAGAAGGAAGCACAAACCAAGTAGTTGTCTGATACGCTCATATCCTCATGGCCACCTAAATAATGAAATGATAAGGAATGCTAAAAGGAACGTATGACGCAACCAACCGTCCGGTAATTGTGAAGTGGGATGAATAAATGCAATATTTGTTATATTCTATGTCGTTCCTTCTTCTGCCGACTTCTTTTTGTCACTTACCTTTTTTTCTGTTTTTCTATCTTACGCATTTATAAATAGCTGCTTTAGTGTTACTTATTTAAATCAATATTTTATAGTCTACGCTTATACTCCCATTTTCATTTTTGATTTAGTGTTATTAGACTCGTCCACGATTCAGGAGATATGAAAGAAAATTATTTCATCGATCCGTGACTAAAAAAGTCGGATTTTTATAAATAAATGCGTGCAGTGTCTATAGAATATTAACGCACCTGTAAGCGAAGAAACACAATCTGAAGATCTCAGCTAATATCGTTGCAGAGAATAGTATCGTACTAAAAAATAATGTCATCAGTTAATTTTCTTTGTTATAGATCATCTCCCCTTAATAAGAACTCTCTGGTCTATAGGTAAATATAAAGAGTTAATTTCTGATTAAAACATCTTGTTCTTTTATTTTTATTACAAATATCTGAAAACAATGCGCAATTAACTCATTGGAATGATAATTACAAGATAACTTCTCTGTCCATAAAACGTGTGCAGATTTTAAGTGGAAAGAGGTAATCGTAAGTCTATGAGTTGCTTCATTATAAACAGTTTGAATAAAGACTAACTTTATGATGTGACCTACAGCAACACGCAGGTCTCCTAGAATCGGACCGGTAAAGAAACAACTGTTTTTTTTGGGGGGGGATGGGGGGGGGGTAAAACTGTGTCCATGCACCCTTTGCTAATTCACCCTAAATGAGATTCTACTTGTTTTAGGTGATTTGCATGTAAATTGTCGATAAAAATAAATAAAACCAAAAACAACAATAATAGATTACTTTCGCATATAAGTTAAACATAGAATGCTCACCCACTTCTCAGGCCCTCAGGTGGTAATGATCACCCACTTGTGGACCAGAGAGCTTTTGTAAGAACTGTCCTTACATGTAATCAGATACGGAATTGCCTGCGACAACAAAACAGCTCCCACAAACGGCATTCAGACGAGCGAACTCCTATCCAATGACACACATTACTCATAACTGTTATTTCTGTCCCCGTTGGCTATAACCAGTCGATTCAGCTGGTCTCACTCCTTTAATGACATTTAAAAAAGGTAACTTCTCCAGTTTTAGGAAAAACACATCCCCTTCTTTACCTCTAATCATAATTTAAAGAATAAAAATCATTTGATGAAACTTGTCAGACCACCATTTCATGTAAGAGAATGATTAAAATGGAGGGGGAGAGAAGTTAAGAGTAGTTATAATTTTCTTGGTTTTAATAAATTATGGCTGGTCAAATTTGGAGTTTGATTCTTGTCAAATGTCTCAAAATTAAAAATATGTCTCACATGTTTCTTTATATTGTGCGTCACACACTGTAAATAATCATCTAATGTTATATGAAATTTTCGGAACGTATACATCTGTGCAGTCACGACACCTCTGGTGGGGAAGTGAATATTGTAAATCCACAATGCATAAAATATACTAATTCATTTGTGAAGGTCGTCTAATATTTTCCGCTGACATCCTCGAAATCGAGAGACTATCATACCTATTTACACAAATGGTTCTGAATATCTCAATCATCAAGCGACCTATTTTTAGAGGCATCTAAGAATTTCTATAAGACGTTATGTTCGTCGGCCACAAAATAGCATTTTCATGTGTTTATCTTGCGTACGTATGACGCAGAATGTGTCCACGTATCTCCATTAGAGGTTCTGTCCGTACGTCATTCTGTCACGCTTGTTTGAAATAGCATTTTCATCGTTAAACGCACATAATTAATGGACGTATCTGAAAAATATTCGATCACTGTGCGCCATGTGAGTGACACTGTTGTTATACCATCCTTTCAGACTGTAGACAGACAAGCTTCTCTGATATGGCAGGAAGTGGAAGAAGAGAAGTGTTGTCTCACTGGTAGCGATCGGACATTTGTTCTCTTCTTCTGTGGGCAAAAAGGTGTAAAAAGTTCATTAGAGGGGTTCTATTTACTTGCATCCCAACGAGAACAAAGTTATATAAAAAGGTAGCATTTTTATGTAGGGAAAATCTAGCTGCCCAAAGAGGCACTCTGGATTGGGACAGAAATAAAAACTGTTTTAGTCTAGATAACCGAAGAAGAAAAGATGAAGTGTAGTATCAGAACATATACTTCATTTTGCTTCTAGCCAAATTGCCAAGGATTAATACGCAGTCTCCTGATTGGTCCATACATTACCAAAATTAGCTCAGTATAATGACTCTCCGCACAAAAAATAGTTACAAAATAGTTCTTTACTGATACACGCGTTGTGTCATGATACACAACAACTGAAAATAATTTTAAAAAATAGAATAACCATTTGTTTTAAATTACCAGAGATCAGGAAAATCAAATTATTATCAAATATTCAGTATTTATTTATTACTGAATGCGAAACATACTGTATATATTATTTTATTAGAGTAATATCTTTTTCGGGTAAATCATATCACTACCCCTACTAACATTTTATTTTATTACACTTAAATATTTTTATATTTCTATGACGATAAATCCCGAGGAGATGTTATCAATGAGAAAATATTATGTAATACCGAGTGCCCCCCCCCCCCCGAAAAAGGGCCCGCGTACACTTTTTGTCATTAATTTATAAATCAACCTCATTTTGTAGAACATGGCGGAAGTAACATCTATGAACACAATCTCAATAGGAACTCCATCAAAAGGTAAACACTGCTAAACAGCAAGAAAGTTCCGACCACTTTCGTGCATCAGTTCGAATGTGAAAGAGTCCCCCTTCATGAAGAGCATTCAGAAGTGAGTATTGATTTACTCCTCTCCAGGAGTTAGGCACAAGGCCAGTTATAATCTTACTCCCACAAGTAAGATGTGACCCAGGGTCGGGAAAGTGGGGTTTAAAAATTACCTGGGCAGCCCCGTCAGCATTCCCCGGTGGGGGCGCCTCAGGCAGTAAGCAATAAACTTACTCCTCCCCAAAGAGGGGAGGCAAAGCCTGGGAGGGTGGACCCCATAGAACTGCACAGGACAGACCCATAGACCGGCGTAAATCAAGCCCCGAAGGCCAAGACAATACCAGTCTATGGGGTGCAGTATCCATCGGAACAGTATCCATCGGAACAGTATCCATCGGAACAGATACTACACTTTGATCTGAGCCAAAAGGCCAATTCAGAAGTGAGTAGAAAGACTTCAAGAACTATGGGAGAGTGGAGAACGTGCAGCCAGTGAAAACCGTCCAAGCCTTTCTAAGACGTTACAAGAAGTATATAGCTGAGCTAATCGATCACGGGAGAGTCCAAAACACTGTGCGCAAGAATGAGCTACAGGACTTGTACTCGTCACATATTGTAACGATTGACTGAATGAGAACTGTGTGATCAGTTTTAAGGCTGATTTTGAGTGGGCACTTCACAGCCCAAAGCTTAGCGTCCCAGATTTATTTCAGGGTTATCGTAAAGACAGATCTATGCATGAAGACCCGGGTCAATCATGGAACTGAAGGAAGCCACCAAAAAGGAGGTTTATAGGGGTATTATAGGTTTATAGGTGTGTTATAGGTTTATAGGGGTGTTATAGGCAAATTTGTGTAGCACCTCAAGAAATGCTCAAAGCCAAATCAATGTCATTCCGTACACATGCTCTAGAATAAGAAATACTCTTTTACTTGATGATGTCTTTTTATGGAAATCGCTCCGGACAAGGCATGAAACCACTTGATGTAAGAAGCTAACAAGAACAAACGATGATTATCGTAAAGACAGTAGATGCCCATTGACCTTAATCTTAAAGAGATCAAGGTTATAGGTAGGAGGAAAACAGCCATCAGAAAAAGAGTTTCACAAGCTTGCAGTTCTTGGAAATAAGCTACTGTAATAGTAAGCTGTATTACAATGAGGTATCAAAACAGCGAATTGATGGAAACCACTAGACTAACGAGTCAAACGAGCTGTAACAAAGGAAGCAGGGAATGTATCAAACTTGCGAAAAACACATGCTATAATAGTATTTATAGAAAACCGAGACTAGCAACATCATGTCTGTAGAGAAAGAATAAATGGCTGCGCCAATCAAATTACAGATAAGTTTCTGCACCTTATCAAGACCCCTCAAATGGGACAGAGATTCATCAACCAAAATATGACTACAGTATTCAATACATGTTTTAGATACAAAAAAAAACAAAACAATTATAACTAAAGTTCTATTAAATTTTTGAATAAGATTAAAAACTGAGACCCAACAAAAGTTGGGGTCCGTTTTTGGGAAGCAGGAGGTCACTTTGTATATTGGTCAAAGATTCAAACAAAAAATCTGGAAATCGTTAACCAGAAAATCAATACCACTCGAAAATATATCCGGCACCGATTTAACTATATTTCCATTTAATAAAACGTATTTTTTAATTAATAGATTTACAGGATAACTAATTATCTGATGAATATTTATTGGTGAAAATGTACTTGTTACTTTTTGTGTGATTTTCAAATCGTCCGCTTGATAGCGAAAGATGCGCACATGTTTGACTAATGAAAAACGTTATAAAAAAGCTTGATATTATTTTGAATTCTGAATACATTTTACACAAACAATGGTTTACGTTAATAAACAGCTAATTATAGTTCTATTGTGTTCTATTTCTCTCAATCGACAATAATGGCAAGGCCATCTTGGAGAGGGGCGTTACGCGCCCCGATTTTCCGGCGACCGATTTGTGTAATTGTTTGAGGTCATTTGGCCACAGGGCGGATAGATTTTTATCCGAAGGACGAAATTTGAAAGATCGGCATTTTGCACATGCAGAGCACAGTAAAATCTGAGAGAAACAGCCTTGAATGCAGCGTAAACAGCGACAAGGATTTACGAAGCGTGTAATTCAATTTACTGTGAAAATAAACTTCTCAATGTTTTTCTAGCAGCTTATATCAATATTGTAGATACTATTATTAAAATAGTGACATCAAATATAAGCAAACGAAACAATTATTTTACTACTCGCATTTTCTCACATAACGAAAAATAGTAATAAATAATTTTAAAAAATTCGTCTCTCTTGTTGACATTTATAGGCTCGAAAACTGCTCGACAGAAGTTCATCAAATTTGGCATGTAGCATTCTTTGCATGATGGATATGTCATAAGGATATGTCATAAGGATATGTCATAAGGATATGTCATAAGGAGAGGCCAAAATATGTTGCTGCTGTTATTGTTATTGTTGCTAAGAGAGTTGAACTTCTGCATAGAGTTCACTAAGATTGTGCCTCAGGATTGTCTGATCTTCATAACGCCATTCTCATTGGTTGCAGATATTCGTTAATCTGCAAGATTGCAAGTTTTTACCCCAGCGGTTGCATGAGAAGTCGGGGAAGGTTTGGCTTAGAACACACAAATGAATGGCACAGAAGCAACGTTGTTACTCGCACTCCATTGATTTGCGGTTCCACCCCTGACGCTTCTTTGCTTGACACACGCAGAGATAAAGATGACCAGAGGACGACGGATTCTGATGCCGACTCCTCTTGGATTTTCACCAGAGCCCTGTAGCAGGATAACTTAGACACTACCACGTATTCGCTTCTCTTAGCACGGCGAGGAAAGGTTGGACTTTAGGTTTGACGTTAGGGAGGAACTACTACTACTACTACTACTACTACTACTACTACTACTACTACTACTACTCGCAGTAATATTATTATTAACAGGAATCAAAATTTAGAGCCTCTTAAAGTATTGGATAATACATTTGCAGAAACTAAGCATGAAAAGTCCTTGGCATACTGTGAACAAAACGACGGCAACGCCGGGATAAGCGGAAAACACGATTTGTGTTATATTGGTATTTTCTTATTCATATACATGTTGCCTTGTATGAAAGTAGATTGACATTAATTGAAATAAATGTCGGTAAATTCATGATCTTTATCCCATTTGAGGCACATCTGGCGTTTCCCGGGAATCAATGATGCTATCTGTGTACTCCTGCTCCCAGCCCTGAACCCTTTATTAACATATCTATTGTCTTTTTAAATCTTATAATTTTCAAGTTATAAGTGAGGTGGAATAAACTAAAACGTCACATTTCCATTTTATATCAAGCGCGAACGCAAATCCCGTTCAGTCAAAATTAAATATACTTATAAAAGTACCCTTAGTAATGGAGTATTCAAAGAAAGTTAAATATAAAAAATAAAAAATATGCTCGATATATATATATATATATATATATATATATATATATGCAATACTCCGATTCTGTCGTTGAGTTCTATAAGATTGTCTTGATTTTTACACTCGCCACTTTCAGCGTAAATATAACTTAATTTATCCGCATCACGTTACAACCTCCCATGGCCAAGGGGATAGAGTGAACGCTTACAGATTCAAGGTGTCTTTGTGAACCCGGTTCGCGCGCCGTGACCGTCTGAGATTTTCATTCCTTGCACTGATGAGAGCTGAAAGCTCGAAGTGACTGCGTATGTAGGTAAGATATTTAAATATAATATTATATATATATATATATATATTTATGTGTGTCTTTCTCCGTCTCTGTATCTTTCTTTTCCTCTCAAACTACGAGTTAAATATTACTGTTAGTGTTGATATTTCCTTTTGCTTACAACGGGCTGTTATTTTAAGGGCTGTTATTTTAATTTTTTAAAAATCTATTTCTTTGTTACCTTCGCCTGTTAATAAACACAGATATATATATATATATATATATATATATATATATATATATATATATATATATATATATAGAGAGAGAGAGAGAGAGAGAGAAGGATAGATAGATAGATAGATAGATAGATAGATAGATAGATAGATAGATAGATAGATAGATAGATAGAGCGAGGGGGAGAGAAAGAAACATACGACGTACACAATAAGAGCGTCGGAGTCACACGCAGTACATTGAGAGAGGGTGAAAGTGGTTGATAAAAAGTTAGTATGAGATTGGTGACCTGATGAGTTAATTGTAAATTTCGGCTAAGTAGAACAACGTTTGTTTGGCTAAAGCTGTTTTCTTATACATTTGAATTCATTCCACATCATAGACGCACCACATTTCGAATCTTGACGTCTATGTCTTTTTTCGCCGAAAAAAGCATTCTTACACCATAGACGCACCACATTGTACTTTCTATGTTTTTCATCACATCAGCTATCTTGAGAAAGTTTTTGACAAATAAAGACGAAATCTCGATGAACATTTAAACAATTTTCTGTTTCCCTTTTTCATATATACACACACACACACACACACACATATATATATATATATATATATATATATATATGTATATATATATATATATATATATATATATATATATATATGAAATATATATTGTATGAAAATATACTCATGGCAAGTAAGCTACACAGAAACATTCATGTTTCATTCCCGCAAGAAGCATCAGGCTAATTTCCCCCCCCCCAAAAAAAACGTTTCTGTGTAGTTTATTTATAAATATATTTTCATATTGCTACTAAGCTCTACTAACATATAGAGCACTGTTGAAGTAAATACTGAAAAAAATATATATATACACACAATATATTATATTACCTTATGATATTATATTTGTATATAAAACATTATATATATATATATATATATATATATATATATATATATATGTATATATATATATATAATGGACGAAGGGAGGATACCTAAAGCACTGATGTACAGTCAGTTAGCTTGTGGTAACAGGAATGTTGGTCGGCCCTTGCTGAGGTACAAAGATAAATTGAAAGATGCGCTGACGGCAATTGGAGTACCCCCCAAAAACTTTGAAGACTGTACAAAAGACAGGAAGACATGGCGAGCAGCTTGTTGCATTGGACTGGAAAGATTCAACGAGACCTGTGTGGATAATATGAGAACTGCCAGAGTGAGGCGAAAAGCTAGAGAGAGTGCTCCACACCTGGCATCCGATTACTCACACTCTTGCACTGTCTGCGGCTTTCCTTGCAGGTCTCTTGCCGGACTCAGGTGTCATGAACGATCTAAACACAAATGAAAGTTGTTGGAACCTCATACGTCGCAATCGACGGGAGAGTCCATCATATATATATATATTCGTACTTTCTATCTATCTATTTTTAAATGGTCAGTCAGTTAAGGCAGACGGCGAGAAACACTAATCAGACAGGTACCCGCCTGAATATGGAAAACTCCTTGGCACTAATGAAATTTTGCAAGTTTTTTTTATACATTTTATGCTTTTTAATTGTAGTAGTCGAACGAAGTTCAAACGAGTCAGGCATATTTATGTCAGTTTTGTCCATCCATAGCAACGTTTCGGATGTTCAATTATATTTATTTTGAACAAGTAAGCATTGTATTCGAAAAGAGATTAAAATGTTTGGCTGTTTCCTTTTTCTTGGTTAAAGGACCAGTATTTTAGAATGATCCTTCATTAGGATTGGAAGGGGCTGTAAGTCAAACAATGAAATCCTTAGACGAAACACTTTATATAACAATCCAGTAAGTGTGAAAAAGAGTCGTCAATCTTTATCAAAATCTCATAAAAGGACTTGATTCCTTTAATATAACTTTTTCTCTGTATAATTGTTGAGCATGACATTTTTCGTCAAGAGTTTCGTTTCCGGTAAACAACATACAATTATCGGAAATGACTTCTGCGGAAAAATTCTACATGAAATGAATTGAACTTAATCGTAATAGTTAAGAGATTTCCGGTAGAAAAATATGCCTTTCTATCTATCTATCTATCTATCTATCTATCTATCTATCTATCTATCTATCTATCTATCTATCTATCAATATATAGGAGATATAGGAAACATAACATTTTTAAAGATAATTAATTAGAATTATTTTTTAATTTCAAACCGAAATTTTGTGTTAATAAAAAACTGTCTTGTTTACATTTTACCATTTTTGTTTCTTTTTATGTCATCACCCGAAAAAGTTGTCATACAATTCATACGAGTGAGATATATTAGTTTATGTATGGTCAAAAAGTAGCGAAAGTGTTAGATAGATGGATTCTGACCCAGAAAACAGCAATTCTTCCTCTTTTGTCATAAACATCGCTTATGGGATGTGAGGACTAAAAGTAAAAAAAAATAAGGGAAGCAAGATTTACGATGCTGCCGAAAGTAAATCCAATACATATATACCATACTTCTAAAAAAAGGTCCAATCAAAACGGAGGGATTTAATAAACAAAACAATGTTGCAGCGATCTGTAATTGACTCGTTTTTTAATTTATTTCCTAATATAACACACACACACACACACACACATATATATATATATATATATATATATATATATATATACATAGAAAGAGAGAGAGAGAGAGAGAGAGACAGACAAACGGAAAGAAAGAAAGAGAGACAAGGTGAGAGAGACAATTTGTAATGTATAGAATGAAGCAGGTGATTACTAAAATTCTGAGCAAAACTATAGATCAGGGTGATAGAAATAACAAAGAATGTAGAAATAGAAACATAAGTCCGTTTACACCTCTATTCAACTGCCAATGACTAAAAACTAGAATTTACAAAATATTTTATCATTTATTTTACACAAATTTTAAATCAAAATGCATCCTAAATTATTTTATTTTATATCGCTAACCTTAAAAATAAAAAAGCATACCAATGACATGTTAAATGGACATTATTGTAATGATCAAACTGCAGCATATCCACAACATGTAACCGCCGAAATCTGGGTATACGTGTATTAAACGGGAATGTTTTTAACAGACTGAAAGTAACACTTATATGAATAGTACGAACAGCCACTTCAAGACATTGAAAGTTCGAAACCTGATGTCAGTGTTGAAATAGAAAATCCTTTAAAAGTAATGTTTAACCGCCACCCTAGTTAATGAGGTGGTTAATTAACATATGGATCTTTTAAAACCTTATTTTAATAAATAAATTACCAGTATTAATTTTTTATAAATTTTCTTTCTATTTTAATATATATATATATATATTTAATATATATTATTAAAAAAATATGGTTTAATCTTCAAGGGAATCAATGAAAATAGAGGAATATCTTTTAAAGTTTTATTATCTACTTTCTTATTTTGTTTAATATTTAAATTACATACAGTATTGCGCAATTATTTGTTTTACATAGTAGTGAATGGAAAAATCGTGACGCTCCATTTTTTTTTTACATAGAGTCAATATAATACATTTTGATTGGCTAATTAATTCATTCGTGCTTCTTCAGTTTCACAATTTAAAGAAATGTATAAACTTTGTTATGTAGTTACGTGTTAGCTGAAAAAAAAACGATCTCATGTACCGGTAGACATTTCAGCTAAGTAGGCAAGGGAGATAACTGTAATGACAAATGAGAACAGAAGTATCTTGAGAAAGCTTTATTCGGCATACAATGTCGGTAGAATATTAGTGCTGGTATTTATATTGTTTAGTAAAAACAGGAGAGTACTCCAAAAGAGAGATAATTCAAAATAGGGAAATACTGAATGAATTTGCGTAATATTTGGTGTACAGTCTTCTCTTCAGCTACCACGTAAGTACATAACAGAGTTTATACATTTCTCTGTCTATTATTGTAAAAGAAGCCTAAAATTTCATTGTGAAACTGCAGAAGCACCAATTCATTTACTAATTCAAAGCTTAAAGAAAAAGGTTAAGCATTACGGTCTATTTATTGTCCTAAACTAATATTTAATTACCAAAGAATACCGTAATAATTAAATTATTTTTTAAAAATCTTATTGAAAACAAATAATGATAATTATCTAAAAGTCCAACGGCATAGTTTAAAGACGAAAAAATGTCGCTTGGACCAAGCATATATCAATGGAAGATGGAGTGATTTATTTTTACACCATATGTTCACAATAAAAATAACCTTTAAATAATATTAAATGTTTTTGCTTTAATGTTTATACTTATTTAAATTGTGACTATAAATTAAATCTATGTTTTATAAAAAAAGATAAAGTGACAAGAAAAACATGTACTTTGTAACTACAAAATTGTCATTAAGTGGGTTTAAGCAAAATGACAAAAATGACAAAATTAAGTTAAGAAGGATGTTTAAATTTTGACTTAGCGATATCGTTTGAGTTATTTCCAATAGATAAAAAAACAACAACTTTATATGCGATTTTTTGACTGCTTATTTTGACTGTTTTTATTGAGACATGAAATCAATTTTTGACAAACGTATGCGACACGATTTCACTCCAAAATACCTACACATTTAAAGTCTAACTTTCCCGAGAGATATTAACTTCATTTTGACGTTAAATGTACATAGACAATAGAACCCCAAACCAAACCTAAAACCTGGTGATACCAGATCAGGCTGCCCTATGGCTCCCTGAGACGAAATTCACCTACATTGACGTTTTTTTTTTGTTTTTTTTTGTAAAACTTAATTATGTTCTACAAAACCAAAAACAAAAACAACAGCCCCTCTCCCTTTCTCCCTCCCCTTTTTTATTTTATTTTTAGAACTTGAAGCATCAATCTTTTACTATAATGACCAGATTCGGCATTAAATAACCCAAAAAGGGTTGATATGCCGTAAAACAAAACTACCAAACTACCAAACCAAACATAAAACTTGAATATTATAAGAAATGTTGGTGCGTCATTTATTAATGACGCACTAAATTTTCTTATTATATCTGAATATATTTTTTGTTTTAAATGAATTAAAAAAATGTTAGAGTTTATTGTTTATCAATCATCTTACTTAGTTTAAAATAATATTTATATTGATTCAGTAAATATATTAAAAATTGATGCTAATTTCGTTATATTTCGGTCTTTTGCGAATTTTAGACATATTTAGATTTGGTATCAGTTAGAATTTAAAATCAGAATGAACTGCACAATTTAACAGACAAATAGCATTTTTGTTATGTCGTCTTCTAAAACAAGAATATCGATATAATAATTTCAGATTCCAAATTATTTTTAATTTATTGAAGTGAATTTAAAGGTTTTGTTTTCTAAACACATTCAAAGTAATTAAAATAAGCTTATATTACTATTTATTCAACTTGAAATTTATGTAAAATGTATCTTGACAACTGGCAGAAAATGCGTCCGGGGTATAAGTAATCTACAGAATGCCTCAAAACAAAGAAACAGTTTTGAACTTTCTGCTTCCATTCTGCTTTAATATATTTGTGAAATATAAGTATTTAGTTAAACAATTTTTCTCCAGGTTTTTGCTTCCTTTACCTGTTCCACAAATCTTTATTTTGGCCTTTTGTTTTTTCTTCCTAATATTCTGCCAGGTTTTAGAGGGGGTCAACGCGTTCGGGGTTGAAAGAGAGAAAAAAGAAAGGGTGGGGGGAGGAGTCCATTAGCAAATGTAGATAAAAAAGGAAAGTATAGTCCCAACCAAACACATTAGTCTGACATAGTTAAATAACCACGAGATAAGACATATTTATATCTGCCACCGACCGCGAATGGAGACCAAAATTTCAACTAAAGAAAAAAGCTAAGTTCTTATTTTCTTTTATTCGGGAACTGTCTCTGCGTTAAATTTTACTATTTCTAATCATGTTTCTAAATTTACTTGTATTATCCTTGTGCTTTGTAATTTCATTTTTAGTTTAAATTTACCTATTTTTCTCCGTAGTTTTTATTGTATAAAGAATTAACAAGTTTTTTTCTCAGCTGTTAACCCTACTCACTGTCTATCTCTTATTTGTACTAACTTGTGAGAGGGAAACAGATCTTCAATTTCTGTTCCCTCTGATAAGTGTACAGTGAACTTATTCTATCTATCTATCTATATATATATATATATATATATATATATATATATATATATATATATATATATGGAGGACATTTTTGTTTACCTGCGGGGGTTCGGAAATACCCGACTAGTAGACGGGCGCAGGCTATCCTCTCTCGGAGTGTTGGACTCGTAGACCTTGTCAGGTCATCCATCTAAGAGAAAGAAAACTCTGACAATAAAACTTTGCTACTAATCATTTACATTTTGGCAGCAAACCGTTGGGGAGGGAGGCCTCGTTAGTCTTGATCGACAACCTGCCCATAGCTGGAATCTCGAACAAAGTATCTGATTTGCAAATCTATAATTGTTTAAGGAGTAGATGGGCTCTGCCTATCGCTCCGCCTTCGCACTCCTTCTTTGTCTATTAGCCAGGCGTAGAGGTACAAGCACTGGGACGCCTCTAAATACGCATGGTATTTGGCATGGTTTCCTGACTAGGGCAATGAACGCCGTCTCTCTTTCTCTCTATCTGGGCAACTTGGGGAAAGCTTTTTGTCACTAAGTCTTACATGACTAGTCTGGGTCGCTCTTGTTCCGATAGGTTGAGGGTACAGGTTAGACTACTGTTTCCGACTGGTAGTTAGGAGCCCTCACTCTTAGGTAGCGTTAAGAACGGGTGCTCCGTCAACAGTTAGATAATATCGTGGGTAACTGTACGTGCCATGTCGTGCATTGAAAGGGGCCCTACAATTATCATGTGTGGGCTTTCCCGATGCCACAACCCCCATGGATAAAGTCACGACTAATAGACTGGTTGTGTGAGCTTATCGGCACCTAACAAACCCTCCCCACTCTAACTCAAGACAAACATGAATTTACTAAAAAAAAAAACTAAACCAGACACCCAACAAAAACATCTTCGCCTTCGCCCTTGAGGCTCGCATACACAAATATCCGGGGACTTAGAACCAACATTAACGACGTAGAAACTTTTCTCTTGACAAACTCCCAGGATATCCTAGCCCTAAGTGAAACGAACCATCAATCCTCAATCTCCTCTCACCACTTTGACATGACCGATTACCTTCCACTCTACCGTAAGGACTCTGACAACCATATGCATGGGTTAGGAGTTTATGTTCGGAACACCCTCCCCTTGACTAGAGAACATAGGTTAGAATGAGGTGACCACGCCTACATGTGATTTAGATTGACTTTACATCACAGAGTTAGTTACTTATGTTTCTTATATCGTTCTCCTTCGAACCAGGACTGTTAACTACTTGATTCTGTCTCTGAAAGCATAGATAAAGCACTCTCACTCGACTCGAATGCCCAAATACATGTATTTGGGGATTTTAATGCACACCATCGTGACTGGTTGGGATTCTCCAGCGTTACTGATGCAGCTGGGAACTCTCCCTTTAATTTCTCCTCAGCTCACAACCTTTCACAGGCTGTCACTTTTCCGACTCGCCTTGCGGATCGTGCGGACCAGCAAGCTTTACTTCTTGACCTGTTCTTGACCTCACTACCTGAGGCTTGTGTGGCGAATGACCATAGCCTGCTCGGAAACTCTGATTACGTTGTGGTAATGATGCTTATCACCTTAAAAACTCGTCAAAAAGCTGAATAGCCGCTGCTCAAAACGACGAGAAACTATGAGCAGGCTGATTTTGAATCCCTCAGGAATCACATCAGCGACGCCGCATGGGGTGTAATCTTCTCACTTTCTGCTGATCAGTGTGCAAATGAGGTAACCGAATGGGTCAAAGCAGGCATTGATGCTTATGTCCTCACGCGAAAATTCTTCAGCAAACCCCACTCTCCTCAATGGTTCACCTCAGAATGTGCAGCTGCTACTGCTGAGAGGCAGAAGACATTCCGAATATTCGGCTGCCATAAGTCAACTGCAAACAGACAAAAATTTGTAGATGAAAGAAACAATTGCAAAGTAGTGATAGATGAAGCATACAGAGATAACCAAAAAACGCATTCAGTCACAGAAACTAGGTACTCGTGATTTCTGGAAAATTTACAATAGTGTGATAAACAATGGGCAATCGACAATTCCTCCACTATCGAATCACAACGATGTTGTTTGCACGGCAACTGATAAGGCAAACAACCCTCTCCCTAAATTCCCATTGTGGACTGAAGCCACACTTGAGAACCTGGTCATACCCCGTCTCAACTGAGAGACATCATAAAAAACCTTGACACCTCCAAAGCCTGTAGGCGTTATCTTATACCAGTAATAGTAATAAAGAAATGATCTGCTGAGCTGGCCCCTGTCCTCTCCAAACTATACAACAAATGCCTTACTGAATCTTGTTTCCCTGATAGTTGGAAAATTGCCTCTCTGGTACCAGTCTTCAAGAATTCTGGAGATAGAACTGATCCTCTAAACTACCGCCCAATCAGTCTACTCCCGATCTTTGCTAAAATCTTTGAATCATTAATCAATCTAGCGATAGTCAGGCACCTAGTTAATGCTAAACTTCTTTCTGATCATCAATACGGATTTAGATAAGCACGATCTACTGCAGATATCTTAACGGTCATCTCTGAATGCATATACCATACACTGGACAAGGCAGGTGAAGCTAGGGCGGTAGCGCTCGATATATCCAAGGCATGAAGGGCTTCTCATAAAACTGCACTCATATGGTATTATTGGACAAATATTTAATATACTTAGATCCTTCCTAACAAAACGAAAAATCCAGATTGTACTCGATGGCCGTTCTTCTAAATAATATGCTGGTGTACTCCAGGGATCTATTCTTGGACTTCTACTGTTCCTGATTTTCATAAATGACTTCCCTGATGACATTGCGACTGAGATAGGAATATTTGTTGACGACACCACACTCTGCTGTCGCCATGTGGGCAAATCCGACGCGCACATATCTGAGGCAATGGCTAAATCCTTAGAAAATGACCTCCAGTCTGTAGTGGAATGGGGTCAAAAATAGATGGTAACTTTTAATGCCGCAAAGACAAAGCTACTTTCCTTCAATAACTACAAGAAACCTCTTCACCCACCGATTGTCATGGCAAATAGCACCCTGCCTGAGAGTTCGTCATTCAAACTCCTCGGACTAACTTTCACAGATAACATGAATTGGAACAAATACATTGAAAACATTGCCACAGCTGCTGCAGAGAAGGTGGGCTCTCTCTAGCGTGCCAGTAAACTTCTCACATGTGACATTATCCTATATCTCTACAAAGTCTCCATCCGCCCATGCATGGAGTATTGTTACCACATCTAGGCTGGTGCATTATCCGCTAGACAAGGTCCAAAAAAGAGTCGCCAACTTGATAGGTCCTTCACTATCCACCAAGCTCCAGCCCCTGTCCCATCGCCGCAATGTTGCTTCCTTGTGCCTGTTTTACAAGTACTTCAATGGATTGTGCTCTGATGAGCTTTCTGCTCTGGTGCCCATACGACGTAAATACAGTAGACCAACCCGACAATCTGCCAAATTCCATCCATTCACTGTGGAGGTCCCAACATGCCGAAGAGCTTTCTACTCCAAAAGCTTATTTACTCGTGCTGCTGGACTCTGGAACTCCCTCCCTGCTCTCCGCTTTCCTGACGTTACTGACATGCAGAAATTTAAAACTAATGTAAACAGACATCTCGCTGCGCAGCTCCTAAATTAAGTTGACCCCCCAAAACCTGCACCCTTTTCTATCAGTAGCCTCTTACGTCTACAGTAGCGGACTGCCTTGTGTGGGGTGAACTATGTTGAAAAAAAGGTTTTCAAAAA
>OY744517.1:185990140-186160140 GCA_963556195.1 Sepiola atlantica | reverse complement strand
TTATTTTTGATCTAATAATAATAATAATAATAATAATAATAATAACGACCTATAATTGTTAAACAATGCAATTTAAAACAATTTATAACGGGTAATACAATGTAATGTAATCATTATAACTACAGGGTGTGATTCCCATTACCGTATGCGCATTTGAGGCAAGTCAGTCAATATATAAACTTAGCCATTTTTATCTGTCTGTCTGTCACTCACTTATAAGTATCTGAACTTATCGACAGAATTGTACTAAATTTCGCATGCCATGAAGCAACCTCGGGTATGTGATAGGGTGGGGGTATGTGTTTATACTAATTCTACTAATACTAAAATGTAAACACTTCGAAGCACTAAGACATTTTATCAGAATTGTACTAACTTTGGCATGAAGCATCTTTGGAATTCCGAATGTCTCATAGAAGAGCAGAACTGCTACTACTACTACTACTACTACTACTACTACTACTACTAATAATAATAATTATAATAAATATTTAGAACCCCCAACAGCCTCTTTATAAAAATACACTTGTACCTTCCTTTGTACGTACGTTACCACAATTCACCCTTATTTTTAAAAAATGATGAAGTCCAATCGCCAAAGATAATAATTAAGAAATATTTTATGTCGCCGAATTAACGGCTAGGAGGTGAGTCGAAAGCACAAATGAAAATGGGCTCTTAATCAAGAATCAGTGAAAGTCTGTTTGTGTTGACTATATGTGAGACCACATAAAGAACAAAACTGTCTGGTATATATCATCTTGGAGTTGATTATTAATTTCAAAGTATTGTTAAAATGCATTCAATCAGAAAAAAATATTTTTCGATGATTTTGCTATTTCATCTTCTACAGAGTGCAACCCTACCTATCACACTAGACGATCAGATCAACGGCAAGTATTACGATCGGAACGAAGATGTGAATATATAGCGTCTTTGATCGATCACGACTATGTAATATAGGGCCAGTATCTTTAACGATGAAGCTTCAATAGCAAAAATTCATGCCAGTCTAAACTTATTAATGCCGTCATATCTGATATATTGGTAAAGGACTAGAATGAAAGAACTTGTCTACTTATGCGCATGTCTGTCAACACCGAAATAAACTCACCCTCACAAAAAAACGACAGAACATTTCTCGAAATATAAAAATCTATAAATAGAAATTGAGAGAATTTGACTACAACAATTCTAGTGAAAATATGTGTAATAGGTTTGATTAAAACATCATCGCACCAACAAAACACCTGGTAGCATCAACATGTAAGAAACTAAAAGAGCATAATTCCCAAGAGAATTATATGCACCATATAAATCCATTGTACTCTCATGGTAGCTCCAAATCTAAGGAATAGTGTCGACTCTATATTTGAATATAGCAGGTTCGGTTCCTCTGTTTACCGACATATCATCCCATTTTTGTGACATTTGTTGTTAAAATACGCAACCCATTGTATACGATTATCTGATGTGAAGAAGTGTTCACTTAACGAGTGCGCACGCTCCTGGTCCATCAGTTGTTGGCTTTTCACGCGTGGGAGGAAGGCCGCCTTGCAAGAACCCTCAGGGGCCTGTGTCATAAGGCATTCTACTTCATGTGCACAACCAAGGGAACTGAAACTGAAAGCAGTTTCATAATCTGACCCCAAACAAATTGTGGCACACAAAATGTTCGTAAAAGATCAAGGAGAATGAAAAGACCGAGGAGGGATATCACCATAAAAACATCTACGGAAAGGGCGCGATTAGCACTGGAATCTTGGATAGGCTTGTTGCCATTCAATTTTCAGAGAAAGCCAACGGGCGTTATCAATGAGAAATGAAACGGCTGTTGCTAAAATGCAAAGTGACTTGCAGCGGTTATCGAAGAAGGTGGGGGGCTAGAAATGTGGGAAGACTTGTTGTCACTCAGACTCCAGAGAACAACACTTGTTATATCAGGGAGTAATCACTGATACTGACTCGTGTGAAAGCTCTTATTGAGTAAATAACACTAATAACCAATTGGGCGAGTGTAAATTACACAGGATTTGAAATTATAAATTTCATCAAAGGGAATTTTTTTAAAAATTTTCATAATCTTGTTTCTGAATCTTAAAAGATGAGGATTGATAATTTGTATAATTTGGATTATTCTGACTATTGGATTATTCTGACTATTGTCCGTCTAGATTAGCAAGTTCGACAGAAATATTCCCGAGATCGAAAAGATACACATGGAGAAGGTCGGAAGTTACAGAGGTCGAAACGTTGTAAGAATAACACTCAAGATGAGAACAGTAGTCCGAATGCTCCAATTTGAATCTTCTTTCATTTGAATCTTCTTTCATTTGAATCTTCTTTTATTTGTATCTTCTTTAATTTGCATCTTTTTTCATTTGTATCTACTTTCATTTGAATCTTCTTTCATTTGCATCTTCTTTCATTTGCATCTTCTTTCATTTGATTCTTCTTTTATTTGTATCTTCTTTAATTTGCATCTTTTTTCATTTGTATCTTCTTTCATTTGAATCTTCTTTCATTTGAATCTTCTTTCATTTGTATCGTCTTTCATTTGAATCTTCTTTCATTCGAATCTTCTTTCATTTGTATCTTCTTTCATTTGAATCCTCTTTCATTTGTATCTTCTTTAATTCGAATCTTCTTTCATTTGTATCTTCTTTCATTTGAATCTTCTTTCATTTGCATCTTCTTTCATTTGAATCTTCTTTCATTTGAATCTTCTTTCATTTGAATCTTCTTTCATTTGTATCTTCTTTCATTTGAATCTTCTTTCATTTGAATCTTCTTTCATTTGCATCTTCTTTCATTTGCATCTTCTTTCATTTGCATCTTCTTTTATTTGTATCTTCTTTAATTTGCATCTTTTTTCATTTGTATCTACTTTCATTTGAATCTTCTTTCATTTGAATCTTCTTTCATTTGAATCTTCTTTCATTTGAATCTTCTTTCATTTGTATTTTTTTTCATTTGAATCTTCTTTCATTTGAATCTTCTTTCATTTGCATCTTCTTTCATTTGTATCTTCTTTTATTTGAATCTTCTTTCATTTGAATCTTCTTTCATTTGTATCTTCTTTCATTTGAATCTTCTTTCATTTGCATCTTTTTTCATTTGTATCTTCTTTCATTTGAATCTTCTTTCATTTGAATCTTCTTTCATTTGTATCTTCTTTCATTTGAATCCTCTTTCATTTGCATCTTCTTTCATTTGTATCGTCTTTTATTTGTATCTTCTTTTATTTGTATCTTCTTTCATTTGTATCTTCTTTCATTTGAATCCTTTTTCATTTGCATCTTCTTTCATTTGAATCTTCTTTCATTTGCATCTTTTTTCATTTGTATCTTCTTTCATTTGAATCTTCTTTCATTTGAATCTTCTTTCATTTGTATCTTCTTTCATTTGAATCCTCTTTCATTCTATCTTCTTTCATTTGTATCGTCTTTTATTTGTATCTTCTTTTATTTGTATCTTCTTTCATTTGCATCTTCTTTGATTTGTATCTTCTTTCATTGCAATCTTCTTTCATTTGTATCTTCTCTCATTTGAATCTTCTTTCATTTGCATCTTCTTTCATTTGAATCTTCTTTCATTTGAATCTTCTTTAATTTTAATCTTTTTTCATTTGAATCTTCTTTCATTTGAATCTTCTTTCATTTGTATTTTTTTTCATTTGAATCTTCTTTCATTTGAATCTTCTTTCATTTGCATCTTCTTTCATTTGTATCTTCTTTTATTTGAATCTTCTTTCATTTGAATCTTCTTTCATTTGTATCTTCTTTCATTTGAATCTTCTTTCATTTGCATCTTTTTTCATTTGTATCTTCTTTCATTTGAATCTTCTTTCATTTGAATCTTCTTTCATTTGTATCTTCTTTCATTTGAATCCTCTTTCATTTGCATCTTCTTTCATTTGTATCGTCTTTTATTTGTATCTTCTTTTATTTGTATCTTCTTTCATTTGTATCTTCTTTCATTTGAATCCTTTTTCATTTGCATCTTCTTTCATTTGAATCTTCTTTCATTTGCATCTTTTTTCATTTGTATCTTCTTTCATTTGAATCTTCTTTCATTTGAATCTTCTTTCATTTGTATCTTCTTTCATTTGAATCCTCTTTCATTTGCATCTTCTTTCATTTGTATCGTCTTTTATTTGTATCTTCTTTTATTTGTATCTTCTTTCATTTGCATCTTCTTTGATTTGTATCTTCTTTCATTGCAATCTTCTTTCATTTGTATCTTCTCTCATTTGAATCTTCTTTCATTTGCATCTTCTTTCATTTGAATCTTCTTTCATTTGAATCTTCTTTAATTTTAATCTTTTTTCATTTGAATCTTCTTTCATTTGAATCTTCTTTCATTTGTATCTTCTTTCATTTGTATATTTTTTATTTGTATCTTTTTTCATTTGTATCTTCTTTCATTAAAACTTTCTTTCATTTACATCTTCTTTCATTTGTATCTACTTTCCTTTCTTTCCACTCCGTCTTCTTCATATAAAGCGTGACAACTTATGTACACAAGTAATTTATAGTTCAGTAATAAAAAATAATAAAGAGACAATCATAATCTAATTAAAGAAACTTTGATGTAACAGTTAAAGTGTAACACAGGTAAATTAGTGTGTGTGTGTATATATATATATATATATATATATATATATATATATATATATATAATTTATTTTTATGTAATGATTTTTTTTATTGTTGATTGCAGCGTTCGTTGTTTTACTTTACTTACTATTATTTCGATTGCCTCACTTCCTAAGTGATTAAGATGCAACAAATTTCATTATGTCGTCTTTAACTTTACAGGACGTATTTTTCGTTAATATATATATATATATATATATATATATATATTTATTTATTAATTTTATAGGTACAGAAAAGTAATCCATGGACACGTGTTTCTGGCTCACAGCCGTCATTAGCATGGCTAACTTAAAGAAGGGTCGAACCTTCGAGTTTGATGTATATAGTCCAGACATTTAATTGCATAAAAATACCTTAAATATTTAGGTGATAAAAATCATTCATATTTCTAGACAAGCGTCTTGTCCAGTGGTAAAGACGCTGAACTATAGACATTAATATTGAAGGTTCGATCCTTGTCTAAGTTAGTCATGTTGATAACGGTTGTGAGCACAAAAACACGTGTCTATGGATTACTTTTCTGTACGTATAAACTTAATATATATATATATATATATATATATATATATATATATATATATATATATATATATATATATATATATATTAACGAAAAATACGGATTACTTTTATGTACGTATAAAATTAATATATATATATTTTTATATATATATATATATATATATATATAGATATATAGATATATATATATATATAGAGAGAGAGAGAGAGGTGTATCTGTGAACCGGGTTCGCGCCCTGTGACTGACTGAGATTGTTATTTCTCTTACATGATCTGATAAGAGCCATAAGCTCGAAACGACGTCGTACGTAGGTAGAAATAATAAAAAATAATTTAATATTATTATGATAAGCCCCTTCCAAGTAAAATTGAAAGTTGAGCACTGTCGGAAAGATTAAAAATAAACATTGACCTAAAAGCTTCAGTGCAATGCCCCGACTGTCGTTGAGTGCTATCAAATGTTTAGATATTTATACTCACCACTTTAAATATAAATATCACTTAATTCGTCCGTTATTACGTGGCAATCTGTCGTGGCCTAATGGGACTCAGTGGACAGTTACAGATCCATGGTGTATCTATGAACCGGGTTCGCGTTCTATGACTGTCTGAGATTGTTATTTCTCTGCGCTAAACAACGTCGTACGTAATATATATATATATATATATATATATATATATATATATATATATATATATATATATATATATATATATATTAATGTGTGTATGTATATACTACTACTACTAATACTAATAATAACAATAATATAAGTCAGTCGTGAGACTGCATACCTCCGTTTGGCAACGTAAAGTCTTATCTGTGCTTTACTTCTATATATTGCATGAAGTATTCCCGAATAGAAACATTGATAGCTCAAAAACTATTTATCCGATCAGAACCAAGTATATCAAAGCTAAAATAGACAAAGAACATGAAAACTTGAATGTAGACTCGATGGACAAATAGACGAATCTGTTAATCAGATAAAAAGTGATCCAGAAAACTAGCACAAAAAGACGACACCATTTGCATGGGAAAGGCAGTCCACTGGGACCTATGCAAACGTCTGTACTTTGCATAGACACAAAATGGAGACAGTACTGAATAATGAAAACCACAAAATACTCTGGGACATGAAAATACAAATAGACAAACTCATTCAAGCAAGGAGTTCGGATGTGATAATAGTCAACAAGCAGTTCACAAGGTAAACATTAAGAAGGCAGAAAAATAAAGCAAATACAAGGAACTTGCTAAAGAACTAACAGGAATATGGAACATAGAGAACATCTCTATAATACCAATAATCGTCGGAGCACTAGGCACAGTCTCGGAATACCTGGAAAACATTAGGATAAATTGGAATCAAAGGAACGATTGATACCATACAACGCGTGGCAATGATACAAACAGCCAAAATATTATCGAAAATCTTCGAATACGGAAACCAACTCACATAATAAACGACAGTTAAGCAACCAATATTACAAAAAAATATAGAAAGAACATCACACGAACTTAAGTGAACGGAAACTGCTAGAAATCTCTGAAACTGACGCTCAACCACATCACACACATATGTGGTGGTATTAACATCGGCTGGCACCACACAAAATGATCGTGGACGGTGAAGGAAGCTGGAAAGACCGAGGAGGGAGAGCACTAACCAGACCTCCACTGGAAGAGTGTGAAGGGATACTGGAACCGTAGAAATGTTTATTGCAACTCAAACTCTAGGGAAGCTTATCGGTCTTTGCCAGCGAGAAATTAATGGTAAACGCCTATTGCGATAACCCAAAACGATTTACCAGTTATCAAAAGAGGCGAATGTGCTGGAAGTCTGGAGAGATTTGTTGTCACTCAGACACCAGGGAACACCACTTGCCACTGTTAGTGAGCAATTACTGATAATAACTAGTGATAATACGGTGGTCACCACTGTACAAAAACATCGTAATCTTTGTCCCCATAAATATACTTGAATTGGTGCCATGGTATAATACGCAAATACAATTTATTTAATTTAATTATCGTAGCAATAAAATCCGAGAATATCATATTTCATATTTTGTTAGGTTATGTAAAAACTAAACGTCTAACCCGTTCTTAAAATGTAAAAGTTGTAACGTTGATTATATTGCATAAGTAAACAGTATGCGATGATGAACTTGGTAACTTGTACTAAATTGTGTGCAGGAAATTGTAAAGTTAATACTTATGAATGTAAGAAAGAACATGTTATGTGAAATAACAAACATTGCTCCAAAAGACAACAGCATGCAAGAGGCAAGAGAAAGCAACGTTGATGCAATCAAAAACATAAATAAATTGTTTGTTTTTGTTTTTGTGTAAAGCATTATTTTTCCTGAAAATAGATACTCTAATAAATGTTTATATAACGGTCGTGCAATGAATTAGATCTTTTTTCAAGAAGAAATTCACCAATTGCTCTGCACTCCCAGTTCTTTCCTTCGCATTATATGCGTAAATAAAAGCGTATGTGCGCGAAGGGGTGTGTGTGTGTGTGTGTGCGTGTGTGTGTGTGTGTGTCTGTTGCTTTGCATGGAAGTTCATAAAAGATTCTTTAAAAGTCACTTAAACAGCGACACTGGTTAGGACTATGGTGCTGGGGATCATCCCTATGTTAGCAATGTCCACGTCAGTAGTGTTTACCATGTTGGCGGTATTCATCTCCTCGAAAACGGTGGCCTAGTGTAAGGAATGATACATTAATGGTAACTAAAATAAAACTGATTCTTATGTAAAAATCCTATGGAAACCACCCTCGGTTGTAATTGAATCACAAGCAACTAATTTCACATTTTATTTAGCGATACATATATACGTACACACACACACACACACACACACACACACACACACACACACACACACACACACACACACACACACACATATATATATATATATATATATATATATATAGTGTGTGTGTGTGAAAAATGACACATGGAAAACAGGTTAAAGTGCAGGAGAAAAAAAAACGAGAGATTTGACCGGTTTCGTTCGTGTTGGCGAACGTCTTCAGAAAAAGTGAAGATTTGGAAATAATTTTATTTTGAAGGCACACACATGGGAGGAGGAAAGGATGATCCGATTGGACTATATGAGAAGACTTTAAGTGACATTGAAATATGACAAGTGGGTGACACATTCTTCTTTATTTCTTATTCTGCCTTTTATATTTCTCTTTTTTTTCACTTTCACACCTACTGAGCTAGTATAGTGGAGGCGGTAGGCAGAGGGGGTAAAAGGCGATAAGAGGGAAGAAGACAGAGGAACAAGCCAGGATAAACACACATAGGAGTGGGCATGGAATTGATACATATATATAGTGTATAATCAGGCAGCATACTTCATTTAAGTAAACATTGGTAAACATCATTATACCTTTTTTATTCTTTTCGATTGCTCTAATGATCTTTTTGTGTCAAAATCAAAACAAGTTATAATGTAGGTTCCATATGTATCACTAACGTTTTTGATTATTAATCGAATCATCTTCAGGTGACAAAAACAAATTAACAAAGAAGCTGGAGAAATATACTGAACTCCAACACTGTTTTCAGATAACTATTAAAAAATCAAACCCGCTATACAAAGAATCTATTGTATTACTTAACAACACGCAACACTACATTAATCTATCTTACAGAGCACCAAAAGAATTCCTGACTCTTGGACCTAATTGTCACTTTTTTAATCGATCCAACTATCAAAACAAAAAAGGAGAAATTGAATTATTATATGAAAACATAGCTAAACTAGAAACAGAAAATAAAATTATACCACACCCTCGTTTATGTGATCACTTAAAAACAGAATCTGTAAAATTTCTGTACGATAAAAAACGACAATCCAATTCATTATTAATATTAACTCTCAATCAAAAAAATGTAACTCTGCAATCATCCAAATATCATTATTAAAAACGCGGACAAAAGAAACATATTTGTAGTTCTGAATAAATCCGACTATAACACTAAACTACAGAAATTCTTGATTCCCACACAAAATTCAAAAGAATTAACAACAATCCCACTAATACATAAAAGACACAAGTTAACAGACTTGATACTGCCAATAACACACAAATAGTTCCAAAATAATCGGTGAGTACAAACCTAGTTATTTATACGAGACTGTTAAGATACATAAACCTAATTCCCCTCTCCGAACTATCATATCCTAAATTACTACTCCCGTATGTTCATGAACATAATCCTTAAATCAAATTTTTAGACCGTATATACCAAGTAAATATATCGTAAAGTCCAAACAAGAACTATTACAAATCCTACAAACCAACAACCGGACAATAAAATCATTGCTTCTCTTGATGTATAAAAGCAACACAAAAAACGGCATAATTACGTTGACACATCGGTTATCGTTTGATCATCAAAGTTAAGCAACGTTTAACCTGGTCAGTACCAGATGAGTAACCATTTGGAAATACCAGGCGCTGTATGTTGACACCTCCCTGCAAGGACTGCAAAAACCTAACGTCGTCATTTCCCCCGACCGGGATATACATACAACATGTGACCGTTTGTAAATTTGATATTCCCATAAAACTTCATCCTTCGAAGGAAATTGGTTCAACCTGCATAGGGTGAATGCCGCTTCGTTTCGTTTTTTATGCAAAAATCTCATTCACTAATGTACCTATAAAAGAAACACTTGGTGTAATTATCAATAACATATACAATAACTCGTCTCCACTTCCATTTAAAATCAATAAAAAAAATACTGAAGCAGTTACTATTAATTTGCATTACTTCAAGGGAAACATTTTCACTCAAATTGACGAGGTTCAATTGGTTCGATTCTTGGGCGGACTTTTACAGTGTTCTATATGGAAAACCTTGAAAACAAAATATTTATTAACATTATAAAAACTTCTATTAACGTACGCTATGTCGCTGATATTCTGATTTTAGCTGATAATAATCACCAAATACACAAGCTACAGGACATTTTCCAAAAAATCTCTGTTCTTTAAATTCACCGCAGAACTAAACGTAAATAATAATTCCTTGATGGTTTTTATGGATATGTCTTATAATACGTTTAACACTTCTACTTATAAATAAAAACCAGTTTAAATTTTTGTCAATTAAATTGAAAGAGCAACCCCCCCATCGCTTCAGAATAGCAATTGTTAAAAACCTACTAAACCGTGCTAAGCTAATGCCAATCACCAAAAGCACTATTCATTTAAGTAAAAAAATATAAAATAAGTCTTTATTAAAAACGAATTCCCTTATTATATCGTTGATTAACAAATAAAAGTAATGATTCGAAACTTAAATAATAATAATATCAAACATTATATCGCGAACTCTATCGACCTATACTATTGTAATTAAATGCAACAAAACTTTATATTATAAAAAAGCTATAAGATATTGTACACCGATACATATCCCCAATTGACAATAATAATAAAATTAGACTCATTATTTATTGCAAGAAATTTAAAAAAACTTATAAAACATTAGACAGAACAAATATTATGTATAAGTTTAAATGCCCTTTGAGTCAATGCAACTACCATAATGATAATAAAGATAATAAGTACATTGGTTTTACAACCACTACCCTAATCCGCCGACTCAGCATGCTGTCTTTGATTTAAGAAAAATGTTAGTTAATAACACGAAAATAATACATTCTAACACTAATTTTAAAAATTCAAAATACCCGAAGCTATCTATATTAAAACCCAGCAAGTTACAATAAATAACATTATGTATGAAACTAGTAACAACACTTTTAAATGTTTAATGTAACAATTAATCCTGTGACGTTAATTCTGGCGTCCCGGAATTTAAATTTTAAAAGTTTTACCTGGAACTGCCATGGTGTGTTCTTTTAAAATCTAACTACCTTCACATGCGAGTTCTGGCTTGCTTTTTGAAATTCTCTTCTTTTCTCAATCATTTTTGTTAATTTATTTCGTCAGTTGAAGATAATTCAACAAAGAACAAAAATGCTAGGGATACATATGGAACATACATTATTATTTTTTTATTTTGACACAAAACAGATCATTAAAAAAATTGAAAAAAAAAATGGATAATCAAGCAGTGAATTCTATTATGTATAACAATGTTTGCTGATATATATATATATATATATATATATATATATATATATATATATATATATATATATATATATATATATATATATGGCTTAAGGAAAGTAACATAAATTTATTTCATTTCAAACACCTTGTTTTGAGCAACTGATGACTTAATAGATATTGTATTTTTACAATGTTTATTCTAATATTCTACTTGTCTATATAATTGCTCTATCTCGTATATCGAGCATCAATTCTTTCATGGTAAGTTGTACTTTAAAGATATACACTATATCTTTATTTTTCTGTTATATATATATATATATATATATATATATATATATATATGTATATATATATTGAGTTGAATTTATCTACAGTTTCAATCTGAATGGAAATCTTAGTTTCAAAGTAAATTATATTTCGGTATAAATATACATATTAAATATTATATTTCCGACTTGAAAGTTGAAGCTATTTATTGTACAGAGCAAATACTTACGAATAAAAGATAAGAAAACTTAACACATACCAGACAATAATTTTATTTTGGGCTTAACTGACCCCTTTTCAGGCCTGGAATTAAAATACACATTTTTCATTTTCTCTTTTATTACAAATTATTGGGAAGCGATAATAAGAGAGAGAAAAACGCGTCCATATTTCGCCACAAAAAAAGAAATGTACACAATGCAAATTAATATACAAAGATTGTAAAAAGAAAGAGATGAGGAATCTTAGCAGAAGGACAAGGAGTCAGGCAAAAATATAGGAGCTCAAAACTAAAGTTGGGATCAACACCCAAAATTCATATCAAATCTATATACTAAAAATGAGAAATCAAAGGTCAGAAAAATGATGGGTAACTACAAGCCAGGCATAATAGAAGGTTTCTTGCTAAATAAATAAACGATCAAGATCGTTTATTACCTGAGGATTTTGATTTTATTCAGTAGGTTTGAATTATAATTTTACTGCACGCACAGGCATACATAAGTTTTATTAAACAAGAGTAGCCGTTCTGTAAAAAATGACGGAGAGAAATGTTACAGTTTTTGAAAATTAATACTTATTTACATCAACTAATGAACTACTTAACATCAACAGTTTCTTCTGTGATATTGTTAATCGACATATATTTGGGGATATGATTTAAGAGAAAATAAAAATGTATTGCACTATACAGGGATTCAGTTACTAACTTTCACATAAGACCTTTTGTTTAATAAATTAGTATTCCTCTATCTCCTACTCCCATAACTTCCTTGTCACATTTTCAGCAGTAATCACACGAAAAGACGCATAACAGACCCATCTCGTAACAATGGTGATTGATAGCGTTTATGACTTACTCTAAAACACTGTTTACTCATTCTCGTTAATATGTTATTATTTCAAACGCTTTATTAGGAAGACTGTTAAGAGTCGCCCTTAGAAGTATCTTAAACATCAGCGAATAGTGCGGTTTAAAAACCTGTATTAAAATAAAATTAATATAATTAAACGACTTCAACACTACTTCTATAATTATTTTCCTCGGACTTTGGCGGGCTTCGTCAGAGAGAATTACACGAAGGAAGAAAAGAGAGAAATTAAAATCAAAGTCTTGAGATAGACATAATTAATGTTTAAAGATCCATCCAGATAATCTTGTTTTTTGAATACAAAATTAAAATCACCATTTACACTAGTTTATACCCACTCTTTGTGCTGTGTTCGTACAGTACCTGGGTATGTCAATTTTCATCTTTACCTAACTTCTACCACTTTATAGCTAGTACGAAATTTGTCAAAATTCGTGGGGAAAAATACGCTACTTAGTATTTGCATGAGAGAATAAGTAACTACGATGAATATATTTACGTATGGTATTATTGGCAACAGAATACGTAATTATGTTATTAAGCAAAAATAATTCGCTTTAAACTAATGCCAAATACCCTTTATTATTATATTTTGCGGATTATCAAAAAAAAAGGTCACTTAGTTTTTAAAAATATTTACGTAATGATTTTTATGTTATTATTTTATGTTAATTTCTGTAAATTTATAAAACACGTATTTAGACTTACGTAAGATTAGAATCCGCGTATTAGGTATAATAAAAACTACTGCCTTAGTAATGTGTACTTGACCTATTCCTTTTTCAACAAATCACATGTTTCTATTTGCGTGCGAACAATCTCGAAAAAGCACCATAATCTTTTAATAGTATATCCATTCTGAAATGTTTACACGACAATTAAAGACTTTCGAAAGAGGCTAAATAGCTTTTTTTGATAAGAAGTCTATCTATACTCATACTTTTATCACGGGAACAACACTGTACTTATACTGAATCGTTTTCAATGCTATCATTGTTATTAATTAACAACCTTTTTAATATACAGACTGTTAGGAAAATAACTCTCTATTATTAAGTGCTCGTTTTTATTAATACGTACAGGTATTTATTTCTGTGTATTAACAGCATGCAAACCATTTTTCTGTGTTTTGTTTGGAAAAATCATCATTTACAGCTGAAAAAGTGTTTGTTAAAATCATGCATTTCACTCTAAGTAACTCTATTATTATTATTATTATTATTATTATTATTATTATTATTATTATTATTAGATTTCTATACGTACATAGTTTATTAATGATATATAATTCTTACAAGAAATGAATATGATAAGAAAGCGTATCGCATGTTTTTTTTTTAATTCAGTATTGGTGCTATCATTCGCCAAGAGTTTCTCAAGCCGCCTGGAGACCGCGTCACGTGATTTCACGAGTAACTCGTTTTTCTACTAATTGAATTACAATGAATACTATAAGAGGATTTAAAATCTCCACATACCACCAACTCAAAACAACCGCCAACCTATAAAACAGCACGTCCTCACATTCCATGTAAATGGTTTCTTACGAAGTGGGAAGAATTACTGTTTTCAACTGCCAATCTATTCATCTCATTAGCCCTTATCCTCGAGTGTTTTTTTTGGCTTGATATTATTTCCGGAGGCTTGATATATATATATATATATATATATATATATATATATATATATATATATATATATATATTATTTTTGTTTCCAAGATGTTAATCCAGTATTTATAAAAAGTGCCCAATAACAAGTTCAGCTGCTTTGTAGTATACATTTTCATTTATACAAACACTATTGTTCATTTAGAAAAAGTGAAATTATTTTCTTAAAGGTCTGAGGAAGCTGACCCTCGAAAGAGGGCGTAGCTGAAACATGTATGCACATATGTAACCAATAATGTTTGTATAAATAAACATTTATACTATATATATATATGTATATATATATATATATATATACATATATATATATATTAGTATTAAATATATTTATGGCAAGTAAGCAACATAGAAACGTTCATGTTTCATTCCCCCAAAAAATCATCAGGCCTTCGCGAATGAAATATTTCTGTGTAGGTTACTTGTCACAAATATATTTTCATACTACTGCTAAGCTCTACTAACGTATAAGTAAATACTGTTGAAGTAAATACTGAAGTAAATACTGTAGAAGTAACTGTTGAAGTAAATACTGAAAATATATATACACAATGTATTATATTACCTTATTATATGTGTAATAGTAATAAATTATATATATATATATATAGTCTCGGAAGTTTCTCAACCATTAAAACTATATTAAAAAAAACAACTTATAGTCCCAAGTCTTCCAGTGGAAAATCACTCATGTAAGTCAATTTATTTTTTACAGTTATTATATTAGTTTGTTGCTAACACTATTTTAAGGGATCATCAGTTATTTACCATGAAAAACTGTTTCGGGAATTTAAAAACAAGACAGTATGTAATTTCATGGATTCCCAGCAGAGTTAATCAGATCCCACTTCCCTTAAAAGACAAAAACATAAACGTTCCTTATACTAAATCTACGTTTTGTTCCATATAAATGTTTTGCTAACTTATATTTGTTATTTAAGACACAAAAAAAAAATTTCTTTACCTGTGCTGTTCGTCTGTCTAATAACATTTATCCGTTACTTACAAAAATGTTGCTGCATTTTAAAGTGTTTGGACGAATCCATGACACTATTATTTAAGTTATTAATGTATTATTTTTAGTTTTATATTATAAATATAAAAAACATCAACACATCAAAAAATAAAAAGTAAATAAATAAATAAATAAATATATATATATATATATACATATATATACCTTTAGTTCCCCCTTCTCTCCCTCCTCCTCCTCCTCATTTGTATGTCTGTTTAATATAATGAAAAGTTGGGTATTTAGCAGTGTATGAACTTTTCCGCTTAGTTAATACTTTGAACCATTTTTTTCTGAAAAAGAAAACAACATAACTATTCAGTAGGGATAGAACTTAACTCTTTGATCATAGAAGCGGTAGTGATGTAACGATTACCGGCCGATACTGTGGACTTGTCATATTCACTTTTCGTCGGTTGTAGCTGTAAAAGTCACTTTCTCTAATACTTTCGTATTTTCCTGATTTTCTTCCTCCTGTCTGAGGCGGAAATAGTAGGTTAATATACGAAAATAAAAACTTTGGAATAAAAGAAATACTCTTCTCCGATTATTCCGGTGTTCTTTCCAATCGCCATGGATTTCTTCCCTGCTATTGGGCTCAAGCAGTTTGGTCCAGGAAAGCGGTTGATGATTGTGAAGCGTTTGCTTCTTATTCAGCGGGAAACCTTTCAGGGATAGGTCAATTTATGCTTCCATATAAAGATGGTTACTTCTTACGTCAATTTTCTTTTCGTGTGTGTTACCAACTCAGTTTGTGTTTTCTATGAAAAACAAACAAACAAACAAAAACATATAAAAATAAGAACACGGATTGACTAAGTGATTAAGTAGAAATTTGATTTATCAAAATACTTTGCCGACATCGTTATTAAGATGACGATCATTGATGCAACTTCAACATCAGTTTAGGTTTCGGGTTTCATTTAGGAAACAAGGAAGTAAGTAGAGTAAGTATTAGTTTGGAGGGAGATTTCTATACGTACATTTATTTATGGCATCCAGACTATTATAGTTATGGATGGCCTAGACAGCCTTTATTTTGTCTCCATTTCTTCTTAGAGAATATAGTAAGCCAAATAATACTAAATTAGAAGAGACAATGCCCTCCCCCTAAAGTTCAACCCTTGTTCACCGAGGTAGGAGCAATGACGGAGCTCCTTTGTTAACTAGGCTCTGGTGAAACACCAGGATCGGTCAATATCTAGTTGTCTCTGTGCTGCGTGTGGCAAGCAAGGGCGTGTCAGGCGCGGAAACGCAAATCGATGGAATGAGGATAACTACGTTGCTTCTGCGTATGTCAAACTTGTCATTCCTTCGTGTACATTGGGCCAAACCTTCCTTGACTTTGATGCAACAACTGGGCCTTGTTGCTCTGGGTATATATATATATATATATATATATATATATATATATATATATATATATATATATATATATATATATGCTTGCTGGCTGGTTCTAAGATGGCCGCTTGAGAATCGGATTACGCTGTGTCAAATGTTTGGAGGGATTTTTCTATGATTGTCATCTTTTAAAGTGAGTTTATTTCGTGTTTTAAACATGCCGTTTTTCCTACCATTTCTTGACCACCTTTCTTCCCGTTTTGTGGTAGAATAATGTGTTTGTTTGCTTTGTATTATTAATTGATCGTCTCTGAGAGCTACCAGTAGACCACAAACTACTCTTTTTCTTACCGAGTTGCGAAACACACTTAAGACAGGAAAAAAAACAAATATAAACATTCGCCGTAATAAAGTAATTAAAGAATGAATAAATAAAAAATGATGATAGTGGACTGATTTATTTATTTCTGTTGGTCATTGGAATGCAACCAATATATATATATATATATATATATATATATATATATATATATATATATATATATGGGAAATGAAAAAAAGAGAACCCAAAAATATTAATGATGTATTCATCAACTTTTCGTCTTTATTTTAAGACTTTCTCAGGATGATTGGTCTGAAGAAATAAGACACAAGTACAAAAATTTGAAACAGTAATAGTAGGAGAAGAGAATCAATCAGATCAATCATCCTGAAGAATGCTTGGAATAAAGATGAAACGTTGATAGATACATAGATAATACTTTTGGATTTCCTGTTTTCATTTCATATTACGTTGGAATATGAGTTCGATTTTTGACGATATATATATATATATATATATATATATATATATATATTACTATTTTATCTATCCACATACAATTTTATAAGGATATATCATTTTTTATGTATCAATTTTCAGTATTTACTTCAACAGTGCTCGATACGTAAGTAGGGCTTTTAGTAAGTTATGAAAATATATTTATGGCAATTAAGCTACACAGAGGCTCCCGCGTTTCATCTCTGGGGGAATCTTCAAGCTAAAATGCATGGAGTTAGTTTTGTCGGGTGTTTGTATATACACGGCTAGCTAGTTTACCAATCAGATTCTTTGTTGTTCTCTTAGCCAATCGTAGGGCTACCCTCGAGCAAAGGTCCGGTTAGTTTTACTTCCTATTTCCTGTTCTATTGTTCTGTTTTCTATAGAGTGGTCTATATCCTGTTTCTTTGTTGTATAAATATAATGCGTGAACTTATTTTAACACGTGGTTCATTGTATTTCTATATTAGGTTTTAGCTTTTAAGTTGTTAGGTTTTAGTTTAGTTTAGTTTATATTTTGTTTGTTTATTTATTCATTTATTGTTAGCCTAAGGTAAATTTTATTCTGTGCAGGCAGCTGTTTGCTATCTCACTTCTACAGTTTAATAGATTTTGGGGGTTTTAAATTTTAGGATTACAATTTTTTCATTCAGACATAATCTACACGGGTTCACCCATTATATTGACACAGCAAAGAAACAGGAAAACTAGACGACCCGTGTAGATTATGTCTGAGTTTTAATTACCTACTAGACACTATCTTCGAGTATCTTCTGTCTTACTATACAAGGGTTTGTCAGGATAATCTGACATTAGGATACTTCAACCTACAAGTAAACCCTGACAAAATATTAACAAAAACACAGTATTCGAAGCCTAAATAAGATCCCTTCAACACCGCTATACACTGACTCATACGAGGAATGGTGAACCTCCCCCAAGCAATGTTAAATCAAGTAACAGCACTTAGATGGATACTCCACTAGACTAGATGAATTTTTGTCTTGGAATCCGAGAGACCAAAAGTAGGATATACTATAACATAATGAACTGGTCCATTGGGGAGAGGAAAATTAATGTTCTAACTTCTTACTAACGTTTTAAATATAAAGAAGAACTTTAATAAAATATTCGAATATTTATGTATCTCATATAAAAATCAAGTGTTAACCCCAGGCATTTCTGCGAACTTCAACGAAAGTAAAATGAAGCCAAAAAATACACCTGTTCATACGTATATACTTATAAATATACACATATAGCCACTCATATCCATTCTAAAAACATAACTTCACCAGAAACAAGCATAATTGTTAGTCAGGATAAATCATCCACTGAATGAATGGCCCTTAAATTCGAGTTTCTTTTGTGATGTCTTCAAAGGGTCCACGTGAGATGTAATTGTTTCTATCCACATTACGTGAGTCTTTCTAATATTATCGTCTGTAGTTGAAATCCAAATTCAAATTTTTCCCTATTTCACATCATCAAGCTAACCAACAAGTTATCTACTTCTCATGAAAAAAAAACAGATCTGACTCCAAATGCCTTATACGGGAAATCGTACCTAATACCCCCTTTCACTTTGCAATTATATCTACACTTAAAATTAAATGTATATCACTGAAAAGTAATATTCAACATACTAAGCTTGGTAGCAAGCGATAGTCAGTCAATTTAATGAAAATACTGGTGCGCTAAAATCCTTGATTCGTGATGAGATAATCTCTGACCTTCATAATGTAATTATGTACAGTTAGCGAACAACAGGCTGCCGACAGGAAGACATTGTTGGTATTTCAGGGCATTGCAAGCATATTTCTTTGTCCGAAATAAACCGCAGAGAAGGCACCAAAAGGAACAGGCGGTCCCGAAAAAACATAAGTCGATTTATGCCGCGGAAACACAGCCGGTCACGTGTGGACAAGGCTGACCATCAAAAGACTTACAAAGGAACCCCCCGTATAAATCATCGTACTTAAGCGTGTGTGTGGGGTATGAAAGATATATATATATATATATATATATATATAGAGAGAGAGAGAGAGAGAGAGGGGGGGAGAGAGAGAGAATAAAAGAGAGAGAGAGAAAGTGTAGAGCAAGAAAACAAAAGTGAGAGATAGTGAATACATTGATAAATATAATTCATGTAAAGATCACAAGTGAATAGCCTTTTGTGCTTCCTGTAGTTCTGTAACTTCCTGAGGTTATGTTATTACAGTAAAAACAACAAAAAACGAGCAAAGCTATGTACGTGGCAGAAACAATGCAGTGGAGCATTGAACGAGCGCTTGACATAGGCAGATTAGCCTGCAATATTTCTAATGATAAACAGTACTGAAAATTCACATAAATCGTGCTTTATAAATTATACGAATTGACCCCTTATATATATATATATATATATATATATATATATATATATATATATATATATATATATTCAGACATATGGCTCTGCCACAGGTGGAACGTATATTTGATAACGAGTCCTGTGTCAAAGCTAACAGTGACGAGGCGTTTTCTGAACGGCACAAAGCATGGTCTAAACATCACCTAAATATATCAGATTTCGTAGTTATTAATATGCGGCGACTGGCTTTTGTGTAAACAGAAATAATATTCACACAACCTTGAGTTGATGCGAATTTATATATATATATATATATATATATATATATATATATATATATATATATATAATGATAGAAGAAATAAGAGTGATAAACATGTACGAATGTCCAAATTTATTTCGAATTTCGATTGTTCAATGCAAGGTGTATTCGTACATGTTTATCACTCTGATTTCTTCTATCTTTATAATTGCTCTATCTCGTATATTGAGCTTAACCTTTTCACTATAGGTCCTATCTACTAAAAGTTTACTTTTGGTTTATATTTGATTATATATATATATATATATATATATATATATATATATATATATATATATATTTTTATATATATATGTGTGTGTGTGTGTGTGTGTGTTAATGTTTCTTTGTGTTTTATAAGAATCGATATGTTAACAGTTATAAAATCAAAATAATCTTTAGTAAGCATAAATTATTTCGGCGAATATATATATATATATATATATATATATATATATATATATATATATATATTATTTCATGCATTCACATAAAATGTAATAAGAAGACATAATATTGTATGTATCGATTTTCAGTATTTACTTCAGCAGTACTCAATACGCGAGTAGAGCTAGGTAGTAAGTTATGAAAATATATTTATGGCAATTAAGCTACACAGAGGCTTCCGCGTTCTCTTCCCGTAGGGAACATCAGGCTAAAAGACATTTTATATAAATATATTTTGATAACTTACCATATATATATATATATATATATATATATATATATATATATATATATATATAGGGTGATTCATAAGTCACTTACCTATTTAAAATGATTACCATATGAAGCACAAACATACTATGAATTTTTGATAATTGTTATCTTACTCTCTAATTACTGCTATTTGTTATTTTACATTTGTTCGTTTATATATTTGTTTCTATATATATTTATTTTTATTCATTTAAATTTGTGTAAATCATCATATGTGCTTTTTTTTCAGGCTGTATGTCATTTACAATTGAAGAGCGAATTTTTATTGTTATTCATATGGCTAAATTTGATGAATCTCCCACACGTATTTTTTAACTTAAGAATTTTAAAAATAAATAGCTAAGTGACTTATGAATCAAACTATATATATATATATATATATATATATATATATATATATATATATATATATATATATATATATATATTTGACCAGTACCATTGGAGAGCCATGAATATTATAACTGTCCTGTTTTTAAATCTCCGAAACAGTTACATGGTAAACAGCTGATGATCTCCGTGTTAATATTAAACACTTACGTTAAGGTCTCCTGTTTTTGTTTCACTGTTAGATACTTAATCCCCTGTTTTTATTTACTTACTATTATATTTTTTTATTGATGAATTTTCCAACGAATGTTGAGTCTGCAATATTTCGGATTTAGTTAGTTTCTCTGGGAATTTAAACTACATTTTCCCTTTTTTCTTTTCCTTTTTTTCCTTTGTTTTAAAAATAACGCAAAGCTTCTTTAGACTATATATATATATATATATATATATATATATATATATATATATATATATATATATATATATATATATATATATATATATATATATGAAGACTATGCGGACATATACCGTTTGGAAGAAGGAAAACTGAATACTGAATGGTAATGCCAATTTTTATTTCTATGTTAGGAATCGTACTTGCTTCAATTTCTTTTTCTGTCACTAGAATGGTACGTGTGACACAGGAATATCGCAATATTTCAGGGATATATTTTCTATTTCTTTATCTAGGTTACTCTCCTCCTCGTGTGTCATTATTTTAGCTATTCTATATTATGTACTTAGCATTTCATATATATGTCGAGGTGTACACTATTATGAACAAGAAAGAAATAAAACAGAAGAAATAATGAAGAAAAAGTAGATGAAAAAAGAGAGAAAATAGATAAATATGGATCAACATTTGTGGGTGTTAATTGCTAATTTCTTTATGTGTACATTTTGATGAATTGTTTTTATTGATCGAGTATGACCATTTTGAATGAAAAAGGTGAAACAGATTCGATTGTCATAATTTATATTGAGCATTTAACTACAAGTGAGTAGGGTTAAACTAATACTTTTTCGTTGGTCTGAGTGGAAAAAAGAAAAGAAGAAAAAACATAAATATAAATGACATTAATGCGGTTACATTATGATTTTTTCGGCCGGACTGTGGTTAATGTACACCGACGAAGTGTTTATAATATTTTGTATATGAAAAAATATTTTTTTCGGAATGGGCAAGAACAATTTATATGATAATAAAGTGTTATTGATGAATTTTGGATTTTTTTTTTATTATTATATTATACATACATATATATTTATGTATTTAATTATATATATATATATATATATATATATATATATATATACAATCTTTCTATTTCGTCTAGTAGTAAAAATCCAACATAGTGCTCAATTATTTTATAATAAGGGCATAATATTTATTTATTTATTAATAGTGTTACAGAGGATCAGGTCAAAGTAATATGATACAATAGATTTCAAACCTAAGCGGCCCCGAACAAAAACTATTGTTACATAGGGTTTGTTTTAAAATAAGCAAGTTCGCTATCTTCAGCCATCTTTGATTTCAGAGGCAGTTACGAGATCTTATGAGAGACTTCACTGCTATTATATTAATTTTCTTTTTTCTTTTTGGTTCTTAAATTAGTGGTGGTGTAGAGGGCTTAAAAAAGGTTTATGGAGAAATTAATAAATAGGAAAAAATATTTAGTAGAAGGGAGAAAAAACAAATTGAAATTTAACGGTTGCTCCATTGCAAATATTTACCATTGCATTTCGGGAATTATTGTACTTTATTACATTTATTCTTTTATTACTTATTATTTTAGATTACCACTTATAGAGACTAATAGCAGAACTACAAGTTTAAACGAAAAAAAAACGTTGAAAACTAAGATAAACGAATTATAAAATTCTTAATGACCCCTTTTAACTACACTGTCCATTTACGAAGATTAAAATCAAGATACAATGATACTAAACCTTAAGTTTAAAATTCTGATTAGAATTTTGATAAAAATCGATTACATGATATTTATTCTAGAGAATGTCAAAAATTTAAGGCGTTCCTTTGGGACTTTCGGAATATATATTCTCAGCAACACAGTAATTAACATGGGTGTGACAATGTGCTAGGGATCCCTAGTCGTGACCCGAGTAAAGGTCATCTAGGATCAGGTATGACATGAGTGTAACCAGTAGAGGTAGCCGGTAGCCAATCAAATCGCATATTGGTCATGAAATCCAGGTAACTATGCTTGATTATAAAAAGAGTCGCGCCAAGCGAATTTCAAAGTTAAAGTAGAAATTTTCGTGTTTAAGATGAGAGAGCGGATAGCAGTCGAGTAAAGGCGCAGAGATTCCCACTCACCCTCTTACGCGAGTGAAATACGTTTTTCTAGAATTTCGTTTTACGCTGTCATACACAAAGATTGAAGAAATCGCAAATTAGATTAGCTAATGATTTACACCTAGCATTCAGAAAACTATAGACTACCCCTGATTCTACGAAGAAAACATAGTTTCCTGGAATACTATAGACTAACCCTCATTCTACGAAGAAAACAGAAGTTTTCTGGATATATTAAAAAAGGGTACCTAGGTTTTGAAGAATGTAGGCGCCGGCTGATTAAGAAATTGATACTTTTTGAATAAATAAGAAAATGAAATGTATAATTATGGGGTTTATATGATTGCCGACTGAGTTCGAAGTTCGAAGACCAATACCTTGATTTATGTATATATATCATAGGAATGAGATTTCTCCGGCGACAGGTCGAATATGTTTCAAGGCGACAGGTCGAATATGTTCTGTTGATGAAAATCTGATTTCTATGATTCTTTGACGTTTCTCTCAAAGAGGGAATTACCTTTCGACTTTAGACGTTCTGCAGCGTGTCAACTTCAAAAAGAGGGATGGAAGATTAAGTTTTGAAAGGTAAGGGGGAAACTTTCCATCAATACGTCACAGGGTGGCGGCCAGACGAAAACTCTCAAAATTTCTTCTCTAATACCTAAATCTACCGGAAAAAAAAGTTGTCAGCGTTCCTGCTGATTCTATGTGAAGTTGATGGTCACGTGACACTCGATATTATCTATATCTGATTTCGAGACAGAATTAGGTTTGAATAAAAAAAGATGGGATGAGCGTTTTTGAAGGAAGTAGTTTAATTCATGCGGAACTATATTTAAAGTCTTAGACACAACGGCGTCTAAATCTGGTCAGTTTCTTTAGCATGAAGGTGCGAAAAGATATTTGGAAAAGACCATCTTAGCAAATTTTGGGCGTCCACTTTTGGTCATAAACATTTTGGCTTTGCTAAACTCACGGGAAATGGAAATAGGACGGAGAAAAATGCATGTTTTAAACAAATGTTTAAAAATTGGAAAATTTTATATATTTTATAAAAAAGTGGATATTTAATTTCTAGTTTGGGAAGTCTAATTATAGTTAACAGAAACAAAGGATTTGATATTTATAAAATCTGTTTCTGTGTCACAATATATATATATATATATATATATATATATATATATATATATATATATATATATATGTGTGTGTGTGTGTGTGTGTGTGTGTGTGTGTGTATGTGTGTGTGTGCACGCGCGTTGTGCGAAATGGTTAAGCGGTAAAATTGCTGAATTCTACACAAGCAGTCGGGTTTCGAATTTCACCTTGAAACACACCATTTCTAGTAACACGGAGAAGCTGTGATACGAGGATACAACTTTCAGTGGCTGACTACATTTACTCTCGTCAGTAAAATAATGGTTTCTATTTAGCGTAAAACATTACTCACCATGCGTTAAAGTGAGTTCTCGGGAAGTGGTAATGGAAACTATTAAAAAAACATAAAAACGTATCTCACTTTCGTATGGCTTAAGGGTATAATTGTTCACTACTGTCGAGTCAATCTCAACTCGAAATACCATGTTTAGCCACACCGCTGAGCTGTGATACAGCGAAGCAGCTGTCCCCCGTTACTATATATATATATATATATATATATATATATATATATATTAGTAGTAAGTTTTTGAAAGGCTGTGGGCAATGCAATTCCGGGTAAGATGCAAGTTGAAAGGAAAGGAACAAAAACAATAACAATAAATCGAATACGATATAAGACTTACTATTTATTTTTCCTTTTTTTTCCTTTTTTTTTTCTTACATAACAGCAAGAGTGTTTTAGCTGTTCGTGTGATGTCCGGGTGATTAAAAATCACTATTTGATATTTCGGGAAAAGACATCCCTTTTTCAAAAATAATTAGACCAGAAGAAGAATAATATTTTATTCTTCTCCGACTGTGTAGAGAATAATACAAAATAAAATGGCTGCCAGATATAGACCGCAGCAAAAAAGCAGTTTCACAGGGAATATAAATTAAGTAAATTTTATTTTAATATTATGTTAAATATATGATTTGGTGTTTAGAATATTTGTGTAATGTTGGTTAGGTGTATGGTGTTCGATAAACTGTTAGTTTTGATAATATATATATATCATTTTTTTTTTTTATATTTGAATATTTACTTTGTTTTATCTTCGTATTTTTATTTTGTTTATCTTTCTATCGTAATTTAAGAATTTTAATATAAAGTAAAGTAATTAGTCTCATATTTTAAATATTCTAGATCTATCTACCTATCGATTTCGATTATCATCTATTAAAGAAGTGTTATTAATTACTAATTGTGAGTTTCGTCAAATTAGATTAACGAATTAACTTATTAACTTGATATATTTACTATAAGATAAAGGGGAGTAACTCTGGATTTTTTAAAATATTTTTTTTATAATTAATTTTTATTTATTTATTTATTTATTTATTTATTTTTTTAATTTTTTTTTGGTGGAGATCTGTATAACAATATTAGTATATATATACAACATATATACACATAATGCATATATACATATATATATACATATCTATGTATTATTGTTTGTTTAATTGTTTATCTATATATATTCATCAATTTCTTTACATATTTGTTTTTTTTTTATTTTTATTTTTTTATTTATTTATTTATTTATTTTTTATTATTATTATTTACTTGTTTAATTTATTTTATGAATTATTTATTTAACATTTGCATGTTATTTGTATACATTCTATATGTGTTTGGATTTATTAATTAATAATGCTAGGTTATGGGGGTGACTTATTTTGGTGGGTTAGAAGAGTATGTTGAATATGGTTTTTGGTTTGTGGTTGAAAGTGTGTAAGGATGGAAGTTCATATGGGGAGGGGCCTGTTTGATTGTTTGGGTGTGTGGTGGGTTTATTATAGGAGGTGAGTAATGAGTGAAGTGGTGGAAACGGACTCTGTTAAGTGTTAGATATGGGGGTTGGTTGGTGGATGGGGGGTAGATATTATAGAATGAAAGGTGAGTAGAGCTCGTGACGTTGATTGAGTGAGGGGTTTAATCTGGAGATGAGGATTGATTCTGTGATTCTAAGGTCACCAATGTTTCTGACAGACGCTAAGATGGAGACGTGAATATCGCGCTGAGTGTTTGAGCAAATCTCTATGTGTTTGTGGAAAGAGGATATACGGGTATTCAAGTGCTCCTTTATGCGCAAGTGTAGCGGTCTTGTAGTGTTGCCGATGTAAAAATGTTTGCATTTATTACACTGTAGTTTGTAAACACAGTTAGTGCGAAGGCACAGACCTGTGTTGGAGATAGGGCAATTGGCCAGGGAGCAGGGTTCGGGTGTGTGGTTAGTGTGTTTATTAGATAGATGTTGGCGTAAGGAGGTGCCAGTATGTGTTAGTTGTATGTTAAGGTTTTCCTTATGTATTGCCTTGCGGATGGAGGTGGTGATCTTATCGCTGAAGAAAGGGAGTTTTAAGAAGCATGTGTTAGCGAGGGTGCGGTGTCTACGTGTTTTGGGCTTATTTAGGTGGGCTATGGTGGGGGCGGGGTAGCCATTATTTTGGAGGGTTTGGTGGAAGTTTTTAGTGTGTGATATTTTGTCAGCAGCAGAAGAGCATTTATTTTGTATTCGGGTGATTTCATTATGGGCATAACTTAATTTGGCTTTTGTGGGCAGGGCAGACTTATAGTGTATGAAAAGGTTTTTGCAGGCAGGTTTCCTATATATATATATATATATATATATATATATATATATATATATATATATATATATATGTTGATATTATTTATATTTTTAATATAAAACTAAAAAAACGAATACATTAATCACCTAAAAAGTAGTGTAATGGATTCGTCCAAACACTTTAAAATGCAGTAACATTTTGTAAGTAACGGATAAATTTTATTAGACAGACGAACAACACAGGTAAGGAAGACTTTTTAATTTATTTATTTATTTATTTATTTTTTTTAATAACTAATATAAGTTAGCAAAACATTTATATGGAACAAAACTTTGATTTAGTATACGGAACGTTTATGTTTTTGTCTTTTAAGGGAAGTGGGGTCTGATCAACTCTGCTGGGAAGCCATGAAATTAAATACTGTTTTGTTTTTAAATTCCCGAAACCGTTTTTCATGGTAAACAACTGATGATCCCTTAAATAATGTTAGAAGCAAACTAATATAATAACTGTAAAAATTAAATTGACTTACATGAGTGATTTTCCACTGAACGATTTCGGACTAAAAGTTTGTTTTTTTAGTTCTTTTTTTTATATAGTTTTAATGGTTGAGAAACTTCCGAGACTATATATATATATATATATATATATATATATATATATATATATATATATATATATATATATATATAGGTGTGTGTGTGCTAGCTCTCTATGAAGGAGTGTAGTAAAAGAGTCTGACGTAACGAGACACTCTTTTAAATTTTGAAAATGAGACGACCATTTCTTCGCAATGATTTTGTACCCTCTGTCGAGCATAGATAAAACCTTGGCCTCAAATCTTCATTAAAGAAAAAACCTCTTCCCTCAAATCCTGACCACACCTCATTCTCGTCAGCATCTTCCAATCCCGACCACAACTTCACCAGATGTTTGTCTCTGTGTCTAACGACGTTACATCACTTGATTACATCACACATCACCTCATCCCTGGGGGATTTCTAGGCCACGCTCCGCCCTCATTTTTTTGTTGTTATCTCACTTTGTTAAACAATAAAATGTTGTGATAGCTAATTGCATAGTGGTTATGGGACGGACTGTGTAATTAACATGCCGTCTTAAACTAGCATCGAGTCTTCGAGCCACTTGTATTAATCCAGTTGGACAAATATTTAATTACTAGCGGGACCCTGTGGACATTTCATGATAATTTCTACATCAATCAGTATACTTTATTGTTAATTATGATACTCATTTTTAAATAATAAATGTCTGTCCGCGTTAATACTATTAAGAAAAAATAACTTTCTTCTTTCGTAAAAGTAATTGTCACTCTCAACTAAATACTATTAAAATAAATAGAATGAATATGTCTTCTTTCTTTCTTTCTTTTTAATTGTAGCAATTTAATTATTTTTAAAACAATAGATATCCCCTGTTTCCTTACCGCACCTGAATATTGTTCAAATCAATGAAACGAATGTCATTTTTTGAATGTATTTACTTAAAATCGTACCGTTTTAGTCGACGGAGTTTGATTTTTGAACAATTCATTTAAAAATGGGTATTTTTTACCTTAATGACATCAGATTGATACATAATAACAATTTTTGCTAATCGAACTATCTATTTTTTAATGTGTGTGAAAGATGATAACGTACGTACGAACATCATATGCCTTAGCGTATTATTATATAGATTTCTTTGTTATGCCTATGTGATTTCGATTGTCTGTTTAGCAGCTAATCAACCCATTGTTGGATTACTTAATACATTTATAAACGATTCATTTTATGCGAATAATTAAAAACAAGTTGTAATTTTACTAATAGCTGAGGAGGGGGTAATTGCGGGTTCATACATTTCCCAAGAGTATTAGTGCGTAAATGAGCACACTAGGATGCGAACTCGATATAGTCTATTCCATAGGTAACAACGGTACCCATTAGACTTATAACACACACCGTCTCTTTGGAGATACCTCTTTTATTTTAGCCAATATCAAAACACGAACACTTTATATAACCAAAAAAAAAAAATACAATTATACTCAACTAGTAAAAATATGCGACGAGACGGAGCATATATATATATATATATACATATATATATATATATATATATATATATATATATATATATATATATATATATATATATATATATATAATATTAAATTATATATTTTTATATTTTACCTACGTACGATGTCGTTTCGAGCTTATGGCTCTAATCAGCACAGCGAAATAACAATGTCAGACGATCATAGGGCGCAAACATAGTTCACATATACACCGTGAATCTGTAAGCGTTCACTTAGTCATTGAGGCCACAAGAGATGCCGCGTGCTTAAGGAGACATTTAGTGATATTTACACTGAAAGCGACGAGTATAAATATCAAGACATACAATAGAACTCAACGACAGAGGGGTTTAAGGTGAATGTCTATTTTTAATCTCTATAATGCACTACTTAGAATTTTTACTTGAAAATGGATTCTTAAAATGTTTCCTATAATTCTTCTTATATATATATATATATATATATATATATATATATATATATATATATATATATATATATATATATATATCACCTAAATATTTAATGTATTTTTTTGTATCTGTTTTATTGATGATGTCAACGTTTGTTGTTTTTTTTTTTTGTTTTTTTACTTACTACTATTTCGATTGTTTCACTTCGTTAACATATATATATATTTTTATTAAATAATCCATGGGCACGTGTTTCTGGCTTACAACCGTCATCAGCATGGCTAACTTAGACAAGGATCGAAGATGTTAATGTCAATAGTTTGACGTTTTACCACCAGGCTATAACACCTTGCCTGTAAATATGTACGATGTTTATCACCTTCATTTAATATATTTTTATGTAATCGTTTTTATTGGTGATTGCAGCGTTGTTTTGTTTTGTTTATATATATATATATATATATATATATATATATATATATATATATATATATATATATATATGTACCTGACGCAAAGCTTCTTTAGAATATATATTGGGTATTTAGATATGTATGGCTAGGTTTCCTTCCTCTTATCTACTTGCCTGTCTGGTACCTAAGGTACTTAAGCTCGTTTTTTTTATGCAACTTTTATTGCTATATAATTTTATTGCTAGCTACCATATCACAGAATGCTCTTAGGTGTAGTGTTAGGATAGTATTATCATTATTATTATTGTTATAATTAATGTTATTTGATATGCAAATTACCGTATCACACAGTAGTCTTAAAGGTAATATATTATTATTATTATTATTATTATTATTATTATTATTATTATTTATTTATTTATTTATTTATGTATATATTAGTGAAATTTAAGCTGAATTATTTCTACACTTGAATATTGGGTAAATGGTCGTTTAATCAGTACCATTGGAGAACTATGAATATTATAACTGTCCTGTTTTTAAATCGCCGAAACAGTTACATGGTAAACAGCTGATGATCCCCGTTTTAATATTTAACGCTTAAGTTAAGGTCCCCTGTTTTTGTTTTTTATGAATTTTCCAACGAATGCTAAGTCTGCGATATCTTGGATTTAGTTAGTCTTTCTGGGAATTTAAACTGCATTTTCCTTTTTTTTCTTTTGTTTAAAATGACAGAAAGCTTCTTTAGACTATATATATATAATCTTCGCAAAGTTCACTACTTGAAATACTTGAAACCAAAATGTTAAAAAATAAACATTTTTATTAATTAGTGCGGATAACATTTCATTTAGTATTTATTCATATAATTAGATAAACGGTGAGTCTCCAGGTTACCACCTATATGGAATATTGCTCTTTAAAAAAATAGCACAAAAACATATGTGCTTACTGTTAGGGTAAAATAAGGCAGTACACCAACATTTAGTTATGATAATTAGACAGATCTATGAATGTCGATTGGTCTTACCTCTGTACTTTTTAGCTGCGATCAAAGTGTAGTATCTGTTCTGATGGATACTACACCCCATAAGCTGGTATCGTCTTGGCCTTCGAGGCTTGATTTACGCCGGTCTACGGATCTGTCCTGTGCAGTTCTAGGAGATCCACCCTCCCAGGCTTTGCCTCCCCTCTTTAGGGAGGAGTTAGTTTATCACTTACTGACTGAGGCGCTCCTACCGGGGAATGCCGACGGGGCTACCCAGGCATTTTTTTGTAGGCCAGAGTGCTCACCTTCTTGAGCGCTGGCTTTTCAAATCCCACTTTCCCGACCTTGTGTCACATCTTACCTTGTGGGAGGAAGATAAATAAAATCTGTTCTGATGGATGCTACACAATTTAGACTGGCTCCATCTTGGCCTTGATTACGCTGGTCTTAGGTATTGTTCTGTGCAGTTCTAGGAGGGCAACACTCACAGGTTTTGCCTTCTCATCCTTTGAGAAGGGGTTAGTTTATTGCTAATCGTCTGAAGCCGGGAATGCCGACGGGGATGCCCAGGCTTTTTTTGCAGGTCTGAGTGCTCTTCCTCTAGGGGGCTGGCTTTTCAATCTCACTTTCCGACCATGTATCACATCTTACCGCTGTGGGAGGGAGAAGAAAAAGTTGTATCATTGATGTAAATAACATCAACCCGTTTTGAGAGTAATGCAGGCGTGATAACTTTTAAAAAACTTTCTCATTTCTTCATTTCGATATATATACAATATTTTTTATAATTTTTTACCTACATACACATATGTTTTATGCTTACGCAATCTTCAGTGTAGGAGATTGATAATTACTGCCGATCGAAGGATTCGAACCCAGTTGCAAAGTGCCATTTGACTCTGCAGCCTGGTATTCAAATTTTAATTCTATATAATGTCGAATCGTTGAACATATACAGTAAGCATAGTCATATATTGTTAAGCATCCGAGGCTGGAATATCGCATTACGCATAGATTGACAACTTATTATAAATTCTTCTGCAGGCCCAATCTTTTTTTAAGGGGCGATAACAATATTTTTTATAGTAATATTTATTACTTTTACTTACAGACACATGTGTTTCAAGCTCATATATATATATATATATATATATATATATATATATATATATATATATATATATATATATATATATATATATAAGCAAATAAGTGGACAAAGTGAATAACCGCTCAATAAAACTTATGCACCTCGGAGTAAAATGAAGTTAGATTTTAAATTACAAATAGAGATCTTGACCCAATATCTAGTAGATGACCTGTGACCCTTCGTCTAGTATACTATTCTCTGTTCTGATGCATGGCATCATAATTTTGTGACGTGTGCACGGTTATCCCTATCTCTCTGTTTTAATGGATGTCACATATTTTTTAAAAAACTTAGTTCACCCCAAACAAGACAAGTTGCCACCGTAGACGTATGGGGCTACTGAGAATTAAAGTGAAAGTTTAGGGGGCCATCCTAAATTAGGAGCTTTGCAGTGTATCGTAATTTTGGTTTTAGATAGATTTGGGAGATCAAAGTGGATGCTTGTTTAGTGCCAATAAACTCACACAACCAGATCATAAGTCGATTCTTGGTCCATGGGAGTTGTGGCCCCCAGAAAGCCCATCGGGAATAACTGTAAGGTCTCTTTCCATGCGCGACATAGCACGCACAGTTACCCACGATATTATACCGGAAACGGAATCCAGACAAGCTGTCTAAGCTGTACCGTCAATCTGTCGGAACAAGAGCAACGCAGATTTGTTATGTAAGACTTAGTGACAAAAGATGTTCCCCAAGTTGCCCAGATAGAGGGAAAGAGAGACGGCGTTCATTGTCCTAGTTAAGAAACAAGACCAAGCCTGGGTATCTTTGAGGTATTCTTGCGCTAGTACCTCTGCGCCTGGCTCATAGACAAAGAAAGAGTGCAAAGACCGGACGATAGGAAAAGCCCATCTACTCCTTAAGCAATTTTAGGTTGGCAAACCGGATATTTTGTTCGAGAATCCAGCTCTAGGAAAGTTGCCAATCATGACTAAGGAGACCTTCCTCCCAGAACGGTTTGCTGCAACGGTTTGTGATGTCATCTAGTGTGCACGAGTATCTACACCTCTGTTTTAATGGATGACGTCACAAAACGATGACATCATCCATTCTGCACTGGGGCAAGCAAGATAACAAACAAAACAAGCAAGATCCACAGAGTTTTAGTACTATACTACAACACCTTCGGGTCACGGATCGTCTAGATAAAACGTCATAAATGATTCTCTAATTTGATGGATGACGTCATCATTTTGTAACAGAGACAAGCATATTTAGCAGTAGACGTTTCGTGACCCGAATCTAGATAAACTATCCCTCCGCTCTTTCCCTATCAGATTTGATGCATGGTGTCATCCACTGTGCACGGTTATCCGCATCTTTTTTAATGAGTGACGTCAACATTCATACCACCATCCACTTTTGACGTCATAAAACAAGCAAGATCCGCAAGCAAGCAAGAGTTTTAGTAGTATATAGATAGATAGATTATAGAATATAATAGACATGAGAATTGTAAAGAGGAGGGGAAGGAAAGAAGTCAGATAAAAAGACAAAATAAATTTCCCCTCTTGCCATCTCTTGTGATTTATGATAAAATATATTTTATCATGATATAACAATCTTGCCATTTTATTTTATTGATTTGTTAAAATATATAACAATTCTGTTTTTCACTTTTGACAGTACGGACACTTTAGTACGAAAAAAAAAAAATACTAATCTTTCAGAAATGTCTTTTTATGTTGTAATTTCTTTGAAAATTGCTATGTACTTTTGAATACAGATAGACAGACACCAAATCTGCATTATAAAACTATTTCCAGTCCTACCCTGGAGGGGAAAGACGTCTATAGTACCGGGCGTGGTCTGGAGTGGCAAGTTCAAGTGTCTTATCTAACTTAAAACAAAAAAAAAAGCATGGAGACTCAGGCAAAACACATCACGACCGGGAAGCTTTGATTACATACAATAACGCAACACAGTTTACATCCGGTTGTACGGATTGCGTCATAATAGGAAAAAAGAACAGTGCACTTTCTTGAGGGCATTTAAATGTCATCACATGTTCATTTCAGACAAGACGTTCGATTCATTCTTTATTTGATAACATGCGTCAAAATTACGTCATGTTAAAAAGTATGCTAATTTGTATCTGTTTGTATAAACGGGAATTTACTCTTATTTACATGGTATACTTAGAGATGCATTAGATTGTTAAGTTGTATAAATTAAGTCACTTGCCCCCTCACGTGAACAACATTAGACACAAGACGGGGTTTTAATGTAGGGAAAATCCATGGCGCTTTAAGCAAAAGGCTAATGTTAGAGATAGGTTTGAAAGATGGGGGTAATGCCTGGGAGTATGGTCGAAACTTAAGTTTGAATTACCCAGCCATCTCGAACGCATACTCTGTGAACATAGAAGGCTCGAGTTCAATCCATTTACGCCTGTCTTCGTCGACTATTCAATTGATATGAAATGTCACAAATCACTAAAAACGGAATGATAACAATCCACCTCCGGATACTGAATAAAAGTCATATGCCGATGAAGGCGAAAGTGCCAAAATATTCTTAAAATATGCAATATTCTGTTAGTTGCACGGCAACGTTCACATATAGGAATATTCCTTTATCTTAATAACTTCTCATGGTATACAAATGAGGGATCACTATTGTCATACAACGGCTATAATATCAATTTCTTACACGAATAATATTAATGATAAAAGTAAAGATTATCATATATGGGAACATGCCCTTATCTCAAGAACAGGGTATATAAAATGTTGTTAAAAACAAACTAGAAAAATTATAATAATGAATATATGTAATTTTCTTTTGTTTCTATTCCTTCGACCTTATCATTTATGTATTTTATGAACTTGATTTTAGCATGTTTACGATATGACACCTGCAGTGAACTTGTAACGATAGCGCACGTGAGGTGTCTGGTGGGCGTCAATTTAAGAGATATCAAATTTAGGAGATATCAAATTTAGAAAGGTGGATATACGCTGCTTATTACTGACAATATATAATAATACTTCTTTAAGTGGCGTCAATAAGTCATCCATCATATTCTATAGTTATGAGTCATAAAGTTGTCTTTTTCATGAATAAGAAGTTAATCTTCCTTGCATGAAAGTAAATAAATATGTTTTTATTTATTTTTCAATAATCGTCATTTAAACTTGATAATCGACAATAGGGTGGGGGGTAGTAGCCAAATTTATTTTACTGTAATTCATTTGGAGAGACTCATATTTTATTTTAACGATTTGTGTTTCATAAAAATTACGATCTTTCGTTTTGTTAAATATCAGAGGTACGTCAACGAGTAATTATCAGGTTGAATTGTGGTCGTCGAGAGATTTTTCACATAAAAAATAGGATGCATCGGAGACTAGTGAGTCAGCAGGGTCCATACAGTTAACCCTTTGGTGTAATCGACTAGCATGAGAACTGTCAATTAGCAGAACGACGGATGTGTGAAAGGAGAATCAGCAGTTAGGGAAGGAATAAGCGCCGCGACAAAACATGTTTGAGATGTACTAAAATCGCTTTGAACGATTAAAGACGCTGAAAACAAATAAAAATCTAATCCTGGAAAGTAATTGAAGCATTACGTATATTGCGACTCTATGTAGCATGCATTTGATATGTGAATTACGTATTTATGGAGTTTTGCGATATTACTTACCCTAAACTAATATTAGTTCATTGTAAAGTTTTGTGTATGGAGGTCATACATTAGATCCATTGCTCGTTCTGCTTCTCGTAAAGTCGGTTCTCTCTATCGCTTTCTCACACCTGAGGCTATTTTCTGTCTCTACAAATTTACTATCAGACCATGTATGGAGTACGGTTGTCATATTTGGGATGGTGAATCTCTGGCCCATTTGAGGGTCCTTGATGAGGTGCAGACACGTATATGTAAATAAATTGGCCCTACTCTTTCTTCTTCTCTGCACCCTATCTCTCACAGACGTGATGTTGCTAGTTTCAGTCTTTTCTATAAATACTATTATGGCATGTGTTCTTCAGAATTGTCTAATCTATTTCCGGCTTCCTTTGTTCCAGCAAGTTTGACTTGTTTGTCTAGTGGTACACATCAATTCGCTGTTTTGATTCCTCATTGTAATACAGCTTCCTACTCCAGTAACTTCTTTCTAAAAACCGGAGGCTTGCTGACTGTTTTCTTCCTACCTATAGCCTTGGTCTTTCCAAGACTAAAGCCAATAGACATCTCATGTCTTTACAATAATCATCGCTTTTCTTTTTAGCTGCTTACATCGAGTGGCTTCATGCATTGTCTGGGGCGATTTCCATAGAAAAGGGATAAGCTATACATTCATTAACAAAATAAGGTTGAATCAAATAGTTCGTAGGATAAATAATTTTCATTTCATCGCATGTAAACACTACGGATGATCAAATATATAATAATCATGAAAATCTTCTTACATAAACGCTTATTATTTGACTTTAAGCAAACACTGAATATTTACTATTCGTAATTTCTCACAAATAAACTACACAACACTACATAGCATACATTCATAGAAAAAATAAGGATTATCTTTCGGTTACAGGTCCTCGTAAATTTCATTGTGCCTTGAAGTAAGTAAAAAGTTAATATTTTCTGAGCCTGTTATCCATACATTCTTTTATTTAAACATTAAAAATTTGCAAACCACAAATACTGGTTTACGCGAATTATAGCCGCTTACAATATTTTGTAACAACAGTTTCTTTAAATAAAAAGCGTATTCTTAAATCGTTCTCCAATTCACAGGAAAACACCCGTTATAAAATGTACCAACCTTACGATAATCTTTATTAAAATGTTCGTTTGTTTAAAAGTTTACAGTTTATACTTTTATAAAATATAAACACTAGGTAACGCTGATTTATTTTGGTTATAATATATTTTCTAGAAGTGGGAGCTGAATGAAATTTAAAAGAGACCATAAGCGAAACAAAATCGTATTTGTAAAAATTAATATTTGCTATGTAGCATGGTTTAATGTATAAATTGGGTGTTTGTTTAGTTAATAAATTAATTACCGGGTAGCTGGTCCGGCATTCTCCCTTGTTGAGTTGAGCCAGCTTCATCCGAAAGAGGAAGTTTCTAGGAAATGTTAAATTCACATACGGTTTCCAGTTTCATGCATATCCAGGTCAGGGGAGATAACAATGTTAATTTTTAGCAGTTTTTGTAGGGAGGTGTCGCCGTCTTCCCATATACAACTCCTAATATTTCACAATTGTTTCCCATCCCATACTGAACGGACGTAAGATCGCTTAACTTAAAATCCTAAAGTTTAAAAGCGGTGCAATGAAATTTATTTATTGTACAAAATATCTCAACTCGGTAATTCGCATAGCTGTCAGTGGACTTGTGACTATTTCTATGACATTACTAATCAGAACAAAACTGTTAGTCGGATTAAGTATACAAAGAAAAAGAATTTTGATTAGAACACGAAACAATATGTGTGCATCTTATATATTTAAAATAATTTTTATGTGGCTTTTGTTTATTAAGCTATAACGGTTAATTAAATAGGAGAACATCTCAATATATATATATATATATATATATATATATATATATATATATATATATATATATCTTTTACATGTTTGGTTAAACAGGAGCGCCAGCTTCTGTTTATTTATTTTTTGATTGTTTTTTTCGATTCGTCGCACGACTGATTTGGTATTGTCGTCCATTTTGTATAAAAAATCGCCATATTTTCGCGAACGTTTTCGACCGACGTCGGTCATCTTCTGGCGGATGAATGAGTATGCAAAATAAATTTTAAAAATTGGTGAATTTATTAAGAAGACGCTTTTAAAAAACATTTCAATACCACTTCAACAACACGTAGTGGAAACCGAATACAATATATATATATATATATATATATATATATATATATATATATATATATATATATCGCTGTGTTTGCTGACTTGGAACATTCAGCACTAGCTTAAAGCCAACGTTATTATTATAAACTAATGTTTTATTTAGATCCCATCCGATCACACTTTTCAGTATCTGCACAGTTTTTTTTAATGAATATTTTATATAACTTTGATTTTATTTATAGCTTTCAAGCTTGTTTTAGGACAACTGTAATTAGCCTATAGCTCGTTCTGGGTCATGACATATCTGCGTGTATGGTATGTAGTATATAACTGATAGACAGCAATGAGAGTGACACTTCATTTCATTGGTTAGATGTGTGCTAGATCTTGCATAGATAAGTTTTACATATCACAAAAGGAAAGTCAGAAACTGGTGTTAGTTGCGTTTTATATGTCACGCGCCGACACGCATCAGTGTTTTTAAATTAGAAAAATAAACTTTCCCCTGCAAATAGTAGATACCATTCTATCGCTGTATAACTGCATGACTACTGTTATGTAGTCTTTCCTTGACCTTCTTAATGGTTTTATTCGGTTTCCACTACGTATGAATCGCGTGGGTAAAGTGTCATATTGTTGTCGTCAACTTCATAGCTGGTATCTGCACTTGATAAATTGATGATTACGAACGACGTCGGATATTTAAAATATTAATTTATTAATTTAATTTCATCAGAATCACCGGCCGGTTCGTTGCGTCATACCTTCTTATGAAGTTTAATCATGATGTTCTTTTCCAGTTTGCCGCAAAGAATTGAACCCCATACGTCCATGTGCTAACTTACTCTATCTCCAACGGCTTTTACTTAAGTGACAATTTAAAATATATTATCTCTCACGCTCTCTCTCTCTCTCTTCCTCTGTTTAACGTGATATTATTTGACCAATCACTGAATCGTATTATCAACCTTACCTTAATATGGGATAAAGTAGGCCTTTGATTTCTATGATAAGACTTGGATTTGTTTTACATGCGGATGAAATATATTTCAAACCTATGGAAAAACAATTTTTGTACTTTTACAGTGATGCTTTTCCTTCAAGAAATTCGCCATACAAGAGTTCGTTCTTGTCAGCCTCATATTAATCGATTTCGAAATATAACTTCTTCAATTACCTCGAAATCAGTAACGTACATTTGCCAGCGTACGTTCAAGATGACCGTTAAGCATTGTTGATGGAAATGCTCGAGAAGCTTAAGGTGTTTCTTGTACGTTGTCCAGGCATACAGATACACATATAGCACACATGTATTGTAGACTTTGATCTTGGTCTCCAACGATATTCCACGATGACTCCAGAGATGTTTCTCCATTTTCCCGAAAAAACATCTCTCGCCTTTTTGACCTGCAAACACATTTCACCTTCAAAAGTGCCAGTCATGCTTAGCGTGCTGTTCAGGTACAAAAACCTACCTGACATCTGTCAAAAATTGGCCATAAACATAGACAACAGGTTCTTGATATGGCGCTCTCGGGTGCTGACTGGTACATAACACACGTGTTCTTTAGACTGATTGTCAGCCCCAACGCGGTGTATGCCGTTTCAAAATAACTCACCAATTGCAGCCTCTGTGTGAGCCACCAGATCACCGTCGTCAGGATAAATTAGATCATGGAGGATCAAGTTCGTTGTTAGTTACTTTTTGCTGAATGTCGCGTTTGTCGCAGCGATCATTTTTCAGCTGCACGTGAAAACGCAGTGGGAATACTCACATGCTAGATACCTCGAGAAGGTCACCATCTATGTTGCCAGACGGAGGCCTTTATAATATTGCTTTATTTTGATAGCAAACCAATTAACCGGTCGGTGGTTGCTTTACAATCTCATGTAACATTTTATTATTTCATTTTTTTGTAGGCGGCCACACAGACGGAGCAGCGTGTCCACCTATTTAAAATCTTCGATTCTATTCCATGTAACGCATTTCCGTTCAATCAATAACTGCTTAGTATTCATCTACCATCGTTTTTTAAGCTAACTCCAGTGACCTTTGTACTCCCTCCTTCACCATAACCTTCATTCAAGGCGGACATCTTCGTCGGACATGACTACTACGTTGATTTCTTTTCTCCAAGATGTTCAGTAGCAAGCCAGTTCAGTCTAGTTGTAAACACTCACGCCAGTAATCTTTAAACATTTCACAGGCGCAAAAATTATTTTAAAAAGTGTACAAGAAGCTCGGTAGGGCAAAACTATTTCCCAAGAGGAAGAGGGAGGACTGGGCGTACATGAATTGGTTACAGTCTCTTGTTAGAATATCCTCGGATAGCTAATGGCAAGACCGGAGATCAAAGAATGTGTAATTTCTCCTAAGAAGTTAGTTTTGTATCGTTCTATCCTTGTTATATATTACAGAATCTTAAACGAGTTACTACTATGTCTAAGCAAAGATAAAGCAGGAATGATGCGCTGGAAGTCGTCGGCTACGTTCCCCACAGGTTCTCATGCCATTGCATCGTCAATATACGTTGAAAGGAGAGGCGAGGAGATAACCGACTTTATCGACAGTCATCCAAAAAATAAGTAGCGAACTAAACGAATCACATAGTTAGATTCCCAAAAAGGGAGATAATATTGTCGTAGACAATCAACATGCTTGGATCACTTTGTAAAATCCACGATCACCAGATAGTTGAAACCCGGGTACCGAATTTAGACAATGAAATGTATAGGTTGGTATTATTTATCTTCAGACAAAAATATAATCTTTGTTTTTTACGGAATCTTTAAATAATATCAGTCTTATTATCCTTGTTAATTGTATATCGATAAAAACAAATATTGTTATGATTCAAATGCACACACACACACACACATATATATATATATATATATATATATATATATATATATATATATATATAAGAAAATGAATCTAAAATATTGTTATTATGTACTTCTTTCTTTTTTTAAATAAAATATATCTTTTTCTTAATGTATACAAAAATTTTTTTCAATTCGTGGAAACGAAAAGGAACTATGAGCTATGTCTTTTTATTTTTCTGTTATCAGCGAGGGAATCTTTTTTTAAAAATGGGAGTCAAAATTTATTGCAAAATTAGAAAATTATTAATTATTTGACCTTTTAGCTAAGATCAAAGTGTAGTATCTGAAATTCAAATTATTTAAAGTAGGACAGTCCATAGAGTGATGTTGTATTGTGGTGACTGCTGAAGTGAAAGTGATGGTGAGAGAATAACAGGAACAGTTCTTGGACGAATGGTTCAGAATGGATCTAGTTAAAAGTAAGATAGACAGAGGATGACCAACGACGCCACACCTTTGATGGTCTTGAGCCTAATTAGTTAAAATGTATTTTTATATTCTTACAAATAAATAATTTAACGTGTAGTATCTGTTCGATACTACATTTCATCTGTCGTGTCCTCGGTCAGTGAAGGAAAAATCCTTCTAGACTGAAGAAACATAAAAAACATTCCCAATACAGAGTTCCACTTTTTGGAGAGCTAGATTACCCCTACATTAAAAACCGACCTTGTGTCAAACTCTGCCCTCATGGGGAGGCAAGTAAATCGGGGCATGTCACAAAACAAACATTCAATTTATACACACACATATCGGCTTTATTTTTGTCAAGATGATAATATATGTTGTATCATGTGAACGACGAGTACCTATTTTTGTTTGTTAAAACGAACATATGACATGAATTTAAAAAACTTTTTATCGACTAAGAGTTACCATAAAGTTGCGGTCACGCGGGGTGTAATTGATTGCAAGCATTCTGGCCGCCATTGATGAGTCCAGTTCGTTTTAATAAGTGATTCACACGTCAAATATGTCGCTTAATTGATCTTATCCGAGCACGTACTATTATCCGGGTGTGTTGGTTTTCTGTATTATCGAAACCGCAAGAATTTATGATTGTGGCCAAACAGAGTTTATTACAAACATAGGCAAAGGATGTTTAGAAAGCGTGGGTGTTTCTATACTGACGTGGATTACTTTGAATATGTTATTGGTATATAAAGAAGTCTTGCTTGGTGTGCGGCGTTCAATACAATTGACAAATACGAATGTCTTTGTTGTCAATATACGTATAGATGGTCTTTGTGATACCACGCGGTTCTGTCCCGGTCGCTTTGTCGCGAGTCTATTCTGACGTAAGTAACCCCACCCCTCCCCCCTGCGGTGGACTGGACTAATAGTAACATCCAGAATCAGCGTCTTCTTGACTAACCCAGTTATATACTCATTTCTGTTTTTATTTATTCTAGAGGGCCAGTAAACATAAACAGCTAAACAAATATTTGTGCAAAACTGAAGACCGATATCCTTTTCTGCTTCAAAGGCAGAAAGATTTTCAAATATTAAAGCAAATTCAGCGGATGATGTTACAAATGCATCGTTGCGAAGCTGAGCTAAAACTGGTAATAACTACCGTTAGGAGTAGTTTAGAGGATATTCAGAGACCAATCTTCCATTTAAAAATTCAAATATTTCAGATATGCATTACTTTTTATCAATAGTCATTAGACACCAATTAAGCAAGATCCCCTTAATTTCAATTTCTGTTTAAGATCCCGTAAGCTAAAGCCTTAGATTTTAGACATTTTCTCAAATCAAAATGATATGATAGATTTTTGATCACAATTGAAATAAGGATTCTAGACATAACGTTCAGTATCATTATATCTTAACTTTATCGTTGACATATGTGTATGTATATGATTTACTCCTAAACTTATTAACCGATCATTATAAATTTTGAACACGTAAGTGTAAGCGGGTACTAGTGTGGGCTATATTTAGTTAAATTAAGTTTTCTGAGAAAAGGGTTAAAACCCTTCATGAAATTTTACCAATAGGTATTTGACATAAAATAACAAATATTCCTTAAATTTCAGTTTGTTTGGAGTATTTAAAAGGGGTTTAGGGGCATACGATGGGCACAACATCTGATTTGAAAACTCAAATATTTCAGATTCACATTGAAGTTGATTCATAGACATTAAAGAGCAATCAAGCTAGATTCCTTCAATTTCAATTTCTTAAGCTTTAATATTAGACATTTTCTAGAATCAACATAATTTAATAAATTTTGATAAAAATTGGAATAAGGATTCAATATATAAGGTTTATATCATTCTATCTTCATTTTAATCTTCGTAACGTGACATAAAATTTGTGCAAAACTGTTCTGTTCGAGAAATTAACTTTAACCGCCATCGGATCGGTATTAATCTTGTACATACATACATAAATATATACATACACACACACACGCACGCACACGCACACACACACACACACATATATATATATATATATATATATATATATATATATATATATATATCATATATACATTTCCACAAGTAAACAACGTCGCAACCCATGAAAGCTACAGACCGGAAGTCCTTAATTCGATTTTTGCAATCCTTTGGGCTTATCAGTAGAATATATCCGAACTCAGGATTCGAAACCGCCGTCAATTCCATGCGAGGCAAGTACCCTCCCACGTGAGTAACCACTCCTCATACATGAAAGTTAACTGACTAACACAGACTCAGCAAACTTCGACGAAAATCGACTGTGGACTGTACCACCTCTTCTCAAGAAGGGGTGTAGTCATTAAACTATTAAGAACCGAGGCTGATGTCTCACACGTAGGATGTTATACTCGTTAGGACGATGTCACCCAACAAGTTAACCCAGTAAGCAAATTAATCTTAGATTTTTAATGTGAGATGATATATATAATTAGGTCCACAATCAGACAACGCTGCAGCCCATACAAACCATCAAAGCCACAGACCGGAAGCCTAGACTCGAGTTTCGCCCTTCTTTTGGGCTAATCAGTAGAGTATATTCGAACTTAGGATTCGAAACCCGAGTCACTTGAAAGCGAGGCAAATGCCCTGCCCCACCCCCGAGTTACCAATCCACATACAAGAAAGTCTATTGACTAACACAGACTAAAAAAAACTGCGGCGAAGACCGACTGTGGAATATACCTTCTCTTCTTAACAAGGTTAGCAGTCATCCAACTTTTAAGAAACGAGGCCGATGTCTCGCAAGTAGGGTTAGCTTGTTGGATTACATCATCCTAGCGAGTGTAAAATCTTACTTGTGAAACATCGGCCTGGAAATAATTACATATATCATCTCACATACAAAATATTATATATATATATATATATATATATATATATATATATATATATATATATATATAGATAGATAGATAGATAGATAGATAGATAGATAGTAATCCACATACAGCGTTTTCATTGTATAACGGTTCCTTAGTGTGGCTGGACGTGGCGTTTGTTCTAATCGAATCGAAAGTCGACCGTTTGGTCAGAAATCGTTATTTCGTTTCTCAAGCTTATTTCTATTTACATTTTCATTATCGACTGCCTAAACCGTTCAATTCCTTTACAAATACATATATATATATATATATATATATATATATATATATATATATATATATATATATATGTGTGTGTGTGTGTGTGTGTGTGTGTGTGTGTGTGAGAAAATATATGTTCTTGCATATACTTCCTATTCTTTATATATACCAACCTTTTAAAAATGAAAGCTCGATGATTGCTACTATATAACAACAGAGCAAATATAAATAAACAATAATTTTCCACATTTCAAAAGCCAAGATTTTTTTCATCTTACGAATCATTTTTTTTCAAAAAAAAAAGAAGCTTGTTAGAGTTACGGATCCGTTTTGTTTAATCCCGAATTTTTCTTCGAAGGTTTTTAGTTTTGAAAAAATGATTGGTAAAGTGAATAAAATCTTGGCTTTTGGAATCTTCGCGATCTTTTCAATGGTTCAGTTTTGTATTCCTGTCTAATTGTTGGATGTAGGCTCCGTAGGTGTTTTAGTTTGCGAGTACTTTTCCATGACTCTCTCAATCGTCTTCAGGCGGACGGTTAGACTTGCATATTCATGACTCCTGAGTTCAAGCTGTGTCGTAAATTAATAACGTTTTAAAAACGTATGTGTTTTGAGATTTCCTATTTAGAACGTGACTACGTGTTAGGCGCGTGGCTAATTACAATTTACAATATTTAAAATTTACAATATTTAAAATTTACAATATTTAAAAAGAGTTAAATGTAGAGGTCTTTTTAAAAGTTTATTTTTTATTATAGTGAATTTCTAACCGAGGCACTTTAAAATATCATCAATTATTTAAACAAAGGTTGTATAAAAAAACAACTTTATCTTTCTTCCCTGAATCCATGGATTTACAAAGATATGCTCTTATCATCAAAGAAAATTCGATAGATAAGTCAGTAAAATTTACTGTAATGCAAACATTTGAAAATATAAAATATAAAAGATATAAAAATACCAAAAAATTAAAAAGTTTAAAATATGCAAAGAAAATCATCACCATTGAATTCGTTTAATCAAATCCGAGGATTCTAAATATGAAGCAAGTGTAGGGTGATGAGTTAAATGTAATCCAGACATCCGAAGTTATGAAAAGTTCCATTCTGTGGGATTGATGTTTTCAAATTCAAATGAAAGTGTGTTGGCAGTGAAATGAATCACCAAAAAAATATAGAAGTATAAGTCCTGAAGGAATTGGTAAAAAAATGAAAAAAACAATCAAATAGCAGACGTGTCAAAAGCCATGATTTTACTTCTTTGGCTGAGTAGAAAAATTGGTGATGTTTGTTCTAACCGGGAACGAATAAGAATGTTGTAATTCAACTAAATGTTAAGCTATAATAAAATAAAATTTTAAAAGGCAGTGACAAAACGGACAAAAAGGGCAAAGGAGAGGGGGAAGGGAAAGCGAAGAGTAATAGAAGTAGGTATAGATGAAGAGATAGGAAAAGTGAAGAAGAGTAGGAGAAAGAGACGGATTGTATATGAGAGGGGGAAGAAGGATGAATAGACCGGGAAATGGAGGCAAAGTGGGGAGAGAGTGTGGTGGACCTGATTTAAAGAGGGCAGGTAGTTTGAGGGAATGAAACTGATACTAGGGGAGGGGGAGGAAATTGAAATGTTAAGCACAGGTAGGAGAAATTGCCAATTTTTTTTCCTTGAAAACTTTTTTTTTTAAATTAAGACCTTTAATTATATTTGATAATGTAAACTTATTCCTCGAATGCCTTTAAGTCTATTATTTCATGATCTGAGTTTGCATTGGTTTCCTTCTAGATTATTAAGAATCAAATCTAAGATTTATATTTCTAACGGCCTCTTCTCACTGTAATTCATTCTTGGCAATTTCTCCTAATTAGCCTAAATTTGCAATTAACTCACAAATAAATCCATCTCGTACTAAGTAACTATCTATTGCATTCACTCTCTCATTGTACACTTTTTGATCCTCTCAGCTCTTATCTTATGCTGTACCTATCACTCTCACTTCCGTCACTCTCTTCTTCATCTATGCTCATCAACATTCAGAGGTAACGAAAAATATAAAGATCGGAATAGTCTATCATAAACAAAAGGGAATATCACCACAAGTAGTAACACTATTTAACCCATATCTGCATAGAGAATAAGAGAAATATAGAAAGAGAAGGAGGAAATACATAGCGAAAGTTTAGATTTTGCCTTTATCTTTTATATTTAACTAGCTTTGTAAATTCACTTGTTCTGATTCAAACAATCCAACCCGAGCTCAATGGGTGACCCAACATGTCACGTTTCTTCTAGTATACATATATATATATATATATATATATATATATATATATATATATATATATATGAGAAAGGAAGGATGAGGGTAATCCGACGTAATGGGAAATGAAAAAGGAAAACAAAGATGTTTTTTTATGTATTCATCAACGTTTTGTCTTTATTTGTAAGATGGCTCCACTTTTTCACTCACAGCCATCCACATTAATTTCATTCACTCCCACCCCTCCACTTTTTCACTCACACCCATCCACATTAATTTCATTCCTTGCCACCGGCTTCTCTCAGCCCGGACCTCGGTCCTGCGCTCCCAGTAGTGGCTACTACTTCTTCTCATTAACCCATCATGTCAACCCAATATTTTCATGTACTTGCATGACATTTTTCTTAAATTATCATCCTGAGGAAGTCTTACAAATAAAGACGAAACGTTGATGAATACATAAAAAACATCTTTTGGTTTTTCCTTTTTCATATATATATATATATATATATATATATATATATATATATATATATATATATATATATAGCATCGAATAATGGTAGAAAATAAAAGTTTAAGATGACATGAAACCAATCCTATTCATTCGACCAAGATAAAATAATTCAATAGTATATCTATGTACAATTGCAAACTTAATTGATTTTTTGTCATTTTTCTTCTACGATTATGTAATCAACATATATTTATATAATATTACATAACCAAACATGATATTTATACTTTGTTTGTGTTATTATATTCTATTTAGATGTTTTCTTGATTATTTCCTCGAGAGGCTGGAAAATTCACGTAATAACGGCTACAATTTCACCTCCAATATATTTTATTTATTTGATAATGTTGTATAGTGCTAAACAATACTTTACAGGCAAAACTCTTTATCTTGCATCTTATGAGATCTTTTTATTGAAAAATTCACCTCATTTACTAAATGCTCCTTGTTTATATAATGCAATTATATTGTTATTTATTGGATGGCTTTGCATAAATCTGGTATAGTGTGTGTCAAAAAGTTCAATAAGTCAAATTTGACATATGTAGGAACAGAGAAACGGAAGTAAAGAACAGGTAAGCTACGTGACGTGATCGACGAATTTAGTGGTTTAGTCAGTTTCCGGTTGTAAGCGAGGATAGAATATATGTTTAAAAAATGTAGCGATACAGATAATAAGCTGTCCGTATTCCTTTCTCTTTCAGTACTTGTAACGTTTAAATTAATATCTAAAAATTAAAATGTGTGTAATATAATCGCCTGTGTTAGTTAATTGCAATTAAAAACGATGCAGCCAGCAAAAACGAGAAAACCCATCACCGGTCTTACCCAGAGCGGATACAATAGACAGATCAAGTAAGTCTATTTTTCAAAGTTCTTCATTCTTTCAACTCATAAAGAAATTACTAGATAGCCATACCAATATCAATCTTTAACGAAGGGGTTATCTAACGATATTAGTTTTCTTGACTTTATTTACGTTGAGGAGGTAGACGGAAATACTTTTAATCAATCAATTAATTAATTTTATTTAGTAAAAAAATAGCAAAGTGCAGCAAGCCATGAAAAAACACAATTAAAGGATATTGCATCTATATACCGTTTGAAAGTTTGTCCAAGGCGACTTTAAACCTGGATATGGTAGGCATTATCACAACCTCCTCTGGTAGGCTGTTCCAGGTAGAAGAAACATGGACAAAGAAGGCTACCATTTTTCTGTTGAGATCAAATCGACCATGGTCTATCTTCTGTAGCTGACCGCAGAGACCGCACATGGGTTATGGGTGAACGACATTTCTAAAGGTATATTTACATTTTTGTTGATGATTCTGTATGCGAGAATTAGCTGTCCTCGCATTTTTCGTTGCGCAAGTGAGGACATATTTAGTCTTTGAAGCCGTTCTTGGTAAGCAAGCGTAGATAATTATATTACCATCCTAGTTGCCAACCGTTGAACACTCTTTTACAAAGAGAGAGTTGTGGACTTTTAGCAATACAGTTACTTCTCTCTATATCTCTCTCTCCTATACTCACACACACACACACACACACTTCTCCAACTGCGATATGTCGCGTGTTGGTTATATGGACTGATCGACCTATATGCAGATCGTATGACTTATTTTTTTTACGACAGTAATTCTGCCCACGCGTGTTAAAATAGCTAATTACTAGTTAGAAAATGTGTTCTTTATATGACATGAAACTCGATCAAATGCTAAGGCCGCAATTTTGGAATTTGGGGGAGTGTGGTGTAACTTCTTAGTTGCTATAACTCCAAAGTCCACCCTTACCTTATCTTAATAAATATTTGAAGATATTAATAATAACAAATTTGACCAAATAACTGTATTCGGCATTAAATAACCCGAAAATGGTTGATATGCGGTAAAACTAAACAAACTTTCTGTCATCGTTATTAGGGGTCATTTCTGAATTCAATTTTTTTTCTTTTAAAGGAATGTTGTATACTATTTCTTTTTAACACGGAAGACTCAGTAACGAAGACTATCCCAGATCTAATATTGAAATAGAGGGTTGGATTAATGGTCGCAACCGGAGTAAAACGATCTCGAAATACTTGCGATAAACGCTGTCATGAAACAGACACTATTGTCGTCGTCGTTGTCGTCGTCATCGTCATGACGTGTCCTTTTGATCTGGATTGAAATACTTAATAGCCGAGTTAAAAATAACTGACTTTTCGACAATTAGGTTGAACTTATAACGATGTTAAAACACTCCTAGTATTATGAGAGTCGCATTAATTTGCAGGAAAAATGCAGCCAAGAAGATAATTACTTTTCGTTCTTTTAAATAGAAATCCTATTTTTCTTCGCTTAAACAGATTTTACGTCCAGATTTGTTCGATTTCGACAGTTATACTATCGCCGATGAGTTGCACCATCTGTCGCCAGTTTAACAAAGTTTTAATTAAAATTGAATATAATTGATAGTTTCCCGATTGTAATGTGTTTTAATAAGTAATAATGATATAAGAATATGAATAAAGTCAATAATTATAGAAATAAAATTATCAAGAAAAATTGAAAAAAGGGCACTTGAAAAAAGAAATCAATTTAGTTGATAACACTAGTATAAATCACAACTGCATGAAAGTCAATGCTCTAATGAGTATTGATTTACTCCTCTCCAGGAGTAAGGCACAAGGCCAGTTTTTTTTTATCTTACTCCCACAAGTAAGATGTGACCCAAGGTCGGGTCGGGAAAGTGGGGTTTAAAAATTGCCTGGGCAGCCCCGTCGGCATTCCCCGGTAAGGGCGCCTCAAGCAGTAAGCAATAAACTTACTCCTCCCCAAAGAGGAGAGGCGAAGCCTGGGAGGGTGGCCCTCCTAGAACTGCACAGGACAGACCCATAAACCGGCGTAAATCAAGCCCTGAAGGCCAAGACAATACCAGTCTATGGGGTGCAGTATCCATCGCAACAGATACTACACTTTGATCTTAGCCAAAAGGCCAAGAATGAGTAGTAATAGAGCCAAAACAACATGAAATATGTTGGTTTCATTACAAACTGCTTTCTTAAATATTATAAATATTATTTAGTAAAAAGACTATAGTTACTTTTTACAAACACATCACCATGATAAAGCGCCGGATTATTTCTTAGTGTAATTTATGATGGTTATCTCAATAGCAATCAAATGATACAATCTATTTTACAATGGTTATCTTAATAGCAATGAAATGATATAATTAATTTTACGGTGGTTACCTAAACAGCAATTAAATAATAGAATATACTTTACGATTGTTATCTCAATAGCAATCAAATGAAATAATCTATTTTACAATGTTTATCTCAATAGCAATCAAAAGATAGAATCTATTTTAACGATGGTTACATCAATAGCAATCAAATAATGGAATCTATTTTACGATAGTTATATCAATAGTATTTAAATGATAGAATCTATTTTCCGATGGTTATTTCAATAGTAATCAAATGATACAAGTTACTTTTACGATGGTTTGCTCAAAAGTAATCAAATGACATAATCTATTTCATTGTAGTTATCTCAATAGCAATCACATACTACAATTAATTTTATGCTAGCTATCTCAATAACAATCAAATTATACACTCTATTTTACGATTGTTATCTCAATAGAAATCAAATGAAAGAATCTATTTTATGATTGTTATCTCAATAGCAATCAAATGATATAATATTTTTTACGATAGTTATCTCAATAAAATCAAATGATAGAATCTATTTTGTGATTGTTATCTCAATAGCAATTAAATGATACAAGCTATTTTACGATGGTTATCGCAATAGCAATAGAACGATAGAATCTATTTGGATAGTTATCTCAATAACAATCAAATGATAGAATTTATTTATACGGTTGTTATAATAATAGTAATCAATTAATATAATCTATTTTATGATGTTCATCTCAATAGCAATCAAATAATACAATTTATGTTTACGATGGTTTTCTGAATAGCAATCATATGACATCATCTATTTTATGATGATCATCTCAATAACAATCCAATGATAGAATCTATATTATGATGGTTTTCTCAATAGCAATCAAATGATACAATCTATTTTATTATGTTTATCGCAATAGAAATCAAATTATAGAATTTATTTTGTGATGGTAATCTCAGTAAAAACAAAGGATCGAATCTATTTCATGTGGTTTTCACAATAACAATCACATGATAAAATCTATTTTTACGATGGTAATCTCAATAACAATTACATGATATAATATATTTTATGATGGCTATCTCAATAGTACTGACTACTATTCTCCGCATGGTTGTTATTTTCGCAACATTTCGGTCTATTTATACTCTGACGTAAGTCAGGTACATCTTTGCCAACTAGTACTAGCCAACTCATATATGGAATACTTCAAAGAGATAACATTAGGATCCACATCACTAAAGCCATCAATGTGATTCGATATCTGGTTGATACGGTCATACTCTGACTTCATCAGGAAGATGGTCAAGCATTGATGGACGATGTGAATTTAATATGTCTATAAGTTCACCATGGAAAAGAAGCATACTAATAATTGTCATTGCGAGATGTGGTGACAACTCGCACTGCTCAGTTGTTCAGGTCATCCGTACATCGAAAGCCAACCTCCACTGCACAATACCTCAACGTCAACTCCTACCATCCACGTAATGGAAAGAAAGTAATCATCGTACAACATCGAGAAAAATGTTGTAACACGAATACATATCAGGAGGAGAAAGACAACATAAGAAAAAATTTCCACCGAAATAATTATCCAAAATACATGACATCAGCTACGAGAAATCTGGATAAAATGCCAAATGACACCACCCGGAAACTCATCACATCATGTATACCGTATATGAAGGGCTTGCCTAAAAATATTCAGAGAATATGTAGTCTATATGAAATCAGTACACTATTAAAGAGCGATATCTCGTCCAAATCAAGCCTCCTACAGAAAAAGTTATGACCAGGAAAAGTGTATGGCAGTTAATGTACGTGTGGGGAAATATATAAATGTGAAACATGCTACCTACTATAAGTAAAGTCTAGAAGATCGTAAAGCCGTAAGACATGACGTTGAAAAGTCTGGTGTGGTTGACCACAAATTGATGGAAAAAAGGAAACGGTGTAGCTTGTGGGGCAATAAATCAAAAGTAAAGCAGCAGAACATGAACAAATCTTGAGGTTTATCTTTACGCCTATATTAAAATACAGTGTCATTATACATACTACAATAATTATTTTGGGAGTTCAGAACTTTAATATTCTAGGACACCGAATTACAACCAAAGGAATGAAATACCTAAAAGACCGAAAAATACTGCTTTGAGCAACATACTTTGTCCAACATCTTTCAAATAGTTCGTAGACATTACAAATTGTCATCGTCGTCTTTTTGCCTTGTACAACTGCTGTAATGTAACTTTGAAACTACTTTTACGGCTACGTTGGCAAGGCGGTCGATAGCTATATCTTCCGCGTTCGCGTTAGGTACAAATGTCATCTATTATTCAATCAAGATGTTTTTTTGTAAGTAGTCCTTCAAACCAACTCACATTTGTATCTTGTTGAAATGAATCCTCTAACTATCCTATGAAGTCAAGTAAATCTTTAAAATTAATTTTAGTATCAAATAACATCGTATTTACAAAATAATTTTTAGTAATAAATTAAAGAAAAACACTTGCAGTTTCTAAGTCCGGGTTTTCTGTTAAAGTATGTTAGGGTAAGATCTAGGATTAGGGTTAGGGTTATGGGTTAGGGTTTGCTGTTGAAGTGTGTTACGGTTAGATTTAGGATTAGGGTTAGGGTTATGGGTTAGGGTTTGCTGTTGAAGAATGTTAGCGTTATATTTAGGATTAGGGTTAGGTCATGGGTTATGGTTTGCTGTTGAAGTATGTTAGGGTTATATTTAGGATTAGGGTTAGGGTTATGGGTTAGGGTTTGCTGTTGAAGAATGTTAGCGTTATATTTAGGATTAGGGTTAGGTTATGGGTTAGGGTTTGCTGTTGAAGTATGTTAGGGTTAGATTTAGGATTAGGGTTAGGGTTATGGGTTAGGGTTTGCTGTTGAAGTATGTTAGGGTTAGATTTAGGATTAGGGTTAGGGTTATGGGTTAGGGTTTGCTGTTGAAGTATGTTAGGGTTAGATTAAGGATTAGGGTTAGGTTATGGGTTAGGGTTTGCTGTTGAAGTATGTTAGGGTTAGATTTAGGATTAGGGTTAAGGTTATGGGTTAGGGGTTGCTGTTGAAGTATGTTAGGGTTAGATTTAGGATTAGGGTTAGGGTTATGGGTTAGGGTTTTCTGTTGAAGAATGTTAGCGTTATATTTAGGATTAGGGTTAGGTCATGGGTTAGGGTTTGCTGTTGAAGTATGTTAGGGTTAGATTTAGGATTAGGGTTAGGGTTATGGGTTATGGTTTTCTGTTGAAGAATGTTAGCGTTATATTTAGGATTTAGGTTAGGTTATGGGTTAGGGTTTGCTGTTGAAGTATGTTAGGGTTAGATTTAGGATTAGGGTTAGGGTTATGGGTTAGGGTTTGCTGTTGAAGTATGTTAGGGTTAGATTTAGGATTAGGGTTAGGGTTATGGGTTAGGGTTTGCTGTTGAAGTATGTTAGGGTTAGATTTAGGGGTTGCTATTAAAGTATGCACATATTCTTCTGCCATTTTCGTTCGTAGCTTCATTGATTCTCGCTTTTGCACCTCAAAGGAAATCTCTATTGTTTAAGTACAAGGATATCACACTAAATAATTAATTCTTTACTTGACCTTATTTTAAAATCCCGATATTAAAAGAACTAGGTTTACCATGACAGGAAGAGGCCTTTTATTAATATAGCACCCCGTATGATTCTCTTAAACGAGCCGAGGGAAAGATGACGGACGACATGATATCAACGTTAAGTGGGATGATTGTAGATAGTTATTCTCTGCCAATGATACTATGTTTTTATCGGAGCTTATTCGGCATATTTGTCTGTGTATATAAGCTTATTAAAACAAACATAACGAGAATTAGTAAGAGATGTCTATTTTTGGGGCAATGAGGGTCAAAGAATAGCGGATTGGTCAAAAGCGACACACTGGGAATGATTGACAGCTGTTGCGTCAAAGGATGATCTTAACGAATAAGCGGAAATTGAAAATCTGACGTCATTTCCTTTGAAGTGCATTTCTGGTAGATTCTAAAGTGAGTAGACGCAGACGCAGACGCAGAAACCCCAATGGACTGGAGCAAGCGAACAATGTCCTAGTCTAGCATAAGATAGAGTGAATAACTTTGCATATGACTTTCTTTCTATCTCTATCTGTCATGTTTGAATATGTTTAAACAAAAGGAAGACAATGTCCTTTGATTTAACCGTAAACAGAGATGAGTTCCAGCTACAGAAAAGGAGATTATCCATGCACCAGAAACCGCCATTATGTAACATTCAATCTGCGCGTTTAGCTATTTTTAACTTAAGCCTGACAGACAAAATAAGATCACCTGCTTTAAATAACATTTGAAACTCTATTTTAGACATATAGTTAAGGCTATTTTCACCATAGACTCATCAATTTCCTTTAGTTTTTAAAATATTAAAGTGTATCGCACATAAATTATACGTGATGGACTAAACTAAACAGAACTTTGGACAAAGTTGTTAATGGAGATGCGAAGGCGCATCTAAAACACTTAATTGTTTGTCACAGAATTTTGTAGAAAATGGCTCATATGTTACATATTCCTTAATGAGTAGAACCATTATATTGCCCGTCTTTCATGGTTGAAGATCTTCTCTTGATCCTTTTCTTTTAGGAAGTTTTTTGAATTTTTTCTTGAGGAAGAAGACGACATGGTTTTAAACTTAAGTATATCTTACAGAATGCCCCTCCCAAGAAATGCCACCCATGAAATCGTTAAGACATTCTTTCTGCAATCTCCAAACGTATTTGGCACAAATAAACTTCAGTTAATGTCTGACTTCTCAACCAAGTTTGAGTCATGAATGTCCAAAAGTCTTTGTTTTATCGTCATTCAATGATATGGAAGACACTTCGGTGATCGTCTCATCAGTAGGAAATGTTATCATAAATTAGCTTCACATTCACTAGACCTTAGCCCAAAGATGTTGGTGTGGCCCTATACAGACTTCGGAAGGTTAACACGAACTCAGATTTGAGAGAAAAACAAGTATATTGAAAAAAGTATAATACAACAGAGAACACGAGTGGTTGTACGTCAGTCTTGACTGCCAGTATAGACTGGTGTGTGCCAAACACTGAGGGGCAGGTGCTCCCAGTATTTATGGTGAGTGGAAGAGTTAAAGTAGTCTCTATAGGTAAGGTACCATAACAATACTCCCAAGCCTTACCTCCTCAGAAGTCACAGTATCGTTTCCTTTTTTGATTGACGCTATTCTGAGGCTGCTTGAGGTATCTGTATATGAAAAGTGTGTCGATTCTGGAACCCATAACTTCTTCCTGGGGAGTGCTGTCGGTGTCTTCCGATAGTAGTTTCCTAATTTGATGTAGGTGTCTCTTATGAGAGAACTGAGGGCCTCTATAAAATGTATATATGATATCCTCAAGCTTTTTTATTCTGGATTTCTGATATTTTAGCACATCTTTAAATTTTGAAAAAATTGAAAAATGTCTTCTTTGCTTCGACATTCAACTTCAAGAGAAGTCACCTTATCTTACATAGTCATTAGCTTTTCTAAGACAGTTTTGAGTTGCAACTGTAGCGATTCCAGCTTTGGAACCATGAGTTCACTCTCTGTAACCTTCCAAAAGAATTTGACTTAATTTCTTTCAATTTAGTGTTAGCTGTGTGCAGCGTAAATTTTGTGTCCTTATTTGCTTTAATTTCTGCAGACAATTTATTTTGAGTCCATGTCATACGAGTTTTAATGGTTAGTAGAAATGCCTTCTTTCGTTTTTCCGACTTGGACGTCAAGATTTTTTTATTTTTGGTTACAAATATTTTAGTTTTTTATGGAAATCGCTCCAGACAAGACATTAATCCATTTGATGTAAGAAACTAACATGAACAAATATGATTATCACAAAAACAGGAGATGCATATTGACCTTAGTTTTGAAAGACCAAGATTGTTTGCTCAAAAGTAATCAAATGACATAATCTATTTCATTGTAGTTATTTCAATAGCAATCATATACTACAATTAATGTTATGCTAGCTATCTCAATAACAATCAAATTATACACTCTATTTTACGATTATAACAATAGAATCTATTTTATGATTGTTATCTCAATAGCAATCAATTTATATCAACAAAAAGAGAGTTCCACAAGCCTGCGGTTCTTGGAAAGAAGCTACTGGCATAGGAAGATGTATTACATTGATAGAGACCACTAGAACAACGAGTCAAACGAGCTGGAACAAAAGAAGCAGGGAATAGATCACATTATTCTGAAGAACACATGCCATAATAGTATTTATAGAAAAGAGTAAGACTAGCAACATCACGTTTGTGAGAGTGGGGGTGTAGAGAAGAAGAAAGGGTAGGGCCAATCAAATTACAGATACGTTTCTGCACCTTATCAAGAACTCTCAAATAGGACAGAGATTTACCAGCCTAAATATGACAACAGAACTCCATACATGGTCTGATTGTGGATTTGTAGAGATAGCGAATAGCCTCAGGTGTGAGAAAGTGTTTGGAGCGATAGAGAGAACCGACTTTACGAGAAGCAGAAAGAGCAATAGATCTAATGTATGAACCCCAAGAGAGGTTTGATGAGACAGAAAGACCAATAAGTTTCAGAGTCGATTTCTCCTCAAGAGCAGAGTCATCCATGAGAATCTCAGGAAGAAAGGAGGCACGCCTAAGATTGAAAGACACGAGCTGAATCTTAACTGGATTTAATGAAACAAGCCATTTCGTACTCCAATCCACAACTGAACCCAGGTCAACTTCTAGATCAGCTGCATATTTCGACTGATACGAGGGAGATGGGCGAGAAGCAACACCAGAATAGAGAGTGGTATCGTCAGCGTAGATGTTAATTCTCTGACCAATATTCTCTGGAATACCATTTATATAAAGAAGAAACAGTGTTGAGCCTAGACTAGAGTCCCGAGGAACACCAGCATTGATAGAAAAAAAAGAATGAAGCGGCACTGTCCAAAGTTACTCGCAAACTTCGATCAGAAAGAAAATATTTAATAATGTAAAGAACCTCACCACCAATACCATAACCCTGAAGTTTGTGTAGGAAACCAGAATGTCACACTCTGTCAAACGCCTTCGAAATGTCAAGCGCAATGGGTCTACCATCTCCTGAATTATCCATAAACTGACAGATCCGCTCAGTTACAACAGTAAAAAGATCAGCAGCTGAACGAAAACCACGAAAGTCATACTCAACATCACTAATGAGGTCCAAACTTTCTAGAAAATGAACAATCTTGCCGTTTACTAATCTTTAAATAACTTTGCTAATAAGGGAGAGGAGACTAACCGGATGATACTTAGTTGGGTCATACCGATTACCAGCATTTTTAAAGACAGGGACAACAGAGAAATCCTTCCAACAAGAAGGGAAACAGGACTTAGACAAACAGAGATTCAATAATTTAGAGAGGATAGAAGAAAGTTCAGGAGCACAACGCTTGAGAACAACAACAGGAATGGAATCAGGACCGGAAGCCTTAGACTGCTCAAGATCAGAAAAAGTCCTAGCTACCATCTTTGGAGTGATAATAAGAATCAAGAGACTGATTAGTTTTCAAAAGAAAATCAGGAAGAATAACACCAGAATCATCAAGAGAAGAATTGTCAGCAAAAAGATGAGTAAAGAGATCAGTCTTATCACTACAAGATGAAACAACCTGAAGACCATTAAAAAGAGTAGGAATTGCAGACTTGCCACTATTAATAACGCTATTATAGATTCTACAAAAATCGCGAGACCAAACCCTTTGAGATGAGATAGAGTCACAAATCATTTGAGAGTAGCTAGACTTATCCTCAGATATTTCTCTCTTGTAGGCATTAATACCCCTTCTGTGGGATTGTCTAGAATTCTCAGAACCATCCTGACGATACTGATTAAAGTAATGGTTAAGATGCACAAGCAGATGAACACCATGGAGATGAATGAAGTTTGGTTTGAAACTTACGATGAGGAATGAAGGTGTCAATTCCAACAAGAAGCCAGTCAGTAACCTCCCTAGCAGCATCGTTCGGAGACATACAAAAGATAGAACACCATAGAACGTTACATAGGAAGATGCGAAGCCCATCACAATCAGCCCTCCTGTAGTTGAACATCTTCCTATGAAAGGGACGATCAATAGAAGTCTTCACCGAAAAATTAACTTCAACATCAACAACCGCATGAACAAAAGACCCCTAATGGAGTAGAAGAGGAAATATAAAATGAATCAGGTACAGCAGTGAGAAAAAAGATCAAGTAACTATGGTTGATGAACATCCTTATCAGGAAAACGTGTGGGGAAGGTGACAATTGCGGACAAGTCATGAGACAGAGAAGAGTTAAGACAGATTTCACCAGATGTGCGGTTAGAGTGAGGAGGCCAGTTAGAATGATGAGCATTGAAGTCACCAAAAACAACGGATGTAGCTTGACGGATGAATTTGCAATGCATCATCAATACTTCTGGATATAGCATCAACAACAGAGCAGTCATTGTCAGAAGGAGAACGGTACAAAAAGAACAAATAGGAAGTGGAGTGCAGCAAAGACAACCTCATACAGATAAAAGGACACCCATGAGATTCAAGGCTGAGGACACGTGCAATGGGGAGATCCTTGCGAAGATAAAGAGCAAGACCATGCAAATGTGTGGAAGAGTCTTAGCGGACAAGAGGTAAATAACCAACCACATATAGATCGTTGCTATCAATAGAAGCATCCAGATTAGTCTCACAAAAGCAAGGATGTGAGGAGATTTGCTCAAGAGAAAGGACTGAACATCAGGAAAGTTTGACCTGAGACCTCTTATGTTACTATAGGAAATAGTAAAGTGTTTGTTGTGTAGATTTGTAGAAGGCATAATAATAAAAAGGGAGAGAAAAGTAGAATCACTTAAGGATAAACAGAGCTTGAAAGAGACCCAACCACCAGCATTCAATCCCCTGGACTCCATAATAATAAATTGTTCGTATTTTTTAATACGTACATTTTTATTTTTTGGTAGTACTGTTTAAAGTAATGTCGGTAATAATTTTGTCCTTGAATTTCATTTTTTCACCAGTCACCGTTCTGGATATTTTGTTGGTTCTTAGCATGGTCGGTTTATCCAACTTTCTCCATGTATGCATGTTGATAATCGACACGTCTGAACCAGAATCTAATTGTAATTTTACATTTTTATTCATGATGTTTACCTGTAAATATTTTCTTATAATTCTGCCGTCCTGTTCGTTCGTTTTTGTGGATTTTATTTTTTCTATTCGTTCTGTAATGTGAACTCTTGTGCCCGACTTTATTATAAGTTAGACAGGTTTTTAAACGGTATGTGCAATGAAGTGCTCTACAACGTAAACAGGTGATAGGCGAGAATTTATCCTGTTTTTGTTTTATTGAACTGGCTTATTTTTGTAGAAGCGTGAAAATAATCCCTCTTTTTGTTTTGAGTTGTTTTTGAAAGAAAGTTGAAATGTGATTTCTGACGTACCTATCCTATGTGCACAATTCCCGACTCTTCAATGTCTTTAGAATCTTGTTTAACACTTACAAATCTCTGGAAGTCTTCGGATAATTTCTGTAATGTTAAATTTGGTTTACTTTCCAACTTGTTTAGAACCCTACGTCTGATTTCTGCGTCTTTTCCTGATACAAGTCCTTGCACAAAAATTAAACATTTAAAGTTACCCGCGCTAAGTTCAGTTAATTTGAAATCGTCACAGTACTTATTAACGATTGAGGCGGAAATTTCGTAGCCTTCGCCATCTTTTTTTGATTAAATTCAAGCACTTCCACCGTTTGTGGAACTGAGAAGTTTTAGGGCTGAATAATTCTGTTAAAAGTTTAACCGCTTCAGAAAAAGTCAAGTCGCTCGTTTTTCGGGGTAAAATAAAGTCCACGAATTTAGTATGTTCGGTGGTCCCTAATTTTCTAAGCAGTAGTCGAACTTTTTTAGAGTTTGACTAAATTTCACATTTGTATAGATCCTCATGAAGCGAAGGTTTTATCCTCGTCTGGGGAATAAGTAAAATTGTCAATTGTACACCAAACGGCATTCTGAGAAAAAGCATACCCATTCTCAGTATTGTGATGTTGTTAAATCTTTTCATCGGTTTCTCTTTTTTCCAAGTAGTTTTTCGTCGGATTTTGTTTTTGTTCCAGTAGAAGCCTTTGAAATCTTTCTTCATTTTTTAGTCGTCTTTCTTCAGATTTTTGTAGCAATTTTTCGGATTCTTTTTTTTGTTCCAGAAGTCTTTATTCTGTCTTTTGCTGCTGTTGCCTTTGGTATTTCACGAGGTCTGACAGTTGCTTTAAAATATTCTATGTTTTAAATGTGTCTTTATAGAATAAGGCATTTTAGAATTTCTTTTATTTATATTACGCTTCTAAACGTAATCTTAGTTGTAAAAAGAGAAAGAGAGTTTAAAACTTTTTTCTTCGACCAACAAAATCATTTTTTCTAGTAGAAAGCATAACCGTAGAATTTAAGGCTAGCACTTTAGTCAACAGAAAAAAACAGGTTTTAATCTCTTTTCGGTGGCAGGACTTTTCTCTTTCAGAGAGAAAAGAAAATATAATGTATTCCCTTCTTGTTAAAAATATACACAATGCTGGAATAACAATAAAATATCACTGAATTTTCTTCAATGAGAGAAAATAAGTTGGTCTTTTTTGTTTTTCTATCTTTTTGGTCCATCGGTAAAACCGTTTTTAGAACTAGGACGTTGTCGGATGAATTAACCGTCGATTTCTCCACGTTTGTCTTTTTTACGGTTCTAAAAAAAAACTATAATATACTTCGTCGCCAGTTGTGGTGTCCATTTTAAGGTTCTACAAAATTCCTTTACTGCTCCTCGTCGCCCTGTAAAGGGTCCGAGAGGAAAACACGAACTCGGAGTTTAGAGAAAAACAAGTATATTGAAAATATTGAAAACAGTATAATACAGCAGAGAACACGAGTGATTGTACGTCAGTCTTGACTGCCAGTATATATGCTGTGTGCCCAACACTGAGAGGCGGGTGCTTGCAGTATTTATGGTGAGTGGAAGAGTTCAAGTAGTCTGTATAGGTAAGGTACCATTACAGATTTTTTTTTATTATCTAGAGCTATCTACAAAATAATATCTAGAAAAATAATCCCCAGACTATTCATCACAGCAAAAATCAGAGCATTGTCAAGAGAGGATTGTGTTGGAGTTATTGGCAATTTCGCACATCGTATCCAGATGTGATTATTATTGAAAGACGATACTCTATGACTGAAACTTAGTTTAAGAATCAGACAAATACTCTAGTTTATTTTTTAACAAATATGGTTGGATTGCAGAAAGGATTATGAATGTTATGAAAAAATCCATGGCTGGCATTGGGGAATTAACCCTATATTAAGTTTACTAATAGAGCTCCATTTACTTAACTGCGAATTGCGTTTGGTTAAACGATCCGCACAGGGTATATAAGCGTCCCTATTCATAAGTATCTCATATGACGTTCTATTTTCACTATAATATTGGCAACAAATCATCAAATATCTAAACACAGGGAACAAAAATTCTTATTGACCTTAATTCTTCGGATCTTACATGACATTCGCACTTCACTAAAATCCTGGCAGCAACTTACTTTTTAATATCGTTAACGTCACGTGTTTAAACTGACCCATCAATTGTCTTTTTTGCAGATGGGACCCTCGCTAACCTCTAAGATAAATCATAGCGTATAGCCTATTGAATGTGGGAACTATTTATACTTTTCATTTGAAAGGTATCTTACTCTCAATGAATATGCAACATGTTGAGCACAGAGAGATCTGTTACTTTGAAATACGGAACCGACTTTAAAAGATGTTTTTATTTTTCTTAACATTATCAGATACGGAATTTGGGGACATTTTCAGAGTAAGAATTTATGGCTCTTCAGTAAAAAATGTTTATTTTCATTAAGAGTAAAGATATCTACGTTTATGAACAGTTTGATATAAAAAGAACACGTTTGATGTAAAAAGAACACGTTTTATATAAAAAGAACACGTTTGATATAAAAAGAACACGTTTTATATACTAATCTTTCACTACTAAATGATCAATGCTTGTCTTTATTGGACGTCCATCCGTGCCCTGAATCCCAAATCCATTTGTGGTAATTTATACACTACGTTGTTGGCCACTGTTGTCTAACGCTGGATGGACAGAGTGGTTTCAGGAATATCTGGTGCTTATGCATATTAACCCTGACATTAAAATATTTAAAGAATGTATAAACTTTATTATGTACTTACGTGTTAGCTGAAAATAAGATTGTGCAGAAAAAATTACGCAAATTTATCCAGTATTTATTAAATTATAAGAAAAAGAAAAAAAATGATTTTACGTACATTTTGACATTTTTGTAAACAATGGAGACCCCAAACCCCGAAATCGTGAAAATAAGAGTTATCGTTCTTGACCACTGGAAAATGGTGGAAATATCTACCGAGTGATAAAATCGTTTTTTATTTATAATTAAATAAATACTGGATGAATTTGTATAATTTTTGGTGTACAGTCTTTTTTTTCATCTACCACGTAAGTACATAACAAAGTTTATACATTTCTTTAGCTATTTTATTTTTAAGAGTGGTTTAACATGTCAGGGTTGATAAGCATAAGCACCGAATATCTTACGTGTGGAAGCAGGACTCAGCTCCGTGTAACGCCTCCGAGATAACACAGAAGTGCCAGTCTTCCAAAACTTCAACAGTCCTAACATCTGTTTCTCAATTCACCTAATTGAAACCCTATGGACTATTATATGTGGGTGTAGTTTAGAAAGATACTAACCGCGCCGTCTTCAATACCGAGGACGAGTTGATTGCCAGGATCAAACTGGTGTTCAGGCATCTCCCGAAGGACAAAGTGAAGGCCGAGTGCTCTATGTTCAGGTCCGACTGAAGGCCGTGGTGGAGGTCCAGGGTGGCTTGGTAGAGTGATCTGTATTCAGAAAAAAAGTAATTAAAGAGATGCGTTTTGATATGTGAAAATACGTCAATTATTGATCAAGATATGACGTTTTTCCTTTCTTTTCCAAAACGTTTGGGTATTTACACAGTGTTATTCTATTTCAGTTTAGCTAGTAATGTAAGTTGGTTTCCGCACTTGGGGATTTGTTTTACTATTACAGCTGTTTTTTTAAATTATTATTATTATTATTATTATTATTATTATTATTATTATTATTATTATTATTATTATTATTATTCGTACTCGCTAGGAGTTCTCACACAAGTCATCGTCAGTGTTTTCTCACTGATAATCACCGGTTTCCTGAAGTCTGAGTGACAATAAGACTTTCCAGAAATCCAGTACTCTTCACTTCTTTGCGATAACCATTGCAAATAACTTTGCGGTATCGCAACAGCCGCTTACCATTTATTTCTCGCTGGTAACGACCATTGGTCTCCTCTGAGATTTGGATGGCAATAAGCTCCCCAACGTCCCATTATTATTATTATTATTATTATTATTATTATTATTATTATTATTATTATTATTATTATTATTATTATTATTATTATTATTATTATTATTATTATTGATGATGCTTTTTTAAAATTATTTTTACTATTAATGTTGTTATCATTGACAACGTGTTATTATTGTGGCAGTGGGAAATGCTTAGGGGCGTTCGTCATGCTGGGTTCAGTTTCTGACAAACTGGTAAATTAACCGTCACCAATAATATTAGAAAATGTATACATTCATTTCTCCTATAGCTACGGGTGAAATAATAGGGTAGACTGAACGTTTTTGATGACTATTGAAGTATTTCTGGTCTGTTGTATTTATTAAAGCATCTAAGTGTGTCTCATGTGTTTTCCTTCTTTACGTCCATTAATTTTGTGCTTCATTCATCAAATTTTGTGTCCCGGAAACCAAAACAGTCAGACAACTGCTGCTCCCAAAAGACAAGGTTGGCTTTTACCCAAGACCCAACGTACGTTTTTCCTCGCGCTCACTTTGCCAGAGGATTTAGGTGCTCTTGTCGCTACACTCCTTTAAGACATTCGTTTAACTAAGCGGCCCAGCTAAGAAGGAGGAACACCTTCATCTTGTGAAATCTTTTGCTCATCGCTTGATTTACTTGAGTTTACATTACAATTAAAAGAACGAAAAGAAAACGTACAGTGTTTTTTTAATTTATTTTGCGTCTGGTATACGTCATGCTATTTAGCAACATATCTCAATGAGTGTTTAGGTACAGTTTTAATAATAAAGGGTCCACGGACGGCGATGACTTATTCGGGAGACATTTCTAGCGCACTCGATTTATTCTTTTGTTAATGACTCAACAAAGAATGATGCAGAGACGGGGTTAATGATTAGATAGATAGATAGATAGATAGATAGATAGATAGATAGATAGATAGATAGATAGATAGATAGCAACAAACAGACAATAAATTCACTGGGTTGAATGAATTACCTGATGGATACCGTTACGGACTATGAAATCGGCAATGCTTAGTAACTTTTCACATTGTGGCATTAAAATAGCCCCAGAACGGTTGGTATGCGGTAAAACAGACAGAATAAACCAAACAATTCATACAAACGCACAACAAAACAATGCATCAGAACACAATACATACACACTTCTAGGCACACATAAATGCATAAAAACACACACATACAGGTAACCAGCAGAACAGCTATCTCTACACTGACGGTTCCCGAAAAAATAATGAAACATGTATACAATTTAAGGAAATTGACAACATCTTTGAAGCACGCATGAGAATGTATTTAAGTAAAATATTTTGAAAATCGACAATCGTGCAATTTAACTGAAAAATTAATTTATTTAATTTTTTTTTTGCAAGCTTTCGTTGTAGAACAACTTTGTCAGACGAGACTGTCTTATAGTTTTTTTTCTTCTTTTCTTCCTCCTCATTTTGATGGTATTAACCCCGAGGGGTCGAATCACGATATGGGCAGAAAGAGACGTCAAGCTCTAAAAAACGTTAGGATAAGTGTAGTCTTTGCGATGTTATGCGCAGATTGGTGCTTTTTAAGTAAGGAAATTGACAACATCTTTGAAGCACGCATGAGAATGTATTTAAGAGAAATATTTTGAAAATCAATAATCGTGCAATTTAAATGAAAAATTCATTTATTTAATTTTTTGCAAGCTTTCGTTGTAGAACAACTTTGTCAGGCGAGACAGTTTGTCAGGTGAATACACTTTATTTCTCCTCTTTCCGCATAGCTTTTAGGTTGGCTGCATGAGCAAAAAGCTTCAGACTCGAGCTAAAAGGTGACTCGTGTCAGGGGTTCGAACCGTGCAACCAGCAAAACAGCTATCTCCACACTGACAATTCCTGAAAAAGGATGAACCATATATGTATGGTCGGCGTGCCTTAAGGTTCCATTCTAGGCCTAACCATTTTCCTGATCTTCATTAATGATCTACCAAATCACATTCTAATGTGATTCGTCGACATTTATGCAGATGATACTTTAAAGAGCAGTAAGGATTAAGATCTTTCTGATTTGTTCTCTTCTGACCTGGAGAACGTGTTGCAATGGAGAAAATGGTGGCTGGTTTCTTTTAATGCGTTTAAAACTAAACTTCTCTCCTTTCACTACCAGTGTTCACCCTCACTTTGTCTCAATTGAAATAAATGGCTCTTTACTTGAGGGAGCTCCCTGCTTTGATAAGCTTCTGGAACTGACCTTCACTTCAGACTTGAAATAGAAGACTTACATCAAATCCGTTGTTAAGGTCACTGGAAAAATGGTTGGATCTTTCTACCGCTCCAGAAGTATCCCATGCAGTCCTTTACTTGTATAAGAGTCAAATACATCCTAAGATGGAGTACTGTTGCCACATCTGGAGGTGCCGCTTAGAGCTCCATTTCTTGCTTTAAAAAAGTAGACAACCACTTCGAAATCTAGTGTGAGATGTTCTCTTCTCTTCCATACAGCCACTTTCTCTCAGAAGAGAGGTTGCTGGCCTTTCTTTGCACTCGCGTTCTTATCATGGTAGGTGCTCGACTGAGCTCTAATCTATGTTTGTCTCCTGTTAAACATTCACAACAAAAACTCGTCTAGCTACAACCACTGTCAATAATTGTCCTTTGTCTCTCTCTCGCTCCCCCCTCTCTCTCTCTCTCTCTCTCTCTCTCTCCTTGTACCTAAATCTATACGGAACATCCATGAGTAAAGTTGCTTTCCTAGAAATGCTCGTTTGTGGAACACATACTGCGGGGCTGCTTCCCAGCTGACTACAACATAGTCGTGTTCAAGTCCAATGTAAACAGATTCTTGTTGAGCCGTCCTCTTAAATAGTCAAATTCTGCCCAGTTTCAACCACCATTACCAATCTTAAAGGTGTTGTCTCGCCGTCCATCTGACAAACTCATTAACTCTTATTCTCGAGTGGCCTTTGGGCCTTGATAAGCGGTGACTCATTATTAAAAATATCGCCGTTTATTATTATTAAAGTGCATTTTCATAGAACAAAACGTCTTCCCAAGCAATCAAATTTGTATGAGTCACTAATCCACTTAGGTCACATCTTGTAGAGCCCGAAGCATTTTTCTGACCGCAAATTACGGATTTGTTTATATTAACCATTTTTAATGTTAATACTTTCATATAAGCGATTAGTGAAATAACTAGAATGGATATTCTTAAGATGCGTCCATTCGATCTGAGCGTTTAGTGGCGAAACTTATTTTAAACATAAGCGTGACAACCAGACAGACAAAGCCTATTATGGAAGTGCGCAGACTCATCTAAAAGTGCTATTTTTTTAACATAGTTCACCCCAAACAAGGCAGGCCGCCACTGTAGACGTAAAGGGCTACTTAGAAAAAAAAAAGGGGGAGAAGGTTGGGGAGGGTCAACCTAAAATGGGATCTGCGCAGCGAGATGTCTGTTTACATTAGTTTTTAATTTCTGCATGTCAGTATTGTCGGGGAAACAGGGGGCAGGGAGGGAGTTCCAGATGCCAGCAGCACGAGGAAAGAAGCTATTTGAGTAGAAGACTCTCCGGCATCTGGGGGCTTCCACAATGAATGAATGAGATTTAGTTGATTGTCGAGTTAGTCTAGTGAATTTACGTCGAGGGGGCACCAGAGTAGCCAATTCATCGGAGCATAATCATAATCATAATTTGAAACATAATTTTAATGAAATGTGAACTAAAGAAAATTCAGATGAAATTTAAATACTCGCAAAACTTAACGCTGTTTCGTCATCATGAATCCGTTTTCAAATGGCTACTTCTGGAGGCACAAAGAAATAAAAGTAAATAATAAATTGTGGCCGGAAAAAGAACGACGAAATAGAATTTAAAAAATCTAAGCAAACGTATTTAAAATATTATAAAAAAACTATTTAGATAAATCAGGCCTTACTCGGCTCTAAAATAGGCTGAAATATTTTGTTTAAATTTATACACATCTAAAGTTTATTATTATATTCAAGCAACGATACATTTTATTAAATTCTTTAGAACCTTGTACAATTTTTAGATTTATAAAAAATTCTACATTTTTGCTTCTTTTACAGTTTTTTAAAATATATTATTTATTGTCTCTTTATTATGATATTTATTATTTTTTATTATATTATTTTTATTATATTATCTAATAAGGTCTACAAAAGTAATTAGTTTTATATTTACATTATATAAAACTAGATACCCGTCCCAGGACGGGAAAAATTAACACCCCAAATCAAACAGTTAAATAGAGATACTCGTCTAAAGATAGGTGCCTGATACTAGAATATCCTCGGAATAAGTGTAAGACTTCAGCCCCTCCAATGCACTATTTCTTTTAAATATTGCTATAGGAGAAATAAAGTTAAAATAAAATTCACATAACTGAATTTTAGGGCTGAGAAAAGTAATAATGTTGTGGTGTTACGCCCCCTTCACAGTTTCTTTACATTTTCACAATCAACGTAATTCTGTATATTTTAACTACAGCTTACATCTCATTAAAATGAAGGTACTACTGTTTCAGTCGGATTTTCATTCTCGCTCGAGAACCTCCGTGTATATACTATGACTACTAATGAGCCACTACTTATCAACGCCCAAAGGCCACTCGAGGATAAGGATTAATGAGATTGTCAGGTGGTGATGAACAACACTTTGACAGGATTGGAAACGATGTGTGAAATCGTCAGATTTTTATTATTTAAGTGGACGAACCGGTCAGAATTTGTTAACATTGGACTTTAAAACAACCATGTTATAGTCAGTAGGGAAATAACCCGATGGTATTGTATTCTGTAGATAGGATGTTCTTGGAAATAAACTTTTTTTCATGGAACTTAGGTTTTAGGTACACAGAGAAAGAAAGGGAGTTTATTTACAGTGGTTGTAGCTAGACGAGTTTTTGCTGCGAATGCAATAGAGAAAGACTAGCAACATCTCTTCTGTGCGAAAGGGGCTCATCCTCCACTAGATTGGGAAGAAGATTTTGTACTCTGTCAATGCAGGAAAGAGTATTCTAAGCGGCACCTCCCCAGATGTGGCAACAGTACTCTATCTTACACCGGCAAAGTGTTGCATCAGAAGTGAGATACTTTCTGGAGCGACCTTAATAATAGATTTGATGTAAATCTTCCATTTCTGATCTGGTGTGAAGGTCAGTCCTAGGATAAACATTTCATTTCGATTGGGGTAATGCGAGGATCGGAGCTTTGGTGGTGAAAAGAGAGAGAGAGTCATGGTTTTAGAGGTATTAAAAGTAATAAGCAACTTTCATCATTGCGCCATGTGCTATAGATTGAAAGAAAATCAGAAAGATCTTAATCATCAATGCTATTTGAAGTGTTGCCGTAGATGGTCGTGTCGTTGTTCATAAATGATCTCAGACTATGATTTGCAAAATCATTGATGAATATCAAGAAGAGGATGTGGCCCAGAATGGATCCTTGAGGTACGTCGACATTGATACTATGTGCTTTCGACGTCTGTCTATACCCAACTACTTCATAAACCTATTAGAGAGAAACGGATTGATGGTTTAGAACACACTTCCAGCTATGCCATAGATGCCCGGCTTGTGAAGCAAACCTTTGTGGCAAACGTTATTCAAGATCTATCGCTCTAGACACGAAGCTCTCGTCGGTAGATTTATTGATTTAATGCAATATTACAGTCAGCTGTTGATCTTTTAAGGCAAAATTAATATTTCTTGTCACTAAGTAGATTATTTTTGCTTAGGTGGTCGACAACTCCTTGATTTATTACAGATTCAAAAAACTTACTGATGACTCACCAGAGACTGATAGGTCTGTATTGAGATGCAAAAACGATTTCCAGACTGATGGAATTTTCCAAGTTGATGGGAAGCATTTCTCTTTTAAACAATGATTGAACCGATTTGTAAGAATGAGAGCTAGTTCCGGTTTCAGCTTCTTTAGTACTATAAGTGGAATATTTTCAGGGCATGTTACATTTTTAGTATCAGTTTCTTGATACGTTTTGCAACATCCCGAACAGATATATGCATGTCGCCGAGAGTATTTACGGTTATAGGGGCAATTTCTTGGGGTGGTTCTAATTGCAAAGGGTGGAATTTGATGCATATTTCTTTGTGAAAAGTTTGGCTTTATCAGATACTGAGGATATCATCTATGGTCTATTGAAGACGGTTGCAATCGAGGTCTTACATCTTTTCAGTACCCTGTGTTTTATTCGCCAAAACTCATGGGAACCAAGTCTCTGCTCAGCCAGTATAGATTTAACAGATTATGCATTTCACGTTTTTAAAAACATTTTGCAATGGTTGTGGGACATTTTAAAGGTGGCTTTGCTTTCAGAGCATCTATTTCGTCGAAAGCAATTGAAATGGTGATTTCAGTGAGTAATGGCGGCGGAACATTCAGGAGTGTACCATGGTAACAGTGACACTTTTTCTTTCAAAAGAGACAATCCCAATAAGATAGACACCTGAGATGGCATGATAGGACAATACATTTTATGCTCTTCAATTGTTTCACATGTTTCTTTAATCAGTATGAACCGTGCGTAATTATTAAATAACATTTATTTTATATTAAAACGCATATCACTAACGTAATTTTTAAAATAGATATAGTAGCCATAGCTTAGCCGCACAACGTTGCCCGGGAGTCATAAGATAAACAATCGCAGAATAAAAATATTCATACAGACCTCATGCGTAGTGTCTGTCGTTGTCGTGCCCATGTAGTCATTTTCTATAGAATCATCGTCCATGTAAATGCGTGCTTCGATTAGTTTTCCACCGAAATATATGTTTCCCAATAAACAGTTTTAAATATTAAATGATTTTTGCAAACAGATAACCCAAAAAAGCAAATATAAAAAAATAATTAAAATTAAAACAAATAAAAAAGTATGCTAACCTAATCTAACAACCTCCGGCACCATAACCACATAATCACGTAAACTGACGAACACGGGAATCACAGATATAAGCCGAGGAACACTATATACATCAAACTACCACGTCGTCTACAAAGATGAAAAAGTGAATAGAAAAATATTCAAAAAACCAAACACACACATACGCACACTTACACACAGATAATAACTTCATAGACCCTATCAAGACACACATATCCAGACGTAATCATGCAAACACATACGCAATAACTGGTTGACTAAAACAAAAATCCACCCTAGTAAGTCGGTTTTAAATATCTTTGTGGACTCTATTTTATTTTATTTCCTGATACTTGACAAACTGTCTAATCAGAGAAACTTGTGTTGTAGCGAGAACACGATATGTAATATATATATATATATATATATATATATATATATATATATATATATATATATATATATATATATATCGCTGTGTTTGCTGACTTGGAACATTCAGCACTAGCTTACAGCCAACGTTATTATTATAAACTAATGTTTTATTTAGATTCCATCCGATCACACTTTTCAGTATCTGCACAGTTTTTTTAATGAATATTTTATATAACTTTGATTTTATTTATAGCTTTCAAGCTTGTTTTAGGACAACTGTAATTAGCCTATAGCTCGTTCTGGGTCATGGCCTATCTGCGTGTATGGTATGTAGTATATAACTGATAGACAGCAATGAGAGTGACAATTAATTAATGCTCCATATGTATCGCTAGTACTTTCGATTCTTCTCCGAGTCATGTTCAGGTGATAAAAACAAATGAACAAAAATGATGGAGAAACGAAGAGAATTTCAAAAAGCAGCCAAGAGTTCGCATGTGAAGTCAGACGTCAAAAGAACAAACGGATGCAGTTCGAGGAAAACCCTTAATGATTTAAATTCCGCTACGCCAGAATCAACGTCATAAGATGAATTGTATTACGTTAAGAATTGTCAACTATTGTTAATTGTTTCATACGTAATATTATTTATTGTAGGTTATTGTGTTTTTAATAAAGATAGCTTCGAGTATTTATAATTTTTTAAATTGGTTTCAGAATGTATCGTTTTCGTGTTATTAACTTAAATTTGTCTTAAATCAAAGGGGGTGACAGTTATGTTTTTGTAAATGCTGGTAAATTGAGCTAAAGTTTACAATATGCATGGTGAGTCGGCGGGAAAAAGTAGTGGTAGTAAAACCAATGTACTACTATTATTATTATTATTATTATTATTATTATTATTATTATTATTATTATTATTATTATTATTATTATTAAGACACACACACATATTCACATATGCAGACGCAATCATGTGCACACATACGCAATAACTGGTTGACGACAACAAGACATCAACCCTAGTAAGTCAGTTTGAAATGTCTTTGTGGACGCTATTTTATTTTATTTCTTGATACTTGATGAATTGTAAAATCAGAGACACTCGTCTATATTATAAGATTTGCATTCTCCTAAAGAGTATTTGCACTTATAAATAACGTTGTTTTTTCTAATGTTTTATGTGTTGGAAGGAATTGCCTTTTACTACAAAAGTTTGGGTTATAAATTTCTTGTAAATAATTAGTCTAATTTTACTAGTATTGTCAATTGGAGATTTATAATCTACAGATTGGTTGCATGTGATTACAATAGTATAGGTAAATATAGTTTTCGTCATAATGATAGATATTATTATTATTTGTAGTAGTATTTTTTAAATTTCGAATCATTAATTTTTCCGTTCACTAACGATGTAATTAGAGAGTTCGTTATTAAAAAGGACTTGTTTCATATTTTTTAATTCAATGAATAGTGTTTTTGGTGGAGTTTTGAACGGTTTAGTACGTTTTTAACAATGGCTATTTTGTAGCGATAATGTTTTTCGCTCTTTTAATTTAAGAGACTAAAGTTTAAGCTGGTTGTTTTTTTTCATAAGTAGAAGAGTTAAATGTATTAGTAGAGGTGTCACTGAAAACATCAAGTAATAGTGTTGTATTCATTTACGTTTACGTGTGGAAAAGGCTTTGTAATTTGTTTGGGCATTATTGGCAGCTAAAATAAGAATATCACCGACATAGCGTACGTACATAGAGTGTTTTATAATATTAGTAAGTATTTTGTTTTCTATGTTTGCTATATAGAATCCGCTGAAAGTCGGTCCAAGAACCGAGCCCATCAAAACTTCATCAATTCAACTGTAAATGTTTCCCTTGAAGTCATAAAATATACTTCAGCGGTGCAAATTAATAGTAACTTTTTAGATATTTTTGAATCGATTTTAAATGGAGAGGAGACGAGTTATTGTATATAGTATTGATAATTATATCAATTGTTTCTTTTATAGATACGTTAGTGAATAAGATTTCTACATCAAAGGGAGGCAATTATTTTATTATCCGGTTGTTTGGTTAGTAGGATGTATAATAGTTATTTTGTGGACTTTACGCGACACCAAAATTAACGTCACATGATGAATTGTATTACATTAATCATTTTACAATGTTGTTACTGGTTTCATACGTAATGTTATATATATATATATATATATATATATAATTATTATTATTATTATTGTTATTTTTATTTATACAAACATTTACACAATCTGCAACACTGACATGTTAATCAACAGCTGTTATAAACCGAGATCTCATCAGGACAATTAAAATCCGATCCTTACCCCAGATCATCTTTTTGAAGAATGTATCATAACGCTTTCGATTCTTCGTCGAATCATCTTCAGAAAACAAATGAACAAAAAAGCTAGAGAAAAGAAGAAAATTAAAAAAAAATTGACTACAGATTTTAGTAAAGAACACGAAAATAATAAATTCTGAAAAACAACTTTAAAAAATTAAAAATACTCGAAGCTACCTTTATTAAAACCCAGCAACCTACAATAAATATCATTACATATTAAGTTATTAATAACATTTTTTAATGGTTAATGTAATACAATTCATCTTGTAACGCTAATTCTGGCGTCCCGGAATTTAAATTGTTAATAGTCCTGGAACTGCACAGGTGTGTCATTCTGGCGACGTCTAACTGACTTCAATGCGCATTCGTGGCTGCTTTTTGAAATTTACTCCTTGCTCCATTTTTTTTTTGTTCATTTGTTTTCGTCACTTGAAGATGATTCGATGAAGAATCGAAAGCGTTAGTGATACATATGGAACGTTCATTATTTTAGGCTTACGCTGTGAATCGGGTTCGCACCTCACGACCGTCTGAAATTGTTACTTCCCTCCACTGATAAGAGCTATAAGCTTGAAACGCTAGCGCCTGTAGGTTATAAATAATTTGATATTTATTTATAAATATCATATATATATATATATATATATATATATATATATATATATATATATATATATATATATATATGTGTGTGTGTGTATGTGTGTGTATGTTATTATTTTGCGTGTATCACTTTAAAGTTTTGAGGGATACCAAAGTGTTGTTTGGGGCTAATTTTGTTAGTCAGTGAAAAAATATTAAATGAGTCATAGCTAGCAACAAGTTCAGATTAAAATTATGCTTATCTCTGACCCCATTCGGGGATTACAATTGAATTAGGCTGGATTAAGAATCTTTCCGATGAACCTTTTTTGCATTATACGGAGAAAACTATTTAAATCATGTCTTTAATCAAGTATCGCGAACTATAAGAGAAATGAAAATGTGAACATTTTGTTTAACACCGGAAGTAAGCAAACACCGGAAGTAAACAAACAAGAAGTAAAAGTCAAGTTTTCATTTTTAGGTGCGTCCTCGAATCTCTATGAGAGGCTTTGTCTGTTGGTCAGTCAGTCACACTTTATTATATAACTATTAATATTTTCAATACTACATAGTAAAGCCTTGGGAAATATGTGATAATGGTCGAGAATATGCACCTCAAATATGGATTTAATTGATTCAAGAGTTTTTCTTTGGTTATTTTTAAATACTATTTTGTTTGGTCTTTCAAACTTAAGTTAGAAATAGCATTTTTATCGCTAAACGAACGCATCTTAAGAATAACGATTGTTTTTTAAATACATCTTCCAAGAAAGTTGTTACAAGTAGATTAACAATTCATTTAATTACTTATTTATTTAAAGAAAATATGTTTATATAAATAAAAAATAATAAAATAAATATGGAATTTTAGTTTAAAATATACTTTAAATTTACAACACGAGAAAGAGATATTTATTTAATAACAGTGTTGTACAGACATTTAGTAGTTACAATGACGTGCTTCAGACATAATTCAAGGATACGACGTTACGTTTTGTTTTATTTATAACTTGAAACGTTTTAACATTAAAATAAATGCATAAATAGAGAGTTACTAATATAGGGGGAGAGCTAGTGAGATATAAATAAAATAATAATTAATTTCTTATTAACAAATAAACTTTTACCATCAATAAATTCAAAACGAGTTACACTTCTACTATTATTCATTCTCTGCTGAACTGCTTTCCGCCATATGACATAACAGAGCGTTTCACTTATCTATACAATAATTAACGGTGACAAAAAGAAATAAAACAAGATATCTGTTCAATTATTTACGCTTAATACAGTTGTATTTATTTACATTACATTTTACATTAAACTATCGTAGCAAAGTAAGAAATAGTCATGCATATTTAATTTAGTATTGATTCATCTTCTAGGAGAGTTTAGCATTCTTCGTAGCTTGATCGTTAGAGAAAACAAATATGGCGTCAATTTCTTAGCTTCATGTTTGATAATGCCTGGAAATCAAAAGTCAAAAATCGAAAACGACAAAATATGTTGTTGGTGCATTGAACGGCCACAATTTAAGTTTAGCATCTTCTACCGTCCTGAGAAGGAAAATACTGTTGCTTATACGTTTTCCCGAATATCTGCACTCACTTATTCTTTACATATATATTCGCGACCTTTATTATTAATTACGACACCCTGGCATTACACGACTATTTCAATTTCCATAAGAAAGACACGTTCCTTTCTCATTTGACCAAATAAAATGCATAACTTAGTCGTACTCGTCTTGCCAGTATCTAAAACCTAAATATTTTACCGATAACAAGGGAACTTTCATAAAAGCAATACTATCTTTCCAGCGATTAAACATGGATTTCAAGGGACCACTGCCTACATAGTAACAAATACCTACTTAAGATAATCGACAAATACTCACGTTTTCCCTTTGTATTAACATGTCAATATATGACAAGCAAAACTGTCATACGATGTCTGAATCAACTATTTGCGATATTTGGCATGCCTGATATGAGTCAAACAGATAGAGCAACTGACTTTCTGTCGGAGGAAACTACTAACTACCTACATGGGAAAGGTGTTGTGACTTTGAAAACGAGTAGATATCACCTGTAAGGCTATGGGCAAATTAGGAAACTAAACGACACACTATGGAAAGCCATCCAAGTAACTTTGCATTCTCGCAATATGGGACTCTGCTGTTCCGAAAATATTCTACCTGATGCTCTACATTTTATTCGATCGTTTCTCTGCTACAAATGTGCCCCCACCTACTATAGACTATTTAAGTACAGCCGTAAATCGACTTCTGGTACTTCAATTCTTTTATGGGCAAAACCAGGTCAAGTATACGTCAGAGATCATACCAGGTCAAGGAAGTATGACCTTCCGGTTACACCTTCTACGTTATTGAAAACTAATCCTCACTATACCAATGTACCTCTATCTTCTGGCATCGAATCTACCGTCAACGTAAGAGATTTCGCTCCCAACTCAATTAATAGAGATATTACTATAAGCCTAGGGGATGATTGCATGTAATCTGTTAGTGGATCAGGAAGTCGTACAAGTGTAAAAAGGAAAGTACGCAATTTTCTGAACCGATAGAAAAAAAAACCTTTGTGGAGAGCCCGTTGATGGCAAAATTCTGGCCGAGCCACTACGAGGATTTTGTAGGATCCGTAAATTTCTTGATAAATACAATAATTTTGTTACTAGATAAGTAATTTATTAAACATAAAAAATAAAATAAATGAATTAAATACATAAATAAAAACTTAAGAAATAAATGGAAAATTAATAAGGTAAAAAAATTAAAAAAATAAAATAAATGAATTAAATACATAAATAAAAAAAAATAAAGAGATAAATAGAAAATTAATATGGTAAAAAAAAATCCTGAAAGTACAAGGATTTTACTAGCGAAAGAGAACACTATTAACTCCTTCTCGTTATAAAACTTGAAGGAGAAAATGTCGTAAATCATATTCTTAACCACTTCCTCCCATTGGCTGAAATAGTCCGTCAGATTTTTTTTTGCTAAGTCCAAGACTATTTAAATGCCTCTTCACTGTATACAATTTGTTGTAGCCTTCTTTTATAATTAAAACCTTTACCAAAGATATTATGGTCTTTTATTATCCCCCTTCGAACTATAATCGCAATCGTCTTATAATTACTTCTTAAAAATACATTTATCTTTTCAAAAGAACTTAATTCCTTGCAATTATTAGAGTGATTGTTTTGATATCACATTGCACTTTAACATGTAGTATATAAGAAAAAGCGATGTATGTAAATCTCCTGTAGCCGTAATGAGTGTACAATAACGATCTAAACTACAAAAGGAACATGTCTGCAAAAAAAAACCGTAATAAACACTGACAAATATCCAACATGAACTCTTTCTTTTCAGCTGTTTACAATTAGATTCATCGTCTGCTTTTAATCCGTCTATTTTTGAAAGTTAGTTAGTCTTTACACATGCAAATTAGTTGCTAACGTATGCAAATTAGTTGTTCACGTATGCAAATGGTTCCAACTATAAAAATCTGTCATTATGAACACAAGTTTTTTTTTTCTCTGGAAAAAAGTTGTCCTACACGTGAGGAATATAATTCGTTTTAAGCTGGTAAGCATTCGTTTTCGTCTTCATTGCTAAACAATATTTGTAAATATTTGATTTCGTATCGATTCTTCTTTTTAGAGAAATAAGCATTTTGTTCATCTAACTTTGCAATTGCAGAATGCTCAAGGAATACAATTCTGTAATAACCGATATTTAACTTATTTTACTGCTAATTAAATTTACGAAATGGTTGGTTTGTTATTAATACGTGTTGTTTTTTTTGTTTCGCCTGTTTAAAGTTACAAATATCGATAAAAATAAAATGACATTTTATACTTCCTATTTAACAACAATAAATCAGATTTCACACTTTTGTGTCGACTAAATGTATCTTGCTGGACAAGTAAGTAGCAATTGCAATGAAAATGGTTGTTTTGTTAATAAGTGTTTTTTGTTAAGCTTTTTTTTCAACTCCTGAATATCGATAAAAATCTTTAAAAAAAACTTCCCCTTTTCCTATGTTTACATGCCTTCTTCAGTATGACGTCCCTAATATAAGTCTTAATAATAATAAAACATTGTGCTTTAAATATTTTTAGATTGTATATTTTTTTTCTTTTTACGCTTCTAATTATTACGCTATTACACTTCATGTATCTAAATATATATTAGCCTACTTTCTTATTTCAAACAGTCTGTCAATCTGTCTGTCTGTCTGTCTGTCTCTGTCTGTCTCTCTCTCTCTCTCTCTCTCTCTCTCTCTATATATATATATATATATATATATATTATTAGTACTTCATGTATCCACATAAAATATTATAAGGAGATATAATTTTTTATGTATCAGTTTTCAGTATTTACTTCAACAGTGCTCGATACGTAAGTAGAGCTAGGTAGTAAGCAATGAAAATATATATGGCAATCAAGCTACACAGAGGCTCCCGTGTTTCATCCCCGGGGGGAATCGTCAGGCTAACGATTCCCCCCGGGGATGAAACACGGGAGCCTCTGTGTAGCTTGATTGCCATATATATTTTCATTGCTTACTATATATATATATATATATATATATATATATAGTAATATGTTAAGAAGGCTGAGGGCAATGCAGAGTGCCGGATTGGTAATAAGTTGGAAAGAACAAAAATAATGAATCGAAGTGGGAGAACTTACTATTTATGGTGAATACTCCACACAGACGGATTTTTCTTTTTGTGTCTATTTTTGACAAAGGGAAAATTTTCTCGAAATATTAAATGAGTCTTAATCATCATCCGGCCACCACCCTTGCTGTTATATAAGATTCTAAAGAAAAAATAAATAGTAAGTCCCCCACTTCCATTTATTTTGGGTTTTTTTCCAATTTATTACTAATCCGGCACTCTGCATTGCCTTCTTAACATATTACTACTATTCCCAGCAATGCTTCAAACAAACTACTATTCTCTATTATATATATATATATATATATATATATATATATATATATATATATTACTAGCAAATATATGCTGCCTCCAATCGCATATTTTTGCTAGTTATTTTAAGTTACACATTACATACATTACATTTTAAACTAAATTAAAGGTAATCGCAGGGAAAGTGTCTAGAAAACAAAATCTTTAAATTCTCTTCGATAAATAGAAGAAAGTTGTTAACTGGAAGTTATTTTATCGTTTCACAAGACAGCGTAACAAAATTATATTTGGCAGACCTATAGATGACCCACCCTCCAGTCTAAAATCTTGAGTTTAATTTTTGAGCGACTCGTACGATAAATTTCAGAGAATGTGTTGTTTACATGTTATTAATCAAATAACGTGCCCCTGTCGTGTGTCCATCTCTCCTTCTCTTTTTTCTCTCTCTATCTCTTTTCTCTCTATTTTAATCTCTTTCTCTTTCTCTCTCTCTAATCAGACGTCATGTTGACACCTGTCGATTTCTTGAAATAGAACTTCCCGTGCGTTTGAAATAGAACGATGCACTTAACAATCAGAAGGCAGGTAACCAAATGTTGGAGTGGATGCCGGCTGTTCCATCATATTCCATTACAATCTAATTTAATTACATAACTCAATTATATAAATAAAACACATTGGCTTTAATTAATTCTATTTATAATTTTTATTAAGATTATTATCGAAGGAAAATAATTTAAATAATCTAGAAATCTGAAAAAAAAAAACAATCATGAGTGTATATTTGCGAATATTAATTTATTAGAAGCTTTAAAACAAATTAATTATGTAAATTTGAAAGATACGTGATGTTTGGGGAAGATTTGGAATAGGTATATATAGGAGCTGATAAGTAGATATAAAAAGAGAGCGATCAAAACTAATAATATAGTTTCGGCTTCAGACAGACAGATACATAATCTCTATTATTAATAGGTATATTATATATATAATATATAGGTATATTATATATATAATATACAATTATAATATATATATATATATATATATATAGTCTAAAGAAGCTTTGAGGCATTAAAAAAATGTAAAATGCAGTTTAAATTCCCAGACAAACTAACTAAATCCAAGATATTGCAGACTTAACATTCGTTGGAAAATTAATAAATGAAAAAATATAAGTAAAGTAAAAAAAAAAAGAAAAAAGGGGGGGGTATATTATCTAAGAGTGAAACAAAAACAGGAGACCTTAAGCGTCTAATATTAACACGGGGATCATCAGCTGTTTACCATGTAACTGTTTCGGAGATTTAAAAACAGGACAGTTATAATATTCATGGCTCTCCAATGGTAGTGATTATACGACCATTTCCCCAATAATCAAGTGTCGAAATAATTCAGCTTAAAATATCACTAATATATACATAAATAAATAAATAATAATGATAAAATAATAATAATAATATATTACCCTTAATACTATCGTATGATATAGCAATTTGCATATCAAATAACATTAATTATAACAATAAAAATATATATATATAAATAAATAAATAAATAAAATAAAAAATAAAAATAAAAAAATAATAAAAAATATATATAAATATAATAATAATACTATCTAAACACTACATCCAAGAGCCATTCTGCAATATGGTAGCTAGCAGTAAAATTATATAGGCATTAAAGTTGCATTAAAAAAATAAATAAAAAATAAAGCTTAAGTACCTTAGGTACCAGAAAAGTAATTAGATATATATATATATATATGAGAGAGAGAGACTACAATTAAGCAAGATTCTCTGGATTTCAATTTCTTAAAACACCTTAAGCCTTAAATTTTAGACACTTTCTAGATTCAAAATCAATCTATGGATGTTAATAAAAATGGAATAAGAATTATTAATACAATACTACTAAACAAAATTTAGGAGCGTTATATTTAGATGTTAATCTTCATAAGGAGACATAAAAGTGGTGCAAAACAGTTCTGTACAGAGAATAAATTTTACCCGTCCTGAAGCGGTTATTATGCTAGTATATATATATATATATATATATATATATATATATATATATATATATATATATATATATATATATATATATATAATAAAAATAATAATAACTCAGATAAAACATCCACAGGGTAGTAATCCAAAGAATTTCAACCGGGTTTATAAAAAGTGCTCAATATCAAATAGAGCTTTTATATATGATTATTTTTATTTACACAGACATGTACAAAGTCTGCGACACTGGCATGTCGATGTTATCGATCAACAGCTATTATAAACTGAGATCTCATCAGGCAGAGTTAGAATCCTATCTATGGTCAAGATCGGATTCTAACTCTACCTGATGAGATCTCAGTTTATAATAGCTGTTGATCGATAACATCGACATGCCAGTGTCGCAGATTTTGTACATGTATGTGTAAATAAAAATAATCATATATATATATATGTATATATATATATATATATATAAATTTAATGCAAATCTGAAATATTTGAATTTGCAAATAGGGAGTTGTGCCTATGTTATGCCCCCTAAAACCCTTTAAAATATTCCAAGGAAAACTGAAATTTGGGGAAGATTTATTAATTGATATCTAATACCAAATTTTAGAAAAATTGTAAATATCTGAATTTTCATAAACGACTTCCGTGCCACTTTTCCCTCTTTGCATAAAACTAGATTACTCTAGATATCATCCACATTACGCTTAGCTGTGTTCCAACGTTCATAAAAATCGGTTAATTAGTGTAGGAGTGAATCCTGTACACAGAAATATATAAACATATACACATACCTAACTGCATATATTTACAGATATATATTGCAATCAAAACATTTTTCTTTCAAATTAAAAGTTTACAATTAAATTATTCCTTAATAAAATATCTATCTTCACCTGAGATATCTTCAAAGAAATAACGTCAGTATAATTTAAAGACAAAAAAGAAATGTTCAAGTGACGACCAAAAGCTATCCAAAGTAAAGCCAGCCACTTCAAACCATTTGCTGGGATCGAAACAATTAGTACCGACATTACATGGAACAACTTTTTCATTTTTTCCTGACTTACAGTTAGGATCAATTAATCCCTCCTCTCTATTAAGAATGGGTTTAATTATTTTCTTTTTTCTGAGTTTTATAATTTTCTACCGTTTTACAATTTTTCGCGGCTATTAAATCGTATATACTGCTCCGGTTGTATCTGGTTTCTTCCATGATGAATCGCAATCGGAGACATTCGGGCCGATATGGATCCCCGGCTGTAGAAGTACTCATTTCTTTTACACACATAAAAACGGACCAATGACATTTGCTCATACAAACTTGTTTACTTTATGTATGTTTGTGCATTTCTTTGTGTATTTATCAAACATTACAATTTAAAAAGAGCGTAATGTACATGCTATCTTCGTGTAAATGCATAATATTTTAGAATGTTTTAAAACAAATAATCAAATTGCTGCTGTACCATATGTAACACGTCATACGATTCGACCTTGCAGGGATCCAAGGAGAACGTTATAGTCATATCAAAAACTGACTCACTCTTCCTTGCAAAAAGCAAAACACGTTTTCCATCCCTGTACAATAAAAAAGCAAGAAGCTGGCGCGACTCCTAACTTTGAATTTCGGAAATCTGATATCACAACCACAGCTTCATCGAATTTCCTGAAAATATCCTTTTCTTCTTACCGACGCTTTTTTTTCAGTCAGAACAGTTCATTAAAAGCAGTAACGAAATTATATTACGGAGCAAATTATATTACGGAGCAAATTATATTACGGAGCAAATGTCAAGTAAACGTTGGCATGAATAGTTCTTTAACATACATAATATTGAAAGCAGCATTCAGCTTGCACAGACACTTTTAAATAATTTTTTTAACATAGTTCACACTAAACAAGGCAAGCTGCCACTGTATACGTAAGGGGCTACTAAGAATTAGGGTGAAAGTTTTGAATGTCATCCTAAGTTTGGAGCTATCAAGCGAGATGTCTGTTAAATTAGTTTAAAATTTCTGTATGTCGGTACAGTCGGGGAAACAGGGAGCAGGGAGGGAGTGTTAAAGGTATTCAGCACGAAGAAAGAAGCTATTGGAGTAGAAAGCTCTCCGGCGTCTGGGGACCTCCACAGTGAGTGGATGGGATTTAGATGATTGTCGGGTTGGTCTAATGTATTTATGTCGAAGTGGCACCAAAGCAGCAAGTTCATCGGAGCACATTGGCTTAATCGGATGTTTCGAGATTTAAAACCCTATATAAGCTTAAGCAGCAATGCGGCCTTATGCTTATCAGAACCAATGCCCCACATCGAAAAAACGCAACTAAATATGACTAAATTATATTTTTGGATTTTTATTTCTAATAAACCGAAGCTGTGGTGTGGTTTCGTAGGTCTTCAACTTTTTAATTTTACGGGGGCTTTCACCTCTACGTTGCTCTAAAATATGTTATAATAGACCTAACTAAGGCTTAGAAAAGTGTCCATTAAAAAAATAGTCAATTAAATGGTCTTAAATGTTTTTTCGAATTTGGAAAATCTGTTTAATTGTGTGTTATTTGACAATGGTTAAAATCTCATTAAAATTGGGTTTAAAATGATCAGTGTTTGAATTTAAACTTTCCTTAGAAACCTGTCATAAGAAAAAATAACCCTGACTCTCTTACATTAATTCGCATATGTAAAAAATCATTTCTACTAAATATGTTAATACGTTAATTCGCATATGTAAAAAAATCATTTCTACTAAATATGTTAATACGTTAATTCGCATATGTAAAAAATCATTTCTACTAAATATGTTAATACGTTAATTCGCATATGTAAAACATAATTTCTACTAAATATGTTAATACGTTAATTCGCATATGTAAAACATAATTTCTACTAAATATGTTAATACGTTAATTCGCATATGTAAAAAATAATTTCTACTAAATATGTTAATACGTTAATTCGCATATGTAAAAAATCATTTCTACTAAATATGTTAATACGTTAATCCGCATATGTAAAATAACTAGAGAGAGTGAGTGAAAGGGAGAGATAGAAACATATGAACCCACTTTCATGGGTTGAGAGTTCTATAAAGAAGGATCGCCGTTGGCATTCATGATCATTCACAGTTCTTTCTCAAAGAATAGAGCACTCATTAAGATTTCACTTAGTAACTATTTCATATAGCGTAATCAGTAGAAAGTCTGATCGTTAACAAAACGCTTGGGTTTCGATCTCAGCTTATAAATACTCGCCTGTCTAGCAAACCGTAAGGTCTGATGCAGTGAAACAGTCTGTAACTGACTATAATTTTCAAACATTGTTTTTGTAAGAATATATATTTAGGGGGGGGGGGGACATAACTCTGTTTTTTTAAATAAATAACATTTATGTTAATATAACCTTTCGAAAATTTAAAATTTCCTTTTCAAAGCAAAATAATTCTTCTTTGACCGAAGTCCGCATGCCATCTCGGACAATATGAAAAACAAAACACATTTAGTTTGACATGGAAAATTAAATTTTCGAAAGCTTAGATTTAAATACATTTTATTTATTAAAAAAGACATATTCTTATGGTTTTCTAATATATATATATATATATATATATATATATATATATATATATATATATATAAATGCCTAAGCAAAAGTATTGTCTACCAAGCCACAATATTTGCCAAGAAAAGACCGAATAACAAGAAGTACTACGTGGGTATGATCTCCCTAGATTTTAAAATCAGATATTATGACCACAAAAGCACATTTAACAACAAAGAAAGTCGAATTAAAACAGCACTAGCAAACCACTATTGGGAGCTCAAACAAAATGGACGCTCACCAATAATTGAATGGAAAATAATACGACAGGCCAGTACATGTGGAAATTTAGACGACCCGTGTAAATTATGTTTGAATGTGAGATTTGAAATCATAAACTTTAAAGACCCCTAAAATCTATTAAACTGTAGAAGTGAAATAGCAAACAACTGCCTGCAGAGAATAAAATTTACCTTAGACTAAAAATACATAAATAAATAAATAAACAAACAAATAAGTAAAAGAAATAACTAAACTAAAACCTAACAACTTAAAAAATAAAGCCTAAAATAGAAATACAAGGAACCACGTGTTACAATAAGTTCACCCATTATATTGACACAACAAAGAAACAAGATATAGGCAACTCTATAGAAAACAGAACACTAGAACAGGAAATAGAAAAAAACTAACCGGACCTTTGTTCGTGAGAAGCCCAACGATTAGCTCAGAGAACAACAAAGTATCTGATTGGTTAACTAGCTAGCCGTGTATATAAACAAACACCCGGCAAAACTAACTCCATGCATTTTAGCCTGAATATTCCCTCCTGGGGATGAAACGCGGGAGCCCCTGTGTAGCTTAATTGCCATAAATATATTTTCATAACTTACTATATATATATATATATATATATATATATATATATATATATATATATATATATATATATATATATATTATAGGAGAAAGAGAAAGAGAGAGAGAGAGAGAGGGTAAGGGGATACTATTTATATTACCCTGATATTATATTGTTCTTTAAAAGATAACGTAATGTGAAAATGGAATCTCCTCTTTATTTTCCTAAGAAAATTGCTTACACAGATTTCAAAAACCCTTGACGTAAATGAATTAATCAATAAAATGAGTCATTTTTATGAAAGAATGAAATCTGTTGTTACTTGTGCAATATTTAATTCAATTTTCTTCAAACTTTTATTACGCTTCTATTATTCGTTTAGATAGTCGATCAGCAAATAGTGCGATATCTTAAGTCGTGTTTGTTATGTAAGCAATTACAATCAAAGTCTTTTGAATATACTAAAAATAAGATTATAATAAAAACAAGTGAACACATATACTAGCAGCAATACACATATTGAAACGGTTGCACACACATGCACATAAAGTGACACACACGATTATAAACTTATCTAAACAATGACACTCGCTCAACTCGAGCCAAGTGTGTGCAATCTCATAAAAATTTACTCACGCTCATTCACACGTATAGACATGTAAACATAGACGCTCGCTTACAGAAACAGCTGACAAGACAAGTTTTATCTAACATTTCTGAAATCCAAGAAAAATTAATTACCAGGAAATGGTTTAGAATAGACTTGACCTTTTTTAGTTCAACATTTTATATTTCTTCAGACGACTTAAGAGTCAGCGAAAAGTATTCAATATTATCTGAAGTCTTAAATATCATCGACAGAAATGAAATCACGTTTTTTTTCAAATGATCAACGTCGATATCTCACATTTGATTACGTATTTTTTGTCGTCTAACGGAAAAGATGTTGGTCTCTTTTACATAACGAATCCATTTTAAAAATGGCCGTGAGAATGCGATAATCTACGGCCAAACAAAGGCACAAACTTATTATTATAGCGAAATTTAATAAAAATTAATAGAACATATATAATAAGTAGATGAAATGAAAACATATGTTCTTGGATTAAAGGTGGAAATATAATATTGACTCAACATTGATGGAAATGATATGAGAATGATACGATGGATGTGTAGTGTGAGTTACACATGCTTAGATCTGATGACCTGAGAGGACGATTAAATCTGAACAATATAGGAATGTGTGTAGAACATGAGACTCTGTTGGTTTGGTCCCATTGGAAGAAAGGATGAGAGATGTTCGCTTAGTAGATGTAGAACGGTCAGTTTGTAGAAAAAAAGCTAAGTAAAACACAGAAGGAATTGATAAGGATTTGAGAAAAATGGGGATAAATAAAAGCCTGATTAGTTTGGAAGTCAATTTATAAAAGTCACCAACACATTCCAACATGTAAAACAGGCGTTAAAATGATGATGATGATGATGATGATGATGATGATGATGATGATGATTGAGCACTATAATGTCATGAAAAAGTTGTGTTCCAAATACTTCTAAGGAATCAAAAACTTACTTAAATAGTGTAAACTTACTTAAATAGTGTAAACTTACTCGAGTTGCATTTTGTAAAATAATACACAGCGGCTTAAAAAAATAGGAATTTCCTGAAATTTTGAGAATCCTAAAAAATTTATGTATTTTTAAGAATTATTTCAATACCATTAATATCACCAGGAGTCAAACATATTCAGTGTAGAGTCGGTTTGTGTTTAGATACAGAACACATTAGACCCTGGGGTGTGTCATATTATCCGAGCACTTTCGTCTATGATCACAGTGTAGTATCTGTTTCTGCGTGTTGTCTTCATACTAGCCGAGGTTCGCTTTGGCATCATTCTGGCATTTAGGGGTTTGTTCCGCAAAGCTTCCGTCTTTTTTCTTTTTCGATCGGAGGATGTACATCATCCCAGTAATTACCTTCACCTCCGGAAGGGAGATTAATTTTTCCACCCAACCCGAGTGATCTTTTCGAAGGAGTTCGCTACACCCTCGTAAAAAAAGATTTTGTGCACATTGCGCAGAAGAGGGATGTTCATAAATTATGTCTTGAAGCTAGGATAAAAGTGAAACAATTGGGGTTGTTTTAAGTAAGGTAGTCCATAGAGTAAATGTGGTATTGCGGTGATTGCTGATGAATGGTAAAAGAATAGGTAGAAATGCGTCTAGTTAAGAGTACGATAAATAGAAGAAAAGACACCGATCACCTCCAATCCTCACAATTTTAATGGCTAATTGGTAAAAAAAATGACTTTTGCAAATACATTTTTCAAAGTCTAGTATCTGTTCAGTTCTCAGTCAAATTAGGAAAAATCTTTCTAGACTGAGCCAATTTTTGTTTTGATCACAATCTAGAATTACCCTTTTTGAGGAGCAGAATTTTTACACATTAAAATTGACTTCGTGGGATGGCACGTACCTGGAGATTCTGGCGTGTCTTATAAAGTTATTGAAGGTATCACACAACTCAGATTTATTAGAGCCAGATCTTGTATGACTCATGAGATACATTAGTGTACCATTGAGATTATTTTGGGTATTATAACACCTACTGTTATCAGAGAGAGGGGGGAGAAGGGGGGAAGGAGATTAATGTGTATCAGGTAATGTTATCGCAGCAACTCTATTGTGACAGTGTCCATGGATACTAGTTTGAAATGTCACCACATCCTGGTTCATCACAAACAATAGATTTGGGTGACATGGCACTAACATGTCGAGAACATAACAGAATGTCTACATAAACAGAACAAGGCTACACCTTAGTTTGGGTTTTCTTATTTTGCGGCATATCAACCCATTGTGTGTATTTAACCCCTAAGCACAATAGATTTGTTTTGTTTTTTTTTTAGTTTGAAGAGATCAAAAGGATTCATCCTGGAGCTAACACTTGAGTTCGTTATTTAAATTTATATTCGAGGGCTCTTTTGAGGATAGACGTTGCCCCTTTTAGAGCTGCTATCTGTATATCACTGTAGCTTGGTTTTGTAGAGATTGTCTATATATGTTTTAAGATTTATTTTTATTAGGCCAGTTGCGCCTATCACAACCGGTATAATGTGTATTTCTCTCAGACACCATACGTTTCATCGTATACAATTAAACGAACACAAATAGCTAGTTTTACCCATACGCATAGACATTTGGATAATATATTTCCTGATGGTATTTTTAATAAATGAACGCAATAGGTATGCTGGATGTAAAAACGGCATAGTTTATTTAAAGAAAGAATTATCAACAGATCTAATGAAACATAATTTACAACAATACTCAACGATAGTCGTAGAGACGACGAAACACGTATCCGTGGATAACTTTATTGTATAGATGTATACGTTCCTCAATGGTGCAGTGGACAATTATTCCCAGCTAACAGTAAGATAAGTGATCTTCCGTAAACATAATAGAATTTTTTAAATGGAAATAGCTCCAGACAAAAGATAAAGCTACTTGATGTAAGGAGCTAAAAAATACTACTTAAAGATAAGAAAACTAGCCAACAATAAGTGTTATATGGATAGATTCGGACCCAGAAAACAGTCATTCTCCCCCCCCCTCCCTTTGTCAGAAACATCGCTCATGGAATGTGAGGACTAAATGATCAAATAAGAGAAGCGAGAATTACGAGGCTGACGAAAGTAAACTCATGTTCACTTTCTACTCTCCTTGAATACGTTCAATTATCAGAATTCGCAAGTAAAATTAAAAAATAATTCTAAAAAATGTCAACATATATATATATATATATATATATATATATATATACGACAATTCTTTCCCACGACTAGCGGTGTTCGTGGTTCAGTTACTGAAGCGCTCCTGCCGGGGAATTTCGGCGGTTATTTTTGTACCAAGTCAGAGTACCCGCTCGAGGGATTTAGCTATAACTTCATACAAGTTTTTAATCTTGCTAGGTGTAGTCACGCTGAGTAATCGCAGAGACGACGAAGCACGTGTCCATGGATGACTATATGTTATAGATATATACGGTTCACTATGGGGACATCACACTGGTAAAGGAAATAATGATTCCAACCTAGCATTAAATTAAGTGCTTTTCCGTAAACATAATTGAATACGTTCAATTATCAGTATCGCAAATAAGATTTTAAAATAAAATTTTTAAAAATTTGAACATTTATAAGCGATACATCTCTTCCACTACACGCGCTGGATGACAGTCACTGGGGTCCCGGTTTTGAATATTGTAAGGTCTAGCCACGCTGTATAGAGCCTTGTTGGTGATTAGGCTGTTTGGGAATCGGTGTTCAATGATGGTTCTCAGATGTTTGGGGTGGCAGGTTTCAAGTTTATTCAGAGCTGCATTTCGAATTGTCCAGCTGTTTCATTTCTATATCAACACACACGTTGCATTATATAAGCACAATCTCCTCATCTAAAGAATCCTTATGAAGGGAGTTTATTACGCTGGATTTACGACATCAATTCTCCCCACAGTGTACCCTGCTCTTACCATGCTATATTGTTTTTTTATCCACCTGTCATCTGTGCAGAAATGTTCTACACAATTCTATGTTCTCTATTTCAGCTCTAGTGATGGACTATGGGCGTCATTAAATAGGATAAGAAGCCACAGTAACACTGATAGACGTAAACGTATTCACAAATGAGAATAAAATATGGTTGATTCATGTTTATCTTGCATGCACCCAAAACTTAAGAAAAACACGATACATCCTTTAGGGGAGATGAATATTAGAGGACGAGAGATATTCTTGGAGCAATGCTCTACATGTCTTCTGAAATAGCAGCACATTATGCAATGGCCAACATTGCTTTGCAGAATTAATTGGAAGATATAGATCCAGGGATCGAGAAAAAGCATTATATTCCTGAAATTCAACTTTTGGTTATTCATTGTTAGGTACTAACAAAAATCAGACTATTACTGATTTTTTATGTGAGCTCTGATTGTTTTTTTTAATGGAAATCGTTCCAGACATAGCATGAAGCCACTTGATGTAAGTAGCTAACAAGAACAAATATGATTATCGCAAAGACAGGAGATGCCTATTGGCCTTGGTCTTAACTATAGATAGGAGGAAAACAGTCAGTAGGAAGAGTTCCACAAGTCTGCAGTTCTTAGAAAGAAACTACTGGAATAGAAAGCTGTATTAAAATGAAGTATCAAAACAGCAAATTAACGAAGACCACTAGACCAACGAGTCAAACGCGCTGGAACAAATGAAGCAGGGAATATATCGCATAATTCTGAAGAACACATGTCATAATAGTATTTATAGACTAGCAACATCGCGTCAGTGATACCGGAGGTGCAGAGAAGAAGACAACGTGTGGCCAATCAAATTACAGATACGTTTCTGCACCTTATCAAGAACCCTCATATGAGAGATTCACCAGCCCAAATATGACAACAGTACTCTATACATGGTCTGATAGTAGAATTGTAGATATAGAGAATAGCCTCAGGCGTGACGCAGTTTTTGGAGCGATAGAGAGAACCGACTTCACGAGAAGCAGAAGGAGCAATAGATCTAATGTATGAACTCCATGAAAAATTTGATGACCAATAAGTTTCAGAGTCGATTTCTCATCAAGAGCAGAGCCATCCATAAGAATCTCAGGAAGAAAAGGGACACACCTACGATTGAAAGACACGAGCTGAGTCTTAACAGGATTAAACGAAACAAGCTATTTCGTACCCCAATCTACAACTGAACCCAGATCAACTTCTAAATCAGCTACATATTTCGACTGATCCGAGGGAGATGGGCGAGAAGCAACACTAGAATAGCGAGTGGTATCATCAGAATAGATGCTAATTTTCTAAATAATACTCTTTGGAATATCATTTATATAGAGAATAAACAGTGTTGGGCATAGAATAGAGCCATGAGGAGCACAAGCATTGATAGGAAAAGAGAACGAAGAGACCCTGTCCAAAGTTACTCGCAAGCTTCGATCACAAAGAAAAGACCTAATAATGTCAAGAAGCTCACCATCTATACCATAACCATGAAGTTTGTGTAGAAGACCAGAATGCTTCACTCTGTCGAACACCTTTGAAATGTCAAACGGAATGGCTCTACTCTCTCCTGAATTATCCATAAACTGACAGATCCGCTCAGTTACAACAGTTAAGAGATCAGCAGTTGAACGAAAACCATGAAAGCCATAGTGAACATCACTAAAGAGGCTCAGACTTTACAGAAATGAACAAGATTGCCGTTGACCAACCTTTCCAAAACCGTTGCTTATAACAGAGAAGCAGATGAAACTACAAAATTAGTTTTACCAAGAACAGACACAATTGACGAAATCAACCCGGATGATCCAGCATTTTATTTACATTTTGGCCGCACTTCCCATCTGATATAAAATATTCTAAGGATTTTTCTTTCTAAAGTAGATCCGCATTTACTAGCGATTGGGTCATCTAAATCATATAGTGTGCAAAGTAAGAGCATTATAGAATCGGAGTCACCTGACTGAAAAGGTTGAACATCAATTATGGGATGAATTTGAACGGAATTTATTTCAATTATATAAGTGTGATAAAGCGAAATGTTGGATAATAAGGCAGGCACGTGATGATCCTATTTACTTGCCTCTCCACAGGGAGCAGAGGTAGACACAATGTCGGTTTTTAATATGGGTAACATCCATCTCCCCAAAAAGGTACACTCTGGATTGGAACAAATATAAAAATTGTCTCAGTCTTTCAATATTCCATACCTGAACAAGGACAGAAAAAAACGAAATGCAGCACCAAAAACAGACACCACACTTTGCTCCTAGCCCCCCCCCCAAAAGAGAGGCACGTGATATTGAATTCTGATAATCACTTATTTATTCCCACCCTTTTGTCATATTTGATCTTACTGAGTCTCCTTAAGTAGGTCAGTATTGTCGACTGCTGATCTAAATGGCGTGTCGTATACTTTTATTATTGATACATAAGTATATAAGAGTGTTCTATGTTGATATTCGATATATTTTTCTTTTTATTCATTGTAAAGCATGAAATTAACGAATAAAACTTTCTGACTCTATGATTAAGACTCGCAAAATAATGTAACAATGTCCGTTAATGTTGTGAAGGGTGCCACAAAAGGTTAATGAATTAAAAAGGAAATTATTATTAAGCAACACACTACGTTCTTTCTTTTTTAATGTATATATTAATGCTGCTATATACGAACGTACTTATCAACGTCACACCGTAAAGTGATACGAATTAAAATCCTTAACTAGTAAATGTTTCGTTTGTAGCACCCTTTCTGTAGTAGGTGGGACCCGAAACTTAGACAATAGAAGTTGAAGACATGTTTGTTCTGACCGCAAATATAAACAGACAGGAAAACAAACTGATATAGATAGAATGAGATGAAGAGGGGAAAACGACGAAGCAGAGTTCATTTCCAAGAACTGTCCGTTTGTGGAACACAATACCACAGGGCTGGTTCCCAGCATAGTCGTTTTCAAATCCAATGTGAATTCCTTGTTACCATTAAGTAATCAATTTTAGCCTAGATCCAACCCTGGTCTGCAATCCCCAAGTTGTTTCTCTCACTATTCACCTGACACAGACCATTGACGCTTTTCATCGGGTGGCCTTTGGGCTTTGATGAACGGTGACTCGTTAGTAAAAAAAAAACACACTTACGTTTATTCGATTCATAGCTATGGTATCGGTTACCACGATTGATATGAAGAGAGTAATGATCTTTGATAATAACATATTAACAGAGCTTGTAATATATTAATAATTTTATGAAGGCAGTTTGAGATAAACAAAAGTACAGACTTGAGAAAACGACACGTATACATTAATAATTAATATTAATATTATAATAATGCAGAAAGAGAGAGAGGTGATAATATTTAAATGGTTAGGTGTATTCTAACAGCGTGTCTCTTGTAATCGCCAGATAGAACTGTGGAAAATATTATAAAACCAAGATTGACTTTAACTTTAAGGATTAATCAATAAGTAAGATGTCATGTTTGATGGGTGATACCAGGGAAACAGGGTGACTTTTTCGGTTGCCATTGCATAAACTCATCCAAATGAACATTTTCTCTATCCAATTAAACTTAAATGTTTCTAAATAAATACTTGAAAAGTTTTATTCTTAGTGTTTGTCTTGAATTATGACATCTTTTTTTCTTTGCATGAGTCACGATCAAATAACAAAAAGAGTCCGCGTTGAAAAAAAAAGGAAATAACGGTTTACTGAATACAATAAATGGTATTTTAATTGGTCGAATACTGTTCTACTGACTTAGCTACATACACTCCGGCGGTTGTAATAATTTTATTTACAAGATAAACTGTAACGTTCGTCCCATGATCATACAAAAATGTGATTTTTGGCGACCGGTGGAAAATTCTGACCACAAATATGTACTGCGCAATTTTCTGACATTTCTATTTGTAAAAAACAACAAAAAATGCAGACAATCCAATTATTCATCCTTGAAAGTGGCCTTTTGCGTAATAAAAGGGGCCACTTGGACATCGCTAAATTTTAACTACAATTTGTCTTTCTTCGTCCACTTGTCTATTTAGTAAAAAAAATTCCAAGCTCAGTGCAAACGAACGCGTATATCCGTGACTCTTTCAGAGACATTTCGTTTGGCATAAATTGAATATAGGCATGCCAACATAATGATCTCATTAATAACACGCAAAAATCACTTATTTCAAATGGTTTTCTTTCGCTACAATCAGGGTTTTTTTTTGCGTCGTGGGATTTGTCGGATAGCTAATAATGGAATGAAATGAGATGGGACAAGATGTTTCCGACCGTTATCACCTGTGTGTGTATTTAGTCGCGTCTGTGTGTACGAGTCTTAGTAGTGTTTTAGATGTTTGGCCGATGTATGTTTATGTATGTGTTAGTATATGCGTGTGTTTATGTTTAGATTTTACTGTTCACTTTTCCTGCTAGCCAGACGAAGAGATAGCGTGATGACGACGTTGTAGCTAGTTCGACTTGTGTTAAATGTATATACACTCTTGTTCTTGCCCATTTCGGTGGTTGTATGTTTGAACAGTGATGTGGGAGTCGTTAATGTTGGCCAAATTAGTTTTATTTATTTTACTTTTAATTATTTTTATACATGTCTATTTTCGTGTCTGGATTTTGTTTTTACAATAAAGATTTTAATTTTAAGGCTTTTTAAGTGGTAACTATATTTTGTTAATTTAGAGTAGAATGTTGAGTTCGTGTATCTTTTGTGTTTTTTTGTATTTTGTATGTTTGGGTTTATTGTCTTATTTTATGTATTCATGTTATTATTGTTGTTGTAATCATTATTTGAGCTGATTAATGTTTGTTGTGTTTAGTTTTCGTTTAGAAGTCAGTTTTTGTACATAATGTATAAATACAAGCAGAAAACAACAAAAAATTTAACGTTTTTATTAGTTGAGAATTATAATATGTATTATTTTGATTCAAATAATACATATTATAAATCCAGAAATGGAAAAAACTTAACGCTCTTTCCATTTCGTAAACACATTACACATTTTGAATTGTAACGACAACGATTCGTGCGAAAAAAGAATAAAACAGTATTTCCACCATTCATCATTGTTAAAAATACACATGAAGAATGGCGGAGGTTACATCGGCCGAAACGTTGTGAGAATTATACCCAAGATTAGAACAATAATCCTACAATCCTAATAATACATAGGTGCTATTTGTTCTCATATCTGCATGTCTTTTTGGGGGACGTCACTGGCCACGTCACAGTACTCCTGCGTTTTTTTATTGTTTTTTTTTTATCATAGGTCATCCCAAACAAGGCAGGCCGCCACTGTAGACGTAAGGGGCTACTGAGAACTAGGGTGTAGGTTTTGGTGGTCATCTTAAGTTTGGAAGTGTGCAACGAGATGTCTGTTTACATTAGTTTTAAATTTATGCGTGTCGGTACAGTCGGGGAAACAGGGCGCAGATAGGGAGTTCCAGAGGCCGTCAACACGAGGAAAGAAGCTATTAGAGTAGAAGGCTCTCCGGCATCTGGGGATCTCCACAGTGAATGGATGGGATTTAGCTGATTGTCGGGTTGTTCTAGTGTATTTACATCGAGGTGGCACTAGAGCAGCAAGTTCATCGGAGCACAATACATTGAAGTACTTATAAAAGAAGCACAAGGATGCAACATTGCGGCGATGGGACAGAGACTGGAACTTGGTCTTGATAGATAGTGAGGGACCTATTAAGTAAGCGACTCTTTTTTTAACCTTGTCTAAGAGGCAGAGATTAGTGGATGATGCACCATCTCCGATGTGGCAACAATACTCCATGCATGGCTTTGTAGAGATATTGGATAATGTCAGGTGTGAGAAGTTTACTAGCACGGTAGAGGAAGCCCTCCTTCTTTGCAGCAGCTTTTGCAATGTCTTCGGTGTATTTTTTCTAATTCATGTTACCTGTGAATGTTAGGCCGATGAGTTTAAACGTTGGACTCGCAGGTAGGGTTTTATTTGCCATGGCAATCGGTGTTTGAAGAGGTTTTTTGTAGTAATTGAGTGAAAGGAGCTTTGTCTTTGCAGCATTAAATGTTACCATCAATTTATGACCCCATTCCACTACAGACTGAAGGTCATTTTCTAATGATTCAGCCATTGCCTCGGATATGTATGTGTCCGTTTTGCCTATATGACGAAAGTAGAGCGTGGTGTCGTTAGCAAATATACATATCTCAGACTCAATGTCATCAGGCAGGTTGTTTATGAAAATCAGGGAGGTTGTTTATGAAAATCAGAAACAGTAGGGGTCCAAGGATGGATTCCTGGAGTACACCAGCATTTATGTCATGTTGCTTAGATGAACGGCCATAGTTAAACACGTGTCAATGTAGTCTCATCACGCGTTCTTTTTCTATGTTTCTAATGTTATCGAATGAATTTAAAATCTTTACTATTTCTTAAAACCTTCGTTGATCCGGACGAAACCGGTAAAATCTCTTGTTTCTTGATGATTTTTCCTGTATTTATTTTTTTGTTTTCTGTTTGTCTTTTTCACACATCTTGTATTTCACGGCATTTCATTTTATGATATATCGTGCATATATATATGTATAACACATATAACATATGTATATGTTATCATATATATATATGTATAACACAGCAAAATAGTGGTTCACAGATTAAATGGAATGCCTAATTTACATATTCACTTTTTAAAACGAATTTTAATAATTAATTCCGGAGTATTATTTATTTGTTATTTTTTTTTATTCTAAATAATTTTGTAGGTAAAGAGAGAGCAATTAAAATAGCAGGGCAGTATGGAGGCCTCAAGCGACACCCCCTATAACTAGACCAGAGTTAGCTATCACAGTGATTAAAGTTCAAATGTGATATGCATGGAAATGCGTGAGTCTCGGAAGCGATATAAACCAAATCATAGCCTAACATGCTCGGAGAAGAAAGGCGCCATTTTACCCATCTCTCTCTTTCTATCTCTGCCAGAAGTATGTATTTCAAGATAAAAATTTTAAAAAGCTACATATATTTTTGGTACAAATTTTTACGTGTTTAATTATTGGCAAGAACCAAAGATCAGGCCACATGAGGAATGTCCACCAGACAGTCTCGGCCAGCAAAGAATGACCAACCAACCAAAAGATTTCAAGAAAGTGTTCACATCACTCCAGAATAAGCGAGATCAGTATACAGCAATAGCGAAATACGTGTCAATTTAATTACATAAGTAAATAATAAATTAAGTAAATTTACAATTAAATTGGAGTGAATGGAAGCGATAACCGTTTTACTCCAATATATTTTATTATTTGTCCCACACCCTTTCTGTTACATAAGTTGAACGTAATAGATTTGGAAGAATTAAAAATAATATTTCATTTCTATTGTTTTTAGATTTACACACAAAAGAAATGACTAAATAAGTCATTAAATAAATAATTTCAGTAACTTCTTTTTCATATGTATAGTAGTAGTAATAGTAGTAGTACCAGTAGTAGTAGTCATTGTTATAATAGAAGTAGTAGTAGTCATATAAAAGAATCTGTACGAATGTATTCAATTACATGCTTTCTTTCGAAATAAGATTACATTTTTAATCATTTTAAATATTATTTTTCTGTTGTTGCTTTCATTGATATGAAAATTATTTTTAAATAATATATATTTATAAGAAAAGATACAGCGTTACACTATAGGAGATATTCGATGCAAAAGAAATTTGATTTAAAAATAAAATAAAACATGGAACTTGCTTCGCTGATATTTATTGTCATAATTAAACTTTAAATGTTATTAAAATTAAAGACTAATTTGGTGACATTATTTAATTTTTGAACAATTAAATCAAGATATAGTAAAAAAGAAACTGATAAGCAAAGAACATAATTCCAGACATGTACCACGCGAAAAAATCAGTAATGAAAAATGATTAAAAATGAAATTGGAAAAACAGCAGACGAGTTTTGATTTTAGCGCAAAATGTTTGGAGAGTTGAGTTATGAGTTTTCGTGGACAGAGAACGGAGAAAAATAAAAGTGATTTAATGAGAGAAAAAAACATTTAAGAGCATTATGATTGAGGAAGAAAGGAGTAAAAACGTTATATAAACAAGAAAAGTGATTTTTTTAACTGTATGCAGACATAAATATGTTTTAGAATTACGGATAATATCGAACTCCGAGGAAAGAAATACTTTTCATTATTATTTTCATGTAATCTTATTCCTGTTCATTCTAGCATTAAAGTGATTGCCTATTTTAACTATTTCCATGTGTGTTTGTATTTCTTTTGCCAATTATCTCATCTCGTGTGTTTTATAGTAGACATTACAAAGTGCATGTAACATACTTTCCGAGCTAAATTCCAACAAAATATAAATTTCAATAAGTGATCGTGTTGGTACTAATAGCCGTCACATTTTTGAGGGGCTCGCCCGAGCTGAAACATTATTTGGAGTACTCGTCCGTGTATTAATACAGCATGTCACATTACCCGTTACCATTTCAGGAAATTATTAAATAAATTCAGTAGTTATTTGCCTAAAAGTTAGTAATCAAAAATTGTAAATCTTCAGAATAATATCGATTAACGTAAAAGTGGTCTGAATTCTTGGAAATTGTTATCCATTTTTAGCCTCAATATCCAGAATATCCTCGGAATTTCCGGCAGAGCCGATAGATTTACGCTAAAAGTAAGTGGCTAATTGACCTCTTCGAAAATTTAAACATTTACACTTAAAAAAGCTTTTCTTATAATCTAGAAATCTGGTGTCCAATATAATCGATATAGAAATCCGAGGATTTTTTTCAAAAAATAAAATAAACAAATATTTTAGAGGATGTTGAAAAAATATTTCGGGAATCAAGTTATTCTATGTTAAACTTACGTAGAAAATGGCTAACTACTTCCATCCTAGCTCTCGTAAAATTTTGTATGATCTGAAAGTTTGTTGCTTAATCAAAAGATGTTTAAAAACAAATAACAAAAAATGCGGATGACTTTGAACTTTAAGGTTATTGTTTATCATACATCTTTGTAAAAAACAATATTAAATGTTTAATGTTTTAATACATTTATTAAACAGAATATGTTGCCTCCGCTTTCTGCATTTTGTGAATTTTAGGACATTTTTATAGGGATGTAGAGTTTATTTCCTTAAAATCTAACAAAATAAACGTACTGTTTTATCACAACAAGGCAATGCAGACCTTGGCGAGAGAAATGAGCGTCGGAGCGACAGCTACGATAAAAGCACTAAACGAGGATCTTCGCTACTCTTCATACAAGAGTCTCAAGGATCAACTACTCACCCCAAAGACCCTCCAAAAACGCATTACAAAAGCCAAACATCTTTTCAACAAGCTTAAACACTCATTCAAGCCTGAGATGCCCAGGGTTCTTCTAAGGATTACTTGCCGAATGCGAAGCCTAACAGACAATCTACAGCCCACACGAAGTCATGCGCATCATGAAGACCAAGTTTCCTCAAATTTTCATGGTGTTTGGGAGTGTTTCCAACGAAAGTGACATCATGCCGTTCCACATCTTCGAATAGGGATACAATTACGATGGATGTATTGAGTTGCTGTCCACCGTTGTGAAGAGCTGGGTGGAGAGGATGACTGCGGGAAGGCCATACATGTGGCAGAATGACTAAGATCAACGTTACACCTTCGGGCAAAACCAGAAATGACTGTCTGAGTACTTCTACATCTACACCAGTCTCAACAGCTGTCCCCCCCACTCAACACGCCTGATTGCAACCCCATGGACTAATGTGTGGGGCGTAGTTAAGACAAACACCGACTGTACGGCTTTCAACACCAAGGACGAGCTAATTGACAGGATCAATCTGGGGCTCAGGCGTCTCCCGAACGATACTGTGAAGGCCGCATTTTCCAGGTTCAGGTCCCACTTTGAATTTTGAGAGTATCAATTATTGGCAAAGACATGACGTTTTCTCTTTCCTTTTCAAAAAAAATCAAAATTATCTCGAACTCCTTATATTTATTTAATCATGTACAGTCAAACCTTCAGTGTTTAAGCTCAATATATATTAATTTATAATTCTAGAGCATTTATAAATAACCAATAGAAAAAAGCAGATTCCAGCGACGATATCTTTATTTTCCAGTAAAGAGATTTATTTTACGGCCGTTTCTTCATTTATCTAGACAAGTCGTTTCCCTTAGATTTGAATGAATCTAAAATTAATATATATAATAAATATTTTTCCTTAATAGCTTAAGCAATTTTAATACTTTTTAGGAGAGGTAGATAGGAGGAGAGAAATGTATTTTGTTTTCTCTGGAAAAATGAAAGATGGCGTTATTTTTTTAATAAACACAGGTGTTGTTTGGAAAATCGATCTAAAGGAATGCTTTCTAAAGTAAGTTTTTTCGTTTTTTATGCTTTTATGTTTACTTTCTGACGAGTCATTGTCATAGAAGATTCAATATATGCTTGAAAACTTTGATTGTTTTAATAAATGATGAAACGGCCGTTTATGTATACACACACACACACACACACACACACACACACACACACACACACACATATATATATATATATATATATATAAATAAATGCGAAGGTTTTTTCATTTATCACTCCTATATTATAATCAAAACGAGCTACTGTAGTTAAATCAATAACACGACGTAAACTCTTGATATTCTGTATTTATAGTGAATATAAAAAAATATGAGAGAACATTTTGACTGCCTTATGAGCATAACTATTTTTTAAACCGTTCATAATCAATGTTTAGTATTATTAATTTGGAATTGCATTGGCTTATGTTGACTATCTATATGCAATAGTTTCGTCTATATTAACAGTAATTAATTAAAGTTATTTAATAAATAAACTAGAAAAATAACTAAAACACCTTAAGTTTTAACTCCGTGCGCTCACTGACGACCTTACAGAAGGTTGTGCTTGCCACGAGCGAGGCAGAAGCGAGAAGAGAAAGGGGGAGAGGAAGGGAGAGTGTGGTTCTCTCTCTCTCTCTCTCTCTCTCTCTGCACCCTTTCGCTCGCTCTCTTTTTGCAGTTTTTACATTTTCTGTGAAAAATAAATAAATAACTTTTTTATTAATTAAGTTGATGCCTAATTTATAAATTTTAACAACAAACGTATTTGTTGATGTTTACAAAGATCTTTTCACTCTTCTAATTGACAAATGAAAATAAAAGTTTAGTAGCACTGTGATCTCTCCAACTTGCGAAAAAAAAAGATCCATATTTTGATATGATTGTAGGTTAACATCCTCAGCTAAAAAAAATCTACCTTTTTTTAACTAGATTGAAAGATGAAAAGACAAAAAAAAACAATTGGGGAAAATGTTCGCATATAAATTCAATTTTTCGGGCCAGTTCAGGGGCAGTTCAGTACAACTTAGGGTTAGTGTTGAAAACATATTAGCTGCCCTAACAATCTAGACCCTAACAATCTCATTTCAAGGGGGCGGGGGTAATTTAGATGAGGATGTTAATCTACAAATTTACACAAGTTTAATAAAATTATGGAATTCTCTGAGTAAAAAAAAAACTATAAAAATAAAGCCCCCCCCCCCACTCCCAATTAATTGCTGCCCAGAGGGCGGGTAAGTTTTGCTAGAATATATATATATATATATATATATATATATATATATATATATATATATATATATATATATATATAACGTATCGTAAAGTAGTCTTGACATTTTTGTATTCAACACATTCGCCTTGATTATGAACGTATCGAGATTTGTTTTTTCTGTTCTGAAATCAATGGTATCAATATTAGACATAAATGTGTAGTAAAATATATATATATATATATATATATATATATATATAATGTGAATAAGCATCTTGCTGCCCAGCTCCCAACTTAGGAAGGATGACCTCCTAAACTTTTACCCTAATTCTCAGTAGCCCCTTACGTCTACAGTTGCCTTGTTTAGGTTCACTAAGTTAAAAAAAAATCAATCAATAAACACACACACACACACACACACACACATATATATATATATATATATATATATATATATATATATATATATATATATATATATATATATATATATATATTATGAGCGTTTGTTTCGTGATTCTAGCCTAAATCTACGAACTTCGTTCGATCCCATGCGCGTTCTTGCAACCACCAATCCTGTACTGATGAAGGTAAAAAGCCCGAAACAATATCGTCTTTAAGTAAAAAAAACAAAAAAAAACTTAAATCATTGATAAAAAATATACTATTAAAATTAATTAACGTTTTTTTTCATATTTTTTTTTCTTATGTATATTAATCACAAAAAATTCATGTTAAAACATTCTCCAGTTTCGGGATGTTTGCAATTAATTCATCAAGTGAGTTTCTATCTATCACTTTCACCCTCTCTCACTTTATTTTGTTTAACCCTCGCCCGTTCTTATTTCATACGATATCTATCACACTCGCTTCCATCTCTCTCTTTATCTCTTTCTCTCTATCTCTTTCTCTCTCTCTCTCTCTTCCTCTCTCTCTCTCTTTCCTTCTGTTTATTAACAATGAAAGTGAATAAAGAAAGGAAAGAATAAAACAATCAGAATAGTTCATTATAAACAAATGAGAATATCACCACAAGTAGTAATGCCATTTAACCCGAAGGTGTAGAGGGAAGGAAAGAAAGAGAGGAAGATACAGCGAGAAGAGAGGGATTACTTTTTTCATTTTATTTTTTAATATTTAGTTGACATAGCAAACTCAGCTTTCGATGATCTAATCAATATTTATCCGCTGGTAGTTGCGGTTTATAATATTTATTATTGCTATTTTGGCATTGTTAATTACATAATATCACAAGGGAATTGCGTACAAAGTAGCCAACACAATAAAAAAAGTTATGTGTATATTTACACATGCGAAAACATCCGGTCTGGTTTTCAGCTCCTTCTAAACCGCACCTCCCCATTTTCTCCCAAATAACCCCTGACACGTGTTGCACTCCGATTATTGAGTTGGTGAATGCCGAAAGTAGTGTGGTCAATTTTTTCCACCGGCTGCTGTCATTTCTTAGGGTCAGGAGCCCCACTCGTGATCGACTGCACAACATCTCTTGCCCTCGCAGGGAGGCGATTACACGCATCTGTATATGTGTGAACGTATACGCAACATTATACTACATGATGCATGCGCGTATATAATAAGCGTGCTTTTTTTTATTTACGAATCTCTGCGCTCATTGACTGCCTGTCGCAGTTCGTTCTTAATAACGTAAACGAGAAAGACGGCGCCTTCAATTAAACGGCATTACTAACCGAAATGACGAAGTGGCTGAGGCAGCTTTTGGCGGTTAGCTGATTGGATCCGCGCGTTTGAGAAGAATATTTTCAATATCTATATCCGGGTTTGAGATGAAAAATAGGCTCTCTATTCCTACTGCAGCGACCATGACTAATGCACATGACCGGGCCTGGCCTACAATTTCTAGGTCAAACAGAGAAGAAAAAATCGACAACTCATCTTTTCTAAGGTGTTAACAGAGAGAAGTTTAGCCAAAAATTAAGGAGAAAAGAAAAAACGCCGAAGAGAAAGAAGGAAAAAAACTTTCGTCGAAATTTAAAAAAAAACAGCGAAATGATTTTAGAGTTTGTTTATTTGAAGCGTTTTTGTTTCTATTACATCGATTGCACATAAGAAAACTGAATAGATTACTAACGTTCAGATGCGTCCACGCATTTTTATCAGAGGCTCTGTCGGTCGGTTTGAAATATCATTTTCATGACTAAATGCACAGGTCGAATGGACGCTTCTTAAGATCATCCGATCTGGTTACATTTGCTTCTAATTTCTTTTTCATATTTTTTATTCACCGTTTTTCTTTCATTTTTCATTAAATTCATTCTTTTTATTCCTTCTTTTACTTTCTTCTTTTTTTGTTTTTCTTTACTTTCGTCATCGTTTTTGTAAATTCCAGTTCCCACTCTCATTAGTTATTTCTCATTCTTGTTATCGATCATTTCATTCTTCTTTTTCTTCCTTTGACTTTCATTCATTCTTTTCCTTTCCTTTCTTTCTTTTTCATCCATTCCATTATGTATTACTCTTTTCTTTCTTTCATTTTTTTCTTAATTCATTTTCCTTTCTTTCTTAAATTTATTCATTCATTATAGCTTATTTCTTTCCCTTTCTTTCATTCATGTTTTCTGTTTTCTGTTTTCTTTTTTTATTCATTCATTTTCTCTCTCTTCTTTCTTTCGTTCATTCATTATTGTTCTTTTCTTCCGTTTTCTTTTTTCATTATTGAACTTTTCTTTATTTCTTTCTTTATTTCTTTCATTCATTATTTCTATTTACTTTATTTCTTTTATTTCTTTTTCTTTCTTTTCTCTTCCGTTCATTATTTCTCTTTTTTTTTCATTCCTTTTTCCATTCATCATTTATTTTTTCTTTCTTTTTCTACCATTCATTAATTCACTTTTCCTTTTTCTTTCTTTCTTTCCTTCTTCATTTCTTTCATTCTACATTTCGCATTAGATTTTTTTGTTGCTTTCATACATTTGGCCGTTTATCTTTCATTATTTACCGATTACCTTCCTGATTACAACGTTTTCAAGAAATAACGTATATAAAGCGTCCTCCATAACCCCCCCCCCCCCCATGTATTCACAAATGTATATAAACAAACAGACGGTAACAACAAATCTAAACAGAATTGCCGTCAACTGCACCATAATAAACAACAACTAACTCCCGACCACACACCAACAACAGCTGATTATTGAACTCGATTCCATGGGAATGTCCCCCTTGCCAACCAACCACTTCCCAACTGGTCGTGCGTTCCACTTTGAGTGATGAATCAACAATCTTCACAACGTCATGTTACTTTAAATAGAACAATCGACTCTACAATGCTTCTTAGCATTGCAACTTATAAATTCGATCAATATTAACTGCTTTGAAACGATGACATATTTACAGTAAAGCAGCTTAACGCGTTCGAACGTTGACGAGTTGCAGCCTCAATAATCTAACACATATACAATTGAAGGAGGGGGGGGTTATATTCACTTTCCGTCTCGCTATTCGGTTTATATAGAAAGTTGCGGTTGCCACCATTTTAATATATTGATAGCATTTATTTACTATTTATAATTACTTGCGCTTTCCTGTAAAAATCCCACAGTTGCTTTCTTGATTTAGATCTACATATAAGTTATCTCATGCGATTTTAAGAGTTGGACCTAAATAGCATTTAAGCTGATAAATTAAACTTTGATTATGACGAGTTTATGTTCATTTGTGCCGTATTATTGACACTATAATAGCATACTTCGCTACAGTTTATTTTTTTTAAATGTTGTAGTTTTGCCCGGACAACTGGTAATATAGAAACATTTAAAAAAAAAAAAGAAAGAAAATTGTACAAACAAAAAAACAAAACAATTTAAAATGACTTCTCTGCCTTCCGGACAACGTCGGATCGATACAGCGAGTTAAATAATGAAGTATTTCTTTTAGCTATATTTTTAATAAAGTTATTTGCATGAATCATATTTTTTATTATTTTATTTTTTTTATTTCTTTTATTTTTTTATTTTTTTTAATTATTGTTATAATTAAGGTTATTTGATATGCAAATTACTATATCATACGGTAGTCTTAAGGGTAATATATTATTATTATTATTTTATCATTATTATTATTTATTTATGTATATATTAGTGATATTTTAAGCTGAATTATTTCGACACTTGATTATTGGGGAAATGGTCGTATAATCAGTACCATTGGAGAGCCATGAATATTATAACTGTCCTGTTTTTAAATCTCCGAAACAGTTACATGGTAAACAGCTGATGATCCCCGTGTTAATATTAGACGCTTAAGGTCTCCTGTTTTCGTTTCACTCTTATATAATTAATCCCCCCTTTTTTTTCTTTTTTTTTTTTTACTTATATTTTTTCATTTATTAATTTTCCAACGAATGTTAAGTCTGCAATATCTTGGATTTAGTTAGTTTGTCTGGGAATTTAAACTGCATTTTACATTTTTTTTTTAATGCGTCAAAGCTTCTTTAGACTATATATATATATATATATATATATATATATATATATATATATATATATATATATATATATATATATATGCATGCTGCATCGCTGTTTTATTCTTTCAACTCTGGCCACTGGTATATCATACATATGTAAATGGCGCATTGACGTTGGATACAAAGCATACTGTAAGTACCAATATTTGAATTTCCCAACTAAGGTGCTTCCATAGTTTTTAATGCCTTTTCCACTTGCTCCTGTATTTCGGTCCCCCTTACTTTTTGGTACTTTAATGCACCCTTGTACCATCTTTATATGCTCTTCCCTGGCTATTCTCTAACAGTTGCTATGATATCACCTTTTATTTGATACCGAACTGCTTTATGTTTGTCTTTCACATATATAACTTATCTGTATTTCTTCGCTTTAAACTTCATTTTTTATCACAGAATCCATTCATCCAATCGAAGAAGCACTTCTTCCATTCCTTCAATACTTTCCGATTTAACTGTCACATAATCCATGAATGCACTAAGTGATGTACCACTAGTGTATTTCTGCAATCTGTTGCTCTTTATATAATTTCCATAACAAGTACAAATAAGATGACAGAAATTGTGCAACCTGCAGCAATTCCCACTTCTAAACTTTGCCAATTTTTTATAAAACTTCCGGTTGTAAATCTTTTTTTTTTACTGTTCATAATACTTAATTATCCTCCTTTGCACTGCTTTAAGAATCCAAAAGAAATATATAGCTTTCTGTATTATCATGCGTTGTACTGAGCCGTATACATTGGCAAGATCTAACCATACCATAACGAAATTTACGTTCTCTGTTTTGCTTTCTGTATACGTTCCCATATTGTATAAGCATGCCCAATACACTCTGGTATTCCAAGGATTTCAGTCTTCTGTAACGATTTTTAGATGTGGTTGCCAATTATAGTTTGAGGGTTTAAATCAGAAAGAAAATCAGAATGACGAACTTACTTAAAAGAGTAATACGTCTGACCGAATCTGATTGAAATAGAAATGTTACATAAGCAAAAAATTGATCACCATTCTTCCACAAAATAACTAATGGCTCAACAACTAAATAGATATTAAGTTTTATTTCATGGGAACACAGGAACAAAATGAAGATGGTATAATGGGTTGATTCATGTCGGTTAGACGAAATAATATTATCCCGGAGTTCGATATCTCACCTGCTTATGGTTGAGGCAGCGTAAGAACGGGAAAATTACGTCTTGTCAGCTTGAAGAGAAACCACGAACTGTTTATCACGTAGTTTGATTTTCGCGCCAAAACGATTCATCGCGTATGAATCATCTTGAACGTAGGCGTGTTGTTTGTCCATTTGGTGAATAAGCGATGGTTACATAATCTCTAAGCCGAATCTAAATATCACCACCGATCACGTAGACCGATACAAAATAGTTCGCACATGCAACTGCTACAGATTCATTGATAAATCAGTTCTTTACACATAGGTAATTATCTGATTTGCTTTGATACCTACAATTATCTTGCCATCAATGTTCAACAAGGATATCGGACGAACTTCTTCCAGTTTTCCTGATCTTTCTTATGTCGGCAGATAGACGCCTTCTGCAACACACCAACGATCTGCTACATCTTTACTTCATCACTGGTCTCTTATCAATAAAAAAAAAGCTGTAAGCGCGAGTCGCGTATAATATTTGTACACTTTGTAGCAAACCCCATAATTTCAAGGGGATCTCTTTGCTCTAGCCTTCTTAACAAAATCATCTAATCCCTGCTTCATTATATCATCGATATCAAATGGTACCTCTGGCTGTGTTGGTCTTTTCAATCATTTTATATACGGTGGTTCTATCTTTATTTTTATCGCTGTATGTATTATTTAGATGTATTTCCAGTTCTTCTCATGAGCATTCCAGCTTCCCACTCTTATTCTCCGTAAAGAGTTCTCTTGCAAACTTATGAGTTTTTCACAAAATTTCTCCTACAACTTTCCCTCTTATTTTCCGGCGAATTCTCCTTTCTTTATTCATTTCATCTGGTAACCCATTCTTAATATCTTCATATAGCTGTGTGAAACCCCCTTTCTATTCTACAACTGCACGTAACAATCGTTTCTGCAGATTCTTATTTTCCTCTTCAGATCGTTCATTTTTCTTCTGTTTTCCAGATTGTTTTGGGATTCTAATATCTTTCAATTCGTTCTTTTTTTTCTAACCCAAATCTCTCTTTTTCTTTCTCGTAGATCGTCTCTGCTAATTTAACAATTTATTTTCTGTGCCTCTTTTAAATCGTGATACTATCTTAGCTACCTTACTTTTCATGATTGGTTGTATAGACAGATTTTGGCCACTTTATCTTAGACTTTTTTAATTATTTTTTTTTTCTGACTTACTTTTCTCAACGGTAGAATATTCCAAAACGTTCTGTGAACTTGCTCTATGCATAAATGTTTAAATAGAGACCATATATAGTTATCTTTAATCAATGTGCAGGACAGAGAAACTTGAAAACTAATTCCCCAGTTAATATGTGTCGTCTGTATGTTTGTTCATCGCAGGGGGATATGCTTCAGTAACTGGGCTACTACCGCCATATTCTTTGATATTTCGCCAACAGATTACCACTTTGTTAAGCAGTACGAGCGCTACGTCGACAACAAAAGGTTTAGTAACAGTGAAGACATCATGGTGAATTTATGGCAAATAAATCATTTATTGTACTATTTAATAACTGTGATACGATCGAACCCTAACATAATTTAAAGCCATCAAGAGCATGTCGTTAACTGAATATTAACCTAACAAAGATATGTTTATAAGTGTTTATATTCGTTTTATCTTAAATGCTTATATATTTGTTATGGTGTTTACATCGTTGTCATCGGTAACTAAGGGCGTGTGTTGTGTATATGACCTCCGGTTATGTTATCATTATGCACATGACAAATTACCCGTTAAAAGGAACTTGTATAATTGTAACTAAGAGGAGTTTCTATAATCTAGTCTATAAAATGGGCCAGAAAAACTTTTCTTATCTGAAAAAAAAATAGTTAACTGATTTTTTTAGTGCTTTGTTTGAGAAGAGGTAAATATTGTTAAACCTATCAAACATTTGTGTTCTTTCGATGCAAATAATAAACATTTAGTGACTGCGTATAAAAAAAAAAATACTGCGTATAAAAAAAAAAATAATGAAAACACCACGGTCACGATACACTGGTAAATAAAAAAAAAAAATATTTGAAAATTATTGACTTTTCAATATTGTCACTTTGTTTTGTTTTTCGATTCCACGTGTCGTATGTGTCACTTTAACAACGCATTGTTATCGCCTTCAAAAAAAATATTATTCTTACACTATACACAATGCTCCAAGCGAACTACAACATTCTTCTCAGCTATTAATTAATTTTTCATATGTATTTCTTACAATATTTTTACAGAAAGCCGTTGCTTATAAGCATTAGAATATAAGAATGAAAATAAAAATCTTTAATATCATGGAGTTATTTATTAACATCTGTTTGTTTTATAATCTATATAATAAATGAAAGTCGATTTTTTTTGTTACATTAAAACACAATATATTAATAACAAAAACCTTTATATGCCAATATGTTCCGCAATCCAATTAGCCTAAGCCCTCATGCATGTTTGCAGAAATTATGAATTATTTCTTCATTCAATATTTATTATATGTTCTCAGGGTTACTAGACTTTCCAAAATAAACCTTCCAAAGAGAAAGGAGCATCCATTTTTACTCACATCTTAATATCTACTCACCGTTGCTAGATTCACCGTGTGCTAATTTATCATGGCATAAAACTGAAACTAACATAGACTCTTTCAGAATACTTAACGAACGCTTCACATTCGTATTTCTGAAAAAGAACAAATGTTCGGTAAGAATTTAGACATCTGCGCCAGTAAGCTTTTCCGATTATTTTTTAAATTAAAGTCACTTATTTTTTCCTCAGAATTGATACTCTATTTATTATTTTAATTAAATCAATATTTAATAGTTTCTACACACACCGCTGGGACACGGTAAGACTATTTGCGAAATAAAGGAATATCGGATAGGATGTGAAATACACAGACTTTTAGTCGTATTTTTCAAAATAATTTTATAAGTTTTCTTAAAAACTTTTCCATTTGGGAATTTCTTCATTTGAAAAGGATTTCTTCTTCCCTAAACGAGAACAGAACATGCATGTGTCTATTAATGCAAATAGGTGACATTATTCTTTCACGTCGACAGCATTTACGTGACTAAACTAGGAAATACCACTATCGTCGTATATTAAATTTGGAGTTGAAAGTCTTTTAGTTAATTATACAAATATTTTATTTTAGACATTAAACTATTCACAAGGTTATTTGTTTCACAAACTTGATACTCAGATTTCTTGGATATTGAGATGAGAGAGAAATAGGAAACTTTATTTAAGACTTTAAAATGTTTTCAGTGTTTTCTAAAATAAATTTGTGTTGCAAAAACACAAGAATTATATTTTAAACCCAATTATTTTATTGAGACATATTTTTATTTAAATTCTTTTTACAGACTTTATTTATTTTCATCGAACCTCATCCAATGAAACATGTCGTCATATAGGAAATAAGCTTATAACACTAGCATATTAACTCATCCAAAAAGTGTTTTTATTCAGAGTTCATGATAAATTGATTTTAACCGGCAGCAATTTTTATGCCCGCCACTACCCGCCTCTAACTCTGTCCTTGATTTAAATATTTGCCGATTTTACTATATCGTTTCCTTTTCGTTTATTTTTACCTTTTAAATAGAATTACCGTTACAGTGTAGTATACTACACTTTATATTTTTATCCTCGGTCAGTGAAGTAGAAATTGTTTTAGACTGAGAAAACATTTTAATAACTCAATGTATTAATATATGTTGGATTTATTTAAGAAATCACAATATAAATGAAAAGAACAAGTTAGCTTGATACTTTAATATTTATTTTTTTAAATTATATAATTGTTTTCTATTTCTCCCGGGAAACGCCGGGTAACGGGTCCTGCTTGTACATTAAATTTCACATTTATTCTGATAATCGCAATGCGTTACATCTTTCCCTCATAAGGGGGTAGTAGATCCCAATAGGTATAATGCTTTTTCGTGTCATGCACGTAATTGAAAATTATATTCAGTCTCAGGAAGCCTCTCTCTCTGAGGCAGTAGATGTTTCATAACGGTGAAGATCATGATAATTGTGTGTTACCTGGGGTACCCTAACTTTAAAAAAACTTTTGTTCACCCCAAATAAGACATATTGTCACTGACGCATAAGGAGCTACTGTGATAGCGGCCAGATTTATAAAAGTTACCTCGGTTGGAAGTTAGGCAGCAAGATGTTTGTTCATATTACATTTAAGTTCCTGCATGGTCGAAGAAAAAGGGAGCAGAGAATAGAATTCCAAATGCAAGCTGTCCGGAGAAATAAGCTATTAGCGTAGAAGATCTTCCGGCATCTAGGGACCTCTACAGAGAAGAGGTGTGATTTTTCTGCTTGAGGGTGTACAAGTGCAGTTTACCAGAGCACATTCTGTGGAAGTACTTGTAAAACAAGCACAGGGATATAACACTGCGGCGATGCGACAGGGGTTGGGGCCTGGCAACTATTACAGGATCTATTAGGTTATAAATTCTTTTTGCAACCTGTTCAAGATGTGGCATCAATACCCCACATACGGACAAATGGTGGCTTTGTAGAGATATAGGATACTGGAAAGTGTGAGAAGTTTTCTAGCCCGGCAGACTTGATAGAATCTTCTATGTATTTATTCCACTTCACTTTTTACTGGGGATGTCAAACCGAGGCGTTTAAACGTTCGACTCTCGGGTAGGGTCCTACCGACCATACCAATCAGTGGTTGGAAAGGTTTCTTATAATTATTAAAGCTTTGTGTTGGTAGCATTAAATGTGACCATCCATTTTTGGCCCTATTCTACTACAGACTGGGGGTCATTTTCCAAGGATTCGGCCATTGTCTTGCTTGTGTGAGCATACTATTTGACCTCATACCGGGAATAAAATCTGGCGTCATCAGCAAATACACCCATCTCAGACGCGATCGCACCAGAGAGATCGTTTATGAAGATCAGGAATAATATAGGTCCAAGTCTCAACCCCTGGGGCAAACCCGCGTGTTGTTTGGGTATACGTAGTAGTGACTCATTAGTAAAAAACAAAGTATTTTTCGGTTACCCATACATAAGAAGAAATGACGGTTGGCTAAATACTAATATTAGTAAATAATTACATATACAGAGTCAATTTACAGATAACAAACCTGATGGATGTGTCTATAGGTAGAAAAATATGTGTTTTGTGTTAAAGATAAACACTAGAATTCAATCGTTATGACTAAGATGGGATGAACACCGATATTAGGGGAAATAAATGATCATTTATCTTGATCAGATATTGTTTAAAAGTAGAAATACGATACATTTAAAGGATAAAGAATAATGCAATTATATATATATTTTTTAAAAGAGAATACAGTATATCTAGGTGATTCCAAAAGTTACTGAAAACGGCCAAGTAAGACGAGAAAAGAATTATATCGTTACATTTTATTTTTAAATCATGATCTTTATTGTTGCTATCAAATACGGAGTGAGATCAAAAAGTCTGTAAGAAGAAAGCAGCACTGGGTGACCGTTGAAAGTAAACAATGCCATTGGCGTCTGGGATCGGTTCCCTCCTCATTGGCAACCTCTCTTGTTGCTGAGAAGGCCGATAATCGATCGATCTGCACTGTCGTTCGCGAATTTCGCAAATGTGAGTGGTGTATCTGAGTACGAATTGACAGCTGTGCACTCTCCTTTCTTCGGAGCTTGCCGAAAATCGCTCTATATAGCACTTTGAAACTTTTTAAAATGCCTCCCGCCATTTCGTGCAATCGTGGGTTAGGTCTAAGATCACTTGTGGTGAGATGTGACATTTTATTAGAGCAAAGCTGAAATGTTTTTTGTATATTTCGCGTTGCTCTCTTACTTGTTCCAGTGGTAAATTCGCCATAAAGGATCGGTCTGTTAGGCATGTGATAAATGTGATCAACCCATCTCAGCTGGCGTTGAGCACGTATGTACTCAAGTGGTTTCATGTTCGCCCTTTGACGTATCTGTGTGTGGGATTCTTAGGGATGGAGATTCCTTTTTTTACTAATGAGTCAACGCTTATGAAGGGCAATGGCAATTCGAGGATATGGGTTCATGAGATGGATGGATTGTTGGTTCAATGATGAAGAATATTATGAAAGGATTGAAAATGATTAATGAAGTGAAATAAATTTGATTACTTACGAGACCAGTTTATTAAAAGTATTTATTGACATTAGATGTGAAGAAGGTTATGTTATAGTTTGCGAGGAAGCAGTTCTGTGGTAATGTCTTTCACAGATAGGAATTTCTTGGAAAGAAACTCTGTTCATGGAAAGGCACACGGATGAAGGAAAGTTATTTTCTGTTGTGGTAGAAGTTCTTGCTGTAAATGTCTTACAAGAAGAACCATAGATTGGAGCTCAGTCGAGCATCTTTCATGGAAATAATGATGGAGTAGAGAAAGACTAGCAACGTATCCTGTGCGAAAAAGGCCGTATAGAACAGAAGTTGTCATCTCCCACTAGATTAGCAAGTCGACTTTGTCGTCTATCAAGGCAAGAAAGTGTACTCTGAGCGCTACTTCACCAGATGTGGCATCTAATTGCGTTGGAGATTTGGATTTTGGAAGTTAGGCTTGTCCTTGTTGCAATACGCCATGTTTAGCAACGGCGGCATCTACCAGACAAACATAGTGCTGCACTTCCTCTATAGCAGTTGCAAGTGACTGTTAATTCTATGTACTTGAACTGGTGCACATCTACCAGTTCGGAGTCATTTATTGCCAGCTTGTCTGTGTTTCGTGTTCAAACATCCAGTAAGTTGCTGTTATTGATCCGAAAAGTTTTATTGTATATGCTCGATCGCTAGAAAATGTTGGGTGAAATGCATTGACAATAAAAACTCTGCCATCTTTACGACTAGCTTGTCAATCAGACACAACAATAGATTTTCTCTGAAACGTGGTTTGGTTGTCAATTTGCGGCATATCGACCATAAACAAGTGTGTCTGGAGCAGTTTAGTGTCTTATCAGGACAGCAAAAAGTTTTGTTCTGATATTAGTGATGCTGTTACGTCGTCTCTCTCTCTCTCTTTATTTAAAGTTAAATTAAATTTGGTTTATCTGTTTTACGGAACATCGTTCATTTTGGGATTATTTAATGCTGAAATACAAGACGTATTAGGAAATCTAACAGACAGGTTAGCATTTTTATTGTCAACAAAATAAAACTTGACATTTAACCTTTTTTTTCAAATTCTTTTTTGGCATTTAGTACATTCAGGGAATGAATATATAAATTTAAGAAAAACTTTTATGGACGAACAGTTTTTTATTTTTAAGTTTTAATGAACATATAGTGTATATTTTGTCCTCGTGATCATCTTAGATACTTCATATGAACTCGCGCGTTGAGCGCGACGTTGACTGTCATCTTTTCGTCGAATTTTTATTCGAGGTTGGTATCTGCATTAGAGATGAATTTATGATTACAAACGACAAAGTTTATTTATTGATTTCATTCAACGACAATCATTGGCTGATTTATTGTGTCATTTTATATGACTTTACACTGTTCATTTCATTATTCGTGTGGTCGTATCGGACGAACTCTGTAGGCTGGATGTGTATCTTTAACTAACTGTATTTTTTTAGCAATGTATTTATTCAAGTGGGCGTTTGTACACGGACACCTTATCCTTTTTTTCTATCGTTAACTGACTTTATCATAAGCTTTCACATATGTCGGTCAATACCAGCCGAGGTTCGCTTCAGCACACTATCTGACAAACCAGAGACTTCCATGACGGGTCCGGGCCCCTCCTATTCAGGTGAAGTATGTCCTAATTTCAATCTTAAGAAATGCACTCTCTCGGGTATTACCACCCTTTTCGAATGATACGCCGTTAGGTCTTCATACATAATCATCCCCTGACAAAAAATGTATATAAATAACAACCCCCTTTTGAATAGTAGGTAGAACATCTTTATAGAAAGCGAGGAAAAATGTTCGAGATGTGTAAACTACTCTATGCATAGTGAATTGAAAACAGCCTCGATTAAAAGAGATGTTCTATGCGATAACTTGGTCGTCTGGAATTACCCCCTTCCCCAGAAATGTTATATATAGAGGACCGCGAGAGATAACCCAATAATTGTAGCATTATACAATTGATTTGTTTCCATCCAATAGATCTTTTATAATATTGGTGGTATATTCATTAAAACAGATCTGTAATTTTACTGAGTTCAGCATTTAGTTTGTTATTCGAACAAATAATATGAGTTTTTTGTCATTCTGGTGGTATCAGAAAACTAATTTAAATAATTATTGTGAACGTTTGTTTTCTATACACGGGAGTTTCAAACGTTCAGCGAGTCTTGGGAGCTAAAACATCAAGTAATAGGAGAGAACCGTCATCCTCGACCTCTGTACTAAACTGCAACGAGGAAAGCTATTCTGCCTGACTTCGTAATGGGAGACACGCAAAAGTGCCATCATCATAACGTGTGTAAAATGCTGGCTTGATCATTTTAGAAAATAATTGGTCTCCAACAATAAAATCTAAATATTAGCTGATAACGGACCAAGTGGATATGCCATCAATTTGGCGTAGCATGATTTCGTTGAAACTGAAAGAAACTGACTTAGTTGTTTTGTAAGTTCAAAAAAATTCTCAGGGAAAGATGAAGATTTAATCGGGCCACGGTATAAATATTGAGCATATATACTAATGGTGTAATCGAATTGTATATTAGTAGACACAGTATTAGTATCAAAGGATACGAGAACCTCAGTATCCTTAAAGCGGAGTAATTTGTGGATGCGAGGAACACATTGGAAAGAAATCAGAAATATAAGAGAGCAAACAATAAAAATGGGGTTAAGATATCAACCAACCGTTTTCTTAGTTCATGTTGTATCGAACCTGACATTGATAAAATTAATAAATGTCCCATAGGTTTCACGAACGTTTTCGATTCTTCGTCGAATCATACCCAGGTGTAAAAAGCAAATGAACAAAAAAAAAAGGTGGAAAAAGATCATCTTTTAAAAGACGGCGGAGAAACGCGCAGAGAACGTTTTTCGCATTGTTCCAAGAAAGTCGTTGACTATTTAAATTCAGCGACGTTGGAATGGCATCATATATATATATATATATATATATATATATATATATATATATATATATATATATATATAAATTAGTACGCGTTTGTTTTATAACTAGACGAACCTCTTATAAAAACATATTTGTATAGAATGCCAATGGAAAACGCTCATCACAAGCTCAATAATAAAATGCAAATTTATTTAAAAAAGAAAAAATATGTGATAAAACTATTTCTTCAAGTTTCTAATTTAAAGTCTCTTCTCCCGCGCAGGACAGGATATCTTTTATCCGTCTTAAATAAATCACTGGTTAAATAAGCGCATATGCAACATCACTTAATTCTAATACACTTTATCTAATCATCTACGAAAACGTCTTATTTGAAATCGATATAATTAACCCCTCCCAGTTCCCTACACAATCGATCCAAAATAATTCACCACTTAACCCTACATAACCCTATACACAATTAGTCCCCGTTTAATCTTCCATATAATCTACTCCTACTTAATCGTCTATCTAATCAATTATAGTTTTATTCACTACACAATAACTTTCCGTTTAACTCTCCATACACTCTATCCATGTTTAATCTTTATAGTCAATCTCCATTTAATCCTTCACATAATCTAACTCTGCTCAATCCCATGATTGTATGTTTGAGTTTAATCCTCTGCACAACCAGTCCCCATGTAATTATCTAAAAAACAATTCCGATTTAAACTTCCCCATAACCAGCTTACTGTTTTATCCTATTTTGTTTCATCCTCTACATAATCAGCCCCTGTTTAGTCCCTTACATAATCAGCCCTTGTAACCCTACCCATAATCAGGTTCCGTTTAACCCTCCATATAATCAGGCATAGTTGAATCCTCTCCATAACCATCCTGACCATTATCATTTACTGTTTAATCCGATACATAATAATCCTCCGTTTATTTTCTTCACACTCATACCTCATTTAAGCCTTTAAATAATTGGCCGGTTTAATACTCTACATATCCTGTCAGTTTTTAATCCTCTACACAATTAACTTCCGTTCAAATAATCGACCCTCGTTTAATCCTCTACGCAATTAGTCTCTTCCGTACTCTGAATTAATCCTTTTTTATTCTCTACATAATCAACTCGATGTAATATTCAACACGGTCATTCCCCCTTTAATAGCTTTCATAATCAGCCCTATATACACTTATGAAATATAACCCCTTTCAATTAATCCTCTAAGCTGATTAATCGGCTACACAATCATCACTTGTTTAATTATCACTTGTTTAATTATCTACAAGACTAACCACCACTTATTTTTTCACCAGTTTAGTCATTCATATAATCAACGCAGACTAAATCTTCTACAAAATTAACAATCACTTAATCTCATAAAAATAAATCCTTGATTTAATCTTGTAGATGTTTAATCCTTACTTAATACCACATAATATTCTGAACATAACGAAACTTTACAATCAACCATTTACGTAATCCTATATACAGTATGTTATGTATTAATCAATTTTATTTTGATGCTTTTAATATTACTAAACAAGTGATTATTTATTACGCTAGGCTGGAGATGTTCAAGGAATACCACAAAGTGATAAATTAGATTCGTACATTATACAAACCTGTGTCGCAGTAAAGAGACCGTCTAATATAGACGTCGTCTTAGACCAATTGACTAACGATACATACGTTAATAGAAAAGCGAAATTGTACAAATAACTGATGACCTAAGCAAATTTGTATTCATGATTTTACTAACAATGTAACCGTATCTCCTTACTGCATCAGTGACGAAATGAACGTTTTCAGATGTTTTTAATATTGTAAATCTATTAGAAATACAGTATGTTATGTATTAATCAGCTTGTTATGCTATTGTTTTTCCCAGATAATATTACTAAATATGTAATTAATTAGTTCGCAGGGCTGATAATAAGCAAAGAATACCACAAAGTAATGAAAATCACTTGTTTAGCAATATTACCCGTGCAAAAAACAGTATAAATAAGCTGCTTAATACATAACTGTATTCTGTCGGAGGTAAATTTTAAATATTAAAACTATATTAATCTCATATAATAAATATTCGCTGAATCCCTTTCAACATACACAGATCTTTCAGAGAAAACAATACAACAGTGTTAACGCTTAAACGTTGGTTCTCTAAGTTTAGATCTGGTAATTGTTGTGGGGTACAAATCACCCCTATTGGAGAACTGATGGTATCAACCAGGTATAATAAATACCACTGGTGGCAGAGACTCAAGAGAGACTTTTCATCCCATGTTGGACTTTGCAAGGATCTTTTCACGGTGAACAAGTAATTATTTTTATTGTTATACTCTTGCCCCCATTTTTGTTAATTGTTACTGGTTGTTATTGCTTTACCCGTTGGACCTTTTTGTTTTTGTTGGACTTTATTGTTGGACTTTTTTTTTTTGAACAACGATTGTTTGTTTGTTTTGTTTTTTTGTTTTTTTACGTTTCGCTTTTTTTTTCTCGCCTCTAGTCTGGGACTAGATGGCCTCAATTACAACGGAGATGTCATCTAAGAAGTCGGAATGGTGCAAACCACCAAAAATATCTATTGACGTGGAAGAGTTTGTTGAAGAGGCAAAAAAATGCACCCATATAGTTACGGAAACCGGCATTCTTATTGCTATTCCGCGATTGGAAGAGATCCAAAAATGAACGGTGTCACTCTTTATTGTCGACAAAAAGATTAAAAAATCAATTAGGGCCACTCCTGAACTCATCGTAAAGCTATTACAAACGGCTGGATTTAGGCCTCAAAAATTGATTAAATCAAGAGGTTTTAACACTTGGTCGGCACTTTTTTCAGACGAGGAGACTTGCAATGAACTATCGCTAACACAAATTATAACTCCTGAGTACGTGTTACGCACCGAATATATGGATAGAAGATCCTCAATCTCTATTTTTAATGTTCCATTTCATGTGAAAGGTGAGCACATTGGTGCCTTTTTTTAAATTTAGAGAAATAACAGACGTCAGTTACGACGAATTTCCTGGCGTTTGGACATTTGAAATTTTCGTAGACAAAAAGTCATATGACAGTATCCCCTATTATTTTCATATAGGGGAAGAGAAATTACCAATTATTCTAGCCGGAAGGAAACCGATTTGCTGGTACTGCGAAGAAATGGGACATCTAACATTTGATTCCCCCCCCCCCCAAAAAAAAAGTTACTATGAAGACAGCTATCTCGACCACAAAATCATCAATAACATCGAAAGCAGGACCCCACGCCAATGCTCCACCGAAAATTGGACATCCTATAATTTCGGCGTCCGATGATTCTGATGATGAATTCCCAGCACTACCTACGAACAAAAATGCTGACGATTCTGATGACAACCCAAATGAATGGGTTATTGTTCCAGGAAAAAAAACCCGGGGCGTCTGTCGCTGGACGAGATGAGAGAAGCAGACATGCTAAAAAATGACCCGGGGGGAAAGACTCATATTTAAATGCCAAGGAATTAAAAAAAAAAATTAGATAGGAAAAATAGTGCATCCAAATCTACTTCCATTAAAAACTCAACTCCTAAGCCATGCCCCCAACCGATCACCAATCCAAAAATCCCCCCAAATCCTCAGTCCCCCAAAACAATGCCCCCATCAATAACTGGGCCTATTTCCGACAAGCCTTATAAACTTATCCCCCTAAGCCCGCTAAAAGTCCCCCCCCAAAAGTCAAACCTCCCAGACCTTCGCCCTTCGTTTCTCCTGTAAACACCCCCAGAAACACTCCAGCTACGCCCCCCCTAAAGCAGCTCTCTTCGCCTTCTCCAGCTTCGCCCATAGAGCCCAGCTCCTCCTTCCCTCATCCCATGGATGACATGCCTCCCCCCTCCTGTTGCGCAGAAACGTCAAAGAAGCCCTTCCATAGAAAGCAGCAAGGCAAAAAAATCCGCTTATTTATCTGGTGAGGACATATGCAAATGTACTCAAGTACAAATCGATACCGTCAAAAATTGGCGTGCCCCCAACTCTGCTGAATTACAAAAATTCAGCGAGGTTGGAGGAATATCAATTGAAGACCCTTCCAATTTCCCAAATGCTGATAGAGTAATAACAGTAATCCGAAAAAAATCGGAAGCAAAAGCTCTATGGCAGATGTTGGAGGCGAACAGAGCCTTTGGTTGTACTCACCCATTGACCATTTTCAAAAACAGCGAATTAATGGAATTACGAAATAATTGTTTTGGGAGGCATCCCATAAAAATTCACCCATCCCTGTATAGAATAGCAAAGCTAACATATCCTCAGGATGTTGGCGGCATCTCCTATGGTGGTCTGATTAACGACCAAATGGGAAAACAGTCTTTTGGGAGAGCCGTTGGCATCCTGACTACATCTATGTTCGTTTCTCAAACCCAACCCTAAAGCATCCTTATGGCTCTCTATCTAGCAAGTTTAAATGTGCGAGGCCTGAGGGCGAATGATCGTAAATTTCGGGTTCCTACTGACCTTCAGCGCCTCGGAGTGGATATATGTTGTGTGCAGGAAACCCATCTGAATTCAGGGGACCATTTGGGTGCGCTGGCTAAGCGTTTCCACGTTTATTCAGCATACTTTAATTCTTCCGCAAGGGGAGTTTCCTGGCTGGTAAGCAAAACTTTAGATGCGTCGTGTGACCCTTGCTACATGGATCCGGAAGGGAGACTGTGTTTTGGATATTACCATAAGGGGGAAAGAATTTCGTCTCATTGGGGTTTATGCGCCCAATAGCCATTCTGAGCATGTTTCTTTCTTTCGGCGAAGCGAGCAGTTCTTGAATACTGCTCGGACGGTCATTCTAGCGGGAGACTGGAACGCGGTCCTGGATCCCGATTTAGATTGTAATTGGCCTAGGGGAACTAACACTGATCGGGATGCTAAAATATTTCAGAACTTTCTCGATAAGTTTGATCTTATCGACAAGTACCGGAATGAAAAGCCCCGTGATAGGGTATGGACTTGGACATCTAGACGCGGTTCCGATTTGAGACAACTCTCGAGTTATATCGATCGGTTCTTAATTAGGAGAGTCGACGTAGGGGTAGTTGAATGTCCAAGTCTCCATAATATAGTTTACTCGGACCATAGACTTATTCGGGTCCGTGTGAACTTAGATAGACCTAAGCCTAGATTAGATGGTTACTGGAAGCTCAACACTTCGTTGTTCGATGTGAAGGGCTACCAGGACCAGCTTCTACTAATCTTACAGCGGGAATTGACGGGGGCTGTAATTGGGAATAGGAAGTGGGTCCAATTTTAAGAAGCTGATTAGGTCCTTTACTGCCGATTTTAGCAGACGGCTCAACCTAGCAACTAGGGCAGTAAAAGTGGCACTAGAGTCTAGATTAGATCGGGCGGTTGAGGTGGGGCATAGCTCTAGTGTTACTATAATTAAGGCTAAGCTGAATTCTTTGGCTAACCAAGAACATAAGGCTTTAGTGATTAGGGCTAGGTTAAAAAGAATGTCTGAGGAAGCAACAAATATGGCCGCTGAATTGCGTGCAGAGGAGTTTCGTCATGCAACTGATCGACATATCGCTCGTGTCTCATTGCCGGATGGGCGGCTCGTGACTACAAACGAAGGTATTCTGGAGGCTTTTCGCTCTCATTTTCAGGAGCTTTTTACTCGGGAACCCGGTTTGTCTTTAGCACAATTCGACCCCTATTTGGCCGACTTTTCTCGCCTTGAGGCGACTGAAGCGGCTAGGTGCGAAGGTTGCATAACAGAGGATGAAGTCCAGGAAGCATTAAAGTAGGTTGGCCATAACAAGTCTCCTGGGATTGATGGTTTGCCCTATGAAGTGTATTTGAGGATGTCGCCCATTTTTGTTACCTTGCTGACAGTTTTGTTTAATTCGTGGTTTAGGAACGGGAATATTCCTCAGTACTTGACCATGGGTTTGGTGAAGCTGATACGCAAAAGCAAAAATGGTGGGGATGGGTTAGATAATTTTCGGCCCTTACCAATTCTTAATGCGGAGTTAAAGATTTTGACCAAGATCTTAGCCAATCGTCTGCAACTTGTTTTGCCTGGTCTTATTAGCCCTGAACAGACTTGTGCTGTAAAGGGTCGGACCATTCAGGATAACTTGCATTCTATACGCTTGATCATTGATAAAGTCGACACTGAAGCCGCGCTGATCAATTTAGATCAGTCCAAAGCATTTGATAGGGTGGACCATCGGTATATGGAGGCTGTTTTGTCTGCGGCTGGGTTTGGTCCGCAATTCCGCTGTTGGATTCGCCTCTTGTATGCGAACCACGGTGTTAGGGTAGAAGTGAATGGGGTGAGATCGGGGGCTTTCAGATTGTCCAGATCTCTTCGTCAAGGGTGTCCTCTTTCACCGATGCTTTATGTGCTTGTTTTGGAACCCTTCCTTAAAAGGCTCAGGGTGAATCCGGTCCTACGTGGAATTACTTTGCCAGATGCTTGCACCACGTTGAAGTATTCTGCCTATGCCGACGACGTATCCGTGCTTGTAACGAGCAATGTCGAGATTAGTGTCGTCGGCAGAGAAATCAGAGCATATGAAACGGTGACAGGGGCCAAAATCAACTGCGTTAAGTCTATTGGCTTGCGCATCGGTGCCTGGAAGGGGGTTTCCTTGCAGGGACCCTTTGGCTGGACGGATCGACCTTGCAAGCGACTCGGCGTCTGGTTCGGTCCTGATCTTCAGCATGAGAAAAATTGGTCGGAAGTATTGAAATCGATAAGGGCTGCAGCTGGTCTGTGGACCCGTAGAAATCTTTCATTAAAGGGGAGATCGGACGTATGTGCTTCTCATATTTACCCGATCATCCTATATCGTCTTTCAGTACTTCCACTCCCGTCGGATACACTGCTTGAGTTGCAGCGGGTTCTTTTCAATTTGTTATGGCTTGGAAGGGCCCATATGGTCCGTCGCGAGATTTGTTACCTTCATCCTTCTGAGGGCGGTTTGGGTATGCCGAGCATCGAAATTCGATGCCACACACTCGGCTATTTTATCTAGACCGAATGAGTACACAATGTGAGGGAAACGGTGTCTTCTGGAAGGAAGACACTAAGAAAGCCTTCCCGGCTTTGAGAAGTGTGCACTTGGACGAGGGGGCGGGGCACATAGGTTACCCCGAGGCGAGTGCTCCTTCTATCGCGAATGTAGACGTGCATTGAAATTTCTTTTAAGGGTGACAGATGGCCTATCTGACTCCTAGCTGTTGTCCCGTAAGGCATTATATCGGGTAATGGTGAGGCGGGCGGGGGGGGGGGGGGTCCGTGAAGATAGGATTGAGGGGCTCGGTTTGACGAGGGGGGAACTTCGCTCAATCTGGCCTTGGGCGCCTGGGTTGTCTTGATAACGACGAGGCATCGCTGACCTGGCTGACGATTCGAAATGCACTCTGGGTCGGTAAGAGGCTTCATTCAGCGCGCTTGAGTAATTCTCTGACTTGTGTTAGATGCGAGGACGAGACCGTAAGTCACGCCTTCGTTTTCTGTCGCATTGTCGTGCCGCTGATTAGGCTTATTTCAGGCTTCATGGTTCGTGTTCTTAATGTGTCGTCTTTTGACCTGGAACCCATTAATGTATGTAGCAACTGGGCTCCGACCACTGATAAACAAAAACGTTTAACTTTTTAAGCTTGCTAGCCGTTACGAGAGTTGCGATATGGAAGACGAGATGTAAGACAGTCTACGGAGCTGAGACCTACACTTCTCTCGACCTTATTGCGATTTTCAAATATTACCTAAAAGCTCGCATTAGGGCCGAGAGAGAGACTCTCTTCGGCAGATTTTGGTGAAAGGTGGGTGACTGGTGCGCGACTGTGTAGAGTGGCTGGGGCTAGATTAGAGTGGTATTTGGACGTGCCTTAGGCAAGAATATTGGGTTGGAAAAACGAACGTAGATTTCATTTAAGTTAGGTTAAGCTGTATTTTTATTTATTCTTTGTTGGATTTTTTTGTTGAATTTTAAGTTCAACAACTTAGCTAGCGTATGATTGTTTTCATTACACCTCCCTTTTATTTTGTCCTCTTCCTATTCCCCTTATTTTTTACCCCTTATTAAACCCCCCTCCCCTCCCCATTAGGTGACAGATTGCCTGATTTGTCGGGATGCGGGTCACCCTTCGATATTTTCGAAAGAGGTGTCGGTTAATAAAGCGTTGGGACCCGCATCAAATCCTTTTTTCGAGTTTTCGATTTCGACCGGCAAATCAGCACCTCTGCCACATTTCAATAACGGGGGGGGGGGGCTTTTTACTAACTCAAAAAATGTTTTTTTTTCTCATGTAAATATGACTATTTTTTGTATATATAATTTTTAGTCCCTACCCCCGTTGCATATTTGCTTATGGGTTTTAAGTAGGTTTTCATAGTATGGATTCTTATGGTGATAGCGATGGATGTATAGTATGAATGTGGTATTTTGGTAAATGATGGTCGCGATTAAAACTAGCTAAGTTGAGACCTATTTAAAGTTAGAGTTGACCGATTCTTTTCCCCCTCCCCTTTTTCTGGCCTTGTGCGTCATTTTATGTATATAGTTCAATTTATGTAAATAAATATTGACTTTCATACCATGTTTTACCGTATGTTATGAACCCGTTCATTTCCTACCACATTAGTGGCGTTCTGTATTGCTTTATGATAAATACATTGTTATATTTTAACCCTGTCACTATTTGTGGTTTATTTCTTTGTGCCCCCTAGCACGAGTCTACAACACTGGCGACGAGAAATTTAGTAAAGAACAAACGTGAGGATTCTGACTTATACCAGTCACGCCAACGGGCGATCAGGATTACTCAAAAAAGTTACCCGATCATTCTACAAAAAACTGAATAACGAAGATTCGGGCAAGGATTTACTTGGAAAAAAGTCAAACTGTTAATGGAGTTATACTGTCCAAAGACAAGCCTTTTCCATAAAAGATGGAAATGTATGAATATTACACATAAGTCTATAGTTAATAAAAACTGTGACGACTTCAAGTTGTCATCATTAACGGCAGATAACTTTATTCACACAAGGTTTGATAGCCACAAAAGAACTCGATATAAGACGTCGTGCTCTAAATAAATTGGAATTAGAACCTGATTTAACGCTTCAGAAACTGACTGAAGATTGTCAGTGGTTCGTGGCAGTGAAACAAGATTCCCGAAACATAGAGGAAGCAGGTATCGCTCACATTAAAAAGATACGCTTAAAAAATAAAGGACACCCCTCCCCCCAGCTATTACCAACCAAGAGGCAAAAAGAACCCTTCACAAAATTATCAGGATAGACAAAAGTCTAGGACCCCTTGTAGTAAATGTGGAGGACCTCATGGGTACAATGCATGTTGGTACCATAAATAAATAACGTGTGACCTATGCAAGCGAGCAGGGCACAAGGCCTCATATTGCAGAGCAAAAGTAGAAAAAAGAGCTACATTAAAACTGCAGAAATGGACCCTTCACCAACAGAGAACATAAGGAAATATGTTCCGGTGAGTATCAGAAATAGAGAAGTAAATCTGCAACTCGATTCAGGGTCGGATATATCGATTATAAATGTTCACACGTGGAAGATAGGTAAGCCAACGATGATAAAGACGAATAAAGTCGCAAGATCGGTAATTGGTGAAAAGATACATTTTGAGGGTGAATTAATTATTAATGTTTCGCTAAAAAGAAAGACAAAAAAGCTAAAAGTATTCGTTCTTAGGAACACAACAAATTGATTCGGATCTGACTGGATTCAAGAATTTGTATTATTATGGGACTCGCCAATGAGTGATTTTTGTCAAAAAGTCGAACATTTAAAGGCCGAAGCCGACAAACTAAAAAGAGATCTAAAATCTTTTCCAAGTGTTTTTCTGAAAAGCTTGGATGCTGCACAAAAATAAAAGCGAGATTCGAATTGCTGGATGAATCAAAACCAATATTCAAAAAACCATGTAGCGTACCGTTTGCTTCAAGAGAAAAAATTGAAGAAGAACTGGAAAGACTAGTTAACACAGGGATTTTTACCCATATTAACTATAGTGAGTGGGCAGCCCCCACCGTATACATAAAAAAAATCAAAAGAAATTAGAGTATGTGTAGATTTCTCTACCGGATTGAATGCATCGCTTAAGGACCACCACTATCCGTTACCAAACCCAGAGGAAGTATTCGCTAAGTTAAATGGCGGAAAATCTTTTCCAAAATAGACTTAAGCGAGGCGTATCTACAGATACCAGTAGAAGACGACAGTTCGAAACTTTTGTGTATCTCAACACACATAGGACTTTTTAAATTCAATAGATTAGCATTTGGTATAAAAGTAGCACCTACAATTTTCCAACAGGTAATTGACACTTTGCTAAGCGGTTTGGATTTTTCAATAGGCTATCTGGACGATATTCTTATACGTAGTCAAAATGTTGAACAACATAGGAGGCAAAATGTGATTTTTTTAAGGACGGGAGAAAACCCGATCCGGATAGGTCCACAGCAATAAAAGACATGCCAGAGCCTCATAATGTAACTACATTGCAAAGTTTTTTAGGGCTCGTTAACTATTATCAAACTTTTATTAAGAATATGCATAAATTGCGCGCGCCTTTGAATGATCTATTAAAAAAGGACAAAAAAAAATGGGACTGGACGCCGGAGTGCCAGTCGGCGTTTAAGCAGTTAAAAGATGTACTAACATCAGATTTATGTCTGATTAATTTCAATCCGGAACAAGAGATTATTGTCGCACCCGACGCAAGTGCTTATGGAATAGGGGCATGTATTCTACATAAAATGCCTGATGGGTCCACTAAACCGATCGCCCATGCGTCGAGAACCTTACTGCCAGCCGAGAAGAATTATTCCCAAATTGAGAAGGAAGCACTGGGGATCATATTTGGGGTTACAAAATTCCACCGTTTTTTTAAATAATAAATACATTGTTATATTTTAACCCTGTCACTATTTGTGGTTTATTTCTTTGTGACCCCTAGTACGGGTCTACAACAGTAATATAATAATGAGTCGAGAGAAAAAAACCCAGTTCATTATTGATGATGAGGATTAAGATGCTGCTGCTGCTGCCGATGATGGTGGTGAATTATAGACAGAAGTTACCAGTAATCCACGGGGAACGGTTCGAGAAGTTATTCAAAACTTCGATGTTTCAACAGCGGCCCTATTTCGGTGTCTCACACAGTACTCAAGGAATTAAATGAAGATTAGAAACTGTACCATCTTGAAGTTATTTTCACCACATATCTCTGAATTTACTGTGGTTAAACTTTGAAAACGGGAACATGAAGTTTCTCAGAATCGCCATCCCTTAATATTCCCCCGACAAATTACCACTTAGTTAATGACCAACTGCGTTGCATCCACAATAAAAAAAAGAAGACAGCATAGTTAATTGTTGACCATCAAGTCTAAAGATTAAGTATTTGATCACATGAAAAAAAGTATCGATTCTTATTTTAATTAAATAATTACTTGTGTTATTTAATGTCAGATTTTATTTTATTGCACAAAGCGATATTTGGTTTGTTTAACTGTATATCATAACTTTTGTATTATTTCAAATCAAAGTTTAAATCAAATTGAATTTATTAGAAAACAATGTCACAGTGAAACAAGCAATGCAAAAAATCAGTTAGAAGATATGTACGTCTATATACCATCTGAATTTTTGTCAAAGGCGACTTTAAACCTGGATATGATAAGCGTCGTCACTACTTCCTGTAGGTCGTTTTACGGAGCAGAAAAACAGACAAAGAACTCTACTTTTCTTCTACAACAAAAATACTACTTTTCTTTCGACGAAAGTGTCTATGGTATATCTTTTGTGGGTCACGTGGAAACCACGACTTGGCGCTGGGGTGAGAAACTCCTTAAAACCTATATTTAAAATCCCGTTGATGATACTTCACGCCAGAATCGTGTCGACTATCATCCTCCATTGCTCAAGTGAGCGGTAATTATCCAAAGCTCAACGGCCATGATGCATCCAGCGCTGTCTTGAACTGTTTGCTCGTCTGCAGGCTGACCACAGCTTCTGGCAGCTTGTTGAACGGTTCAGCAACCTGAACCGAAAAAGACGCCTTCCGACAATTAAGCCGAAATCGTCTCAGGTACAGTATCTCTGAGTTTTCACGAAGCCCTCTCTGCGGAGCTGGTGTAAAAAAAGAAGTCACGAAGCACATTGTAGTTGCTGTGTATGATGTTAAAAGCGAAGATGAGGTCGCCACGCAGCCATTTACGATCAGCCAGTACATGTTGAAGTCCTTCAATCGTTGTTCGTAGGACTGTGTAGAGTCTAAATTTAATGCCGAACACTTAATTGCTATTTGTAACAGTTCATTGTATACGATTAATTAAATACAATGTTTTATTATACACATAGCTCGCATGGTATCACAATGTTAATGAATTCGATAAAATGTTCTGTTAATTTCTGTAGAAAACCTCACCATATTTGCATTTATGTATATTTTACATTTCGAATCATATTTCATATTTTAAGTAACGTTGTCTTTAATTCAATTAGGGTTTCCAGACACAAATGGTAAAAGCTCGAAACTCAAATATCGTAATATTATTTTCCCACCCACATTACATGAAAAAAATATTTTCGAACTAATGTGAATCTTTAATAATGTTAGGAATTCCTGTTTCGAGCCTATTGTACCTTATAACTAGAGAACTGATCTATACTGGATTTAGAATTAGGCTTCGCCGATTCCGTACTCCGAACTAGTATCATTATTTACTGTATCACTACTCAGAAGTTATATTTGATGCAATATTTTTTCATGGGGAAGGTTTATAAGTCCCTATTTATTTGCCTTTTCACGAAGGCGGAGTTAGACAAAAGGTCGGGTTTTAACGTAGGAAAATTGTCTTTGTCTAAAAGGGTTCTCTCCTTCACTGTCCGAAAACATAAAATATGAAGCGTAGTATTAGAATAAATACTACACTGCTCTTACTTAAAAGGAGTGAATTCAAGTTAGAAATCGTTTATTTAATTAAATTCATCCACAACTTTAACTGATATTCTTTTTAATAAAAAGCGGGCCTTTCCTTTCTAATAGTTTCTTTTTTAATGTCGGGGGTCATTAAAATTGTTGCGGTTTAATTCATTGAGGTCACATTTTGGGGGGAATAAAAAATCTCTCATACTTGACAACTTGTTTCTAATCTTACGCCCACGCGCACCAAATATCTTTATTTATTTGTTTTTCTTTTCAACATGTTTTCTTTTTCATTCATCAGCATTTTATATAATTGTGTATCGTGCGCCATGAAGGACTTTCATTATTCAGATGAAAGATCTTTTTATTTGTTTTTATTTCTGTCTATGAAGCGTACGACGTTGTTTGGCAATGCTATAATCAGCCATAGTTATACAAGTTTATTTTGTGTCAGACAAGATTGGGTAATTACATTATTTACACGTTTCAAACTATTTGCCTCATCTTTGTTGTTGCTATTGTTCACAACGTTTCAGCTGCTGTGCGCTCTAGCATTTCGAATTGAGCTAACACATTTATCCACCAGACCAATGTTTATCAACTTATTTTGGCCATGACCCTCTTTAATCCAATGCGATTTTTTTACACCTTCATGCTAACTTAAACTCTACCCCCAACTAAATAAATCGTTGCTTGTGGCTTAAAAGTTCGAAAAAAAGTTTCCTTTGTCTTTTACTGTTTGAGAGGTAAATAAGGGGCAGTAACTCTTATCAACTGTTGTTATTACATCTAACGTAATTTACAGAAAATTAATTAGTAATAAATGAACAACAAAGTATACGACAATGGAACATTTAAGAATGTATTGTGTTTAGGGTTAGGGTTAGGGTTAACGAGAAAGTCAGGCTTGATAGAAATTAAAGAGAAAATCTGGCTCAAGATTATAATTAAGAGTTACTGCCCCTTACTTACCTCTCAAACAGTAAAAGACAAAGAAAACTTTTTTTCGGACCTTTAAGCCACATGCACCAATAAATCTATAGAAGTTGTTTAGATAATACTATGACATCAAAATACTAACTCCAGTTGTAAATAAAATAATAATTTTTTATTTATTTATTTTTTACTTAAGCTCACTCCAAGCAAGGTAAAATGCCACTGAGACGGAGGGAGCTACTGTGAATTGGGGTAATCCAATATGGGGAGTTTTGCAACGAGATGCTTGTTCATTTAAATGTCTGATTGTTAGTACGGTCAGGGAAACAGGAAGCCGGAAGGGAATTCCAAAGGCTATTATCTGAAGTACCCTATATGTCCGGTTTCTCAACTTTTCTTGAATTTTATAGCAAAGATTAAAAGTTAAGCACATCTATTAAATGTTTTTCATCCATTTTTTTTTTAATTAAAAGATTTCAGCTTTATGATGATGATCGATGTTGACTAGCAAATAACTGGAACGCTATCGAAATAAAACAATAACAATTGTCTAACGTGAAATTCGAACCCATGATGGCATAACATATTGGAACTGAAGGCGAACGCTTTATCCACATGGGCATTGATAAAACAAAAACATTTTGTCTTTTTAACCTACTTAAATGAGTTCGGCGTAGAGATGCAAAATTAAAAATCTGTCTTACCTCTCCGCATGTGTTACATTATCAATGAAAATTATCGCCACGAAAAGTCTCTTAAACGCTTCTCGAAAGCCGAAAGTTTAGAAGCGCTTTCAAACTTTTTCGTTAAGGCATTTTTAATACTCGGGGTTTTAAAACATTTTATTTTAGCACTTTTCTTTTAAAACGCATTTTTTTGTTAAAACATCTTATTTTAAACAACTTTTCCTTTAAAAACATTTGGTACACTTTTTTTTCTTTTGTAACTGTCACACTTTTCTTTTCACCTTATCAAATTAGGACACGAAAATGTTCAATTGTACACAAAAAGTTACCTTCTATGGACAAATTGTGTTTTTATGCAGGAGACAAAACTCGGAGACAGGTTTTTCTCAGAGGGGGATTCAATTCATTTATTCATCTGTCTTGGTTGTGGAGTGATTTCCATTCATTCGTCTAACTCCATTCTTCACTCATTCATACCTTTCGTTGTGGGGTGCGACGGATGCACGGGGATATATGTCGGATCTCATTCGAGATCCAGCCCATAACTTTTAGCCCATATTTTCATGGGTCCGCTTGCTTTCTGGATGAGCGGCTACATGGTGGGTCTTAACGCTGCGAGCTCCCAAAGCGTTCTCTTTCAAAAACTCCAGTTTTTGAGAAAAACAAATGACGTAACAGACACTTGCCTCGCGTCGGCCAATCAGATACGACATTCAACAATCGTTCCATATCTGACCTTCTCCGAGCCGAAATTTTCGTGTCAGTGCCGAATTTGTCACTTTGTTATGGTTTTAAAAAAATGACCCACTCGCAACAATCCCCTCCAGTGCATTTTAGCTTAACACGCATTTATTGTCTCAACTGATCCCAGCTATAATTCATACTAGCTAACTTAATCGATTCCAAAATATGGGGCCCATGATGAATTCGGAAGAAGAACATAGCAGAGTAGAAGTTTCTCTAAAAATAGAAACATTGAAAGTAAAACATTATACAGATGGTTGAGTTGTACGAGGAAAGTTATAGGGCGAATACTACTACTACTACTACTACTACTACTACTACTACTACTAATAATAATAATTAATAATTGTAGAAGCACGAGTAACAGTCCAGAAAATCTGGATAAAAGTATAGAAAAAATTAGAATCAAAGAAAAAACTGAGGCGATACAACGCACTGCAATGATTTAAACAACCCGATTCTTTAAATATTCCTCGAATGCGGAAACCAGCCTGCAAAACGTAGCCAACATCAGGTGAGCTAAAATAGAAATAAAATAAAAAACGTGAAGAACGAACTGAAACACCAGATAAGTGCAAAGGAAAGAAGATTGAAACGATACAGATACAAATCTGAAGAGTACAAACAAAATAATACTTTTGAAAACAATGAAAGCTAGATTAACCTTTTGGTAAACAGAGAAGAAAACACAGAAGAACCGGACCCGTCAGAAAAAAAGACAATTTTGAGACAATATATATGGAAATGGCGCCAAGGCCAGAAAAGAAATGTCGAATGGCTGAAAAACATGAGATTGAAGAAGGAACAGAAACCGAACTTAATGAAGAACCAGTGAAGAGGAACTTTAAGAAAAATCGATAACTCGAAAGCACCAGACCAAGACTGAATACATAAACCATGGCTTTTAAATTTCACGACCCGAAAGACCTAAGAATATGTATACACGAAACTGATATATCAGAGTGGATGACTAAAGAAAGAAACCCATAGACAGCGAAAAGTGAACGATACATAGCAACCACAGACCGATAACCTGCCTACCAATTGTAAAAAATTTTAAAATTCGAACAAATCTATCACTCTCTTTATAACGATGGACTATTTCCTGCGGAACAAAAAGGATGCAAAAAGCGACTTGAGGGCACATGATCTTCTATACATCTACAAAAAGATCCTGAAGGAGGTGAACAAGTAGAAAACAGTTACAAGAATGCCTACAACAAAATACCTCAAGCATGTGTAACTGAATGCTAAAGGATGTACAAAATATCTGACGAAATTGGCAATTTTATGGAGAAAAGAATAGAAGATGTTTGTGATATCTGAGGCGAGATTTTCGAACTATAATTGGTTCAAATGCCGGAGAAGCCATCAACCGTTATAAGTGAGAATTTAATAGTAAACGGCTGTGGCGAGAACTAAAAATGATTTGCAACTGTGATCGAAAGAAAACTAGAGGACTAGAAATTTTGAGAGACTTGTTGTCACAGACCCCATAAAAACAGTACCCGTTTTTACTAGTGAGCAATCACGGGTTATGACTTATGTGAGAACTTTAGGTGAGTAATAATAATAATAATAATAATAATAATAATAATAATAATAATAATTAATAATAATACAGATTCGCGCTATACTAACCACGGCACTGATGAAAATAGCTCCAATATTAAGAAAAACCTTTGAGTGCAGAGACCAAGTCAAATAAGGTGACACATGCAAACCACAGATATAGTATTTCAAGAGAACTGAGACTATTTGACTAAAGTTTAATGTTTTGTAAGAAAAATACTGTAATTCGCCACCTCTCCAAAAACGAAAACGGTGTTACTAACATCGGAAATTAAACGTGGAAGCTGTGACAGAATAGAAACACGGGTATATTAAAGAGGCATATTGTCACTCAGATTTCAGGGAAAACTACCAGCTGTTATCTGCGATGAGTTTGGATTACAGCAGATGCAAAATCACCAATAGAGTTGCAGTAATAATGGAAGAACTGTTTTTGTAAGTTTTGTTTATATTGACTTTACTTCGTTTTGGTCGCGTTGTTTTGTCCGGTTGTCAATAGTGATTCCGTTTCTCTTTTCAGGTGCCCTTTTCGTGCCGTTTCTATGTGTTCTCGTGCGTAACTTCTTTGATTTGTCTTATGAATAGTCCATGTAGTTGCTTCTCTTTTGACGTTTATTTTCTAAACTTTTGTTTTCCATTTCGGGCACTTCGTATTGTTCATCTTGACGCTGCTTTTGGTGGCGGTAATAAGCCTTTCTATTGTTTTATGTATTTCTCTAATCCTTTAATATCATCGTCTACACAATCTTCACCAGTTTAATATCAGTCTGTATGTGGATAATGTTGGATAAAACTGACAGCTTTCATAAGTTGATTATTTTCTTCGTTGAAGAATACTCATCCACTTAATAAACAATAAATCATTTTTATTCTTTAAATTAACGAGTAAGTAAACAATGAAGAATGGCTTAATACAATAACAAAATGTTTAAGATTCATGGTTCTGGATCGCTTCCTACCTTGTGCTTGAAAAGCCCGGGAAAAGGCACGAATTAAGCACCTGTATGTTCCGTTCTATTTCTTTTCAAGCAAGCTTTCCATTGTCACTCGTGCATCACTAATTAAAATGATAAGTACGCATTCTGAAAGCTTGCTAGAATTTATTGTCCATTTTCTGTGCAAAAACTGGCATCATGTTAAATTATCTGTATTTTCATGCCTAGTCGAAGACTTCCAGCGAGAACAAATGGCTTTGTTTTAATTCAGTTCATTTATTTCTCTACATTTTGCCATTTTCCTTACGTTTGTTTCACTTCTTTCTTTTAAATATAAAAAGGAATGTTAATGTAGGGCAATCATTTTGTACCGATGTGAGAAATCTACAAAAAAACGTTAGGGTAACGTTTTTTGCATTGTCTTTTTAACGATGTAGCAACGTTATTTTGTGAGCTGAGTTGGACTAAATAATATCACCTCTACTAACAGTCACACAAATAAGGAGTAGGCTCATGTTTGAAAAGTCGAAATGTGTTTAAAATAATTGGAAGCATAAGCAACGAAATACCCTGTAATTAATGTTTTCCCTTAAGATGTCTCATATAAAACATGATTACCAAATGAACTTTAACACTGCAGATCATGTTCTGAGATTGACTACTTCTACTACCGATTATTACGAACCCTGGTATAATGTGTCATAGTTAGTTACATGTACATTTAAAACGCCACTATATTTCTTCTTCTTTTTCTGCTTCTTCTTCTGCTTCTTCTTTTGTGACACGGTGAGGAGTTTACTGGTGCTACATACTTATTAACGAATCGGTAATGTTATTTCAGAAAATATATAATTCGTAATATAAAATTGCTGCTTTTAATTAAAATGTAAAAGATCATGACTGACTTATTAGTGCAAGATTTTCTAAACAATTATGTTTCGAACTTGCATATGTGGCCGTGTTTATATGTTTCGGTGCATCCAATTGAAATCAGAAATTACAATTTAAAATATCTTCCTCTGATCTAGATATTGGTTTTGTTCAAAACAATTATGCTGTGAGGGTGGCTAAATATATATATATATATATATATATATTAGTATTTCATGTATCTACATGAAATTTTATAAGGATATATAATTTTTTATGTATCAATTTTCAGTATTTACTTCAACAGTGCTTGATATGTAAGTAGAGCTAGGTAGTAAGCTATGAATATATATTTATGGCAATTAAGCTACACAGAGGCTCCCGCGTTTCATCTCCGGGGGGATCTTTTAGCCTGAAGATTCCCTTAGGGGATGAAACGCGGGAGCCTCTGTGTAGCTTAATTGCCATAAATATATTTTCATAGCTTACTATATATATATATATATATATATATATCTAAATCATAAATTACAATTTAAAATCTCACTGCATCGGGTAATATTGAAATTACGAAAACAATACATGTTTTGAAATATAACTTAACAGATGACCGATTAAATATTTTGATCAGGTCCATAAGTTCATTGTTTCATATCAAATAATTAAGTCACCTGTTTAAAATTAAACGGGTACTAGGACTTTTAATAGACTAATACCCTTTAATTGTGGTATGACTGGACGCTGCAACCAAAAGCGTCGATCGGGGTTTTGATTGGCTGGCCAATCATAAAATAGTAGAAAGATACGAAACTATCTGTGATCAGTTAGCCAATCAGATTCAAAAGACGGGAGTTACAAGACTAAGACGAAAGTCTCTCTGAATCAACCTTCTTCCATGAACGAAGCACAAAAACTTAAAATTTCTTCAAACCAGAGATAGCATCATTTAGATTCCACAACTTATCTTTCCATCCAGGACAAAAGCAACATAACATTTTGTTTAGATTATGTTTACACAACTGTAATTCAATATATATTTGTTATCGTTAACGACGAATTTTTTCTCTTGTATTTGGTGTTTCCGAAGTACCGACTTATTACCGAAGACTTCCACTAAGTTGCGTCAACTCGAAAGTTCTGTGAATGTTTTAAACACAGGTAGGCACATAAGTATTGACAGTGCAGCCTGTCAAAATACACATGGCTATCGTAACATAGGACCACAAGTTGAACTCCGCACTACCGATTATGATTGATTTATACGATAAAATTATCCTATTCATCAATAATTCTACTACCGGTTATGGGACCAACTTAGATATAATATATCATGATAGGCTTCCATAATTTCTTACATTTAAATTTTAAATGCTATTGCACTCTTCTTCCCCTTCTTCTTCTTTTTCTTCTTCTTTGTATTATTATTGTTGTTGTTGTTGTTGTTGTACTACTACTACTACTCACTAGGGGTTCTCACGCAGGTCATCATCAGAGATTACTCACAGATAATAAATGGTGGTGTTCCCTGGAGTCTGGGTGACATCTCCTCATATTTCCAATGCTCTCTACCTCTTTCGATAACCTTTGCAAATGACTTTGCGTTATCGTTACAGTAGCTTTCCATTGATTTCTCACTGGAAACGACCATTGGTCTTCGCTGACACTAGGGTGGCAATAAGCCTCTTTACGGTCCCAGTACACTTCGCACTTATCCAGTGGAGGTCTGGTTCATGCTCTCCCTCCTCGGTCTATCCATCCTCTTTGACCCTTCACGACTATTTTGTGTGATATCCACCGAGGCTGGTTCCATCACTTTTGTTGTAGTGGCGGTGGAGGGCAGTTTATGAAATTCCTAACAGTTTTTTTTAGATGGGGGGGGGGGGGCTAATTTTATATAAAATTGATTGCAGTTTCCGTTCCCTTGGTTTCATGCGGTGTTTCTTTCCACCATTTTGTTTTACTTCTGTTGCAGTTTCTATATGGCTGGTTAGTGTTCGTAGTTTATGTGGGTTGGTTTCCGTATTCGAGGATTTTCAACTGTTTTAATCATTCGTGTCTGTTATAAGTTTCAGTCTTTCCTTCGAGTCAAATTTCTCCTAGTCTTTTTTCCAGGTTTTTCGGCACAGTACCTTGTGCATCTACAATTACTGGTATTATTATTATTATTATTATTATTATTATTATTATTATTATTATTATTATTATTATTATTATTATTCGACCAGAGTCATTATCAATTATGCATCGCTGATAACAACCCGTGGATTCTCTCAGATTCTGAGTAACAGCAAGTAACCCCAGATTTACAATAGCCCCTGTTACATTTCGCTGTCATTGTAAATGATTTGGTATTCTCTCGCGAGCTGTTACTAGTGATTTATCGCCGGTAACTGTCATTTTTCCCTCTTGGATATAAATGACAATAAGTCTCCTCAATACTACAATACTCTTTGTTTCCTTCTTAGACGATGTCAAGGTGGTGTGATTCCTTTTCGATCACCCCATCATCCGTGGCCGTTTTCTGTAGTATCAAAGGATAATTGTCCCACTGCGTTCTAATTTTTTTCAAGTAATAATATTTTATTCTTCCACCCTTTCTTCCACCATGACACCCCGGTATCCTTACACATTTGGGGGCATTCTGTCGAGTAGTTTTTAAACCTATAAGTTAAGTGGTAGACTATAGTTGAAGGCGACCCGAAGGTTCCCTTCTTATTAGCTAATACACAGATGTAGAGGAGGGCGCTACTCCCTTATTATAAATATTCTACTGACAATTGATCATTACCTTATAATTCTGAGTATTGATTTACTCCTCTCAAAGAGTTAGGCACAAGGCCAGTTTTTATCTTACTCCCACAAGTAAGATGTGACCCAAGGTCGGGTCGGGAAAGTGGGGTTTGAAAAGCCAGGGCCCGAGAGGTGAGCACTCTGGCCATTAAAAATTGCCTGGGCAGCCCCGTCGGCATTCCCCGGTAGGCAGTAAGCAATAAACTTACCCCTCCCCAAAGAGGGGAGGCAAAGCCTGGGAGGGTGGACCTCCTAGAACTGCACAGGACCGACCCATAGACCGGCGTAAATCAAGCCCCGAAGGCCAAGACAATACCAGTCTATGGGGTGCAGTATCCATCGGAACAGATACTACCCTTTGATCTTAGCCAAAGTATCACGAACCATTTTTAAGTTTTTAGTATGACTAAACCGAGCCTGGTCGCGCAGCCCATGCCTAAACACTCTTACCATTATGTCCAAAGCCTATAACTATCTAAATATGATTATAATGTAGTTGCTTTCTGTTGTGATAGGATACCAGACTCTCCTCAGTCATTAAATAAGTGAACTAATCTGGACAATAAATACGACTACGAACAGTAGTATTGTGTTCTGTTAAATGTATTGCATTACCTGTAGTTACTATTGTTTTTACAAGATATATACGTTGGAATAAACCGTACTATTTTAAGACCTTTACACTGGTTATTTTGTCATTTATAACTACTTACAAAGTTATATCACTTTCAAAGTTTCCTGCCCAAAGACTTACTAATAATTCTAAGACTAATGAACATTGATAATTGCAAGGAAATCATGCTCTAACAAACTTGAAAGCGATAAAAGCAATCTGCTAAGTTAAAAACTGTATGAAAATAAAACTTACAAGATGAATAAAAAAAATGAAATTGTGCTGAGGTCGCGATGGATTGTGGAACCCCAAGTCTTTGCTTTTGTATGTTTTCCTCGGTCCATAGAATATCATTTGCTATAAATAAATCCTCTAAATGTTAGTTTTAGTTTTATTTCCGTTTTTATTTAGCCATTTTCCGAAAATTCATTGGAAAGATGTTTGTGACATTCGAAGCGAGATTTCCGCGCTATAATTACATCGTCATCCAAAAGCGACTAACATTACATCCGTACCGCTCTGCGTGGGTGAGCTTAACCTAGCATCACACATGTGGGCGGAGATCATACCATGTTTTACAATCATCGGAAGTAAGAACACACAATTCTCGGCTTCATCCACGGGCCTCCTCCCGCCCAGATGTCACAGAGTATGTAGGTTTTGTTTTGTCATGTCCCTTCCCTATGTGTTCAGACGTCTGTGAAAGAAGGGATCCACAGAAGCATATGGGAATATTAACATTATACCCCACCACCTCGCACGGGTAGGTCAATTGTGGTTTTCCGTTTCACCTGTTCTTCGGCGGAGGGTCCATTCAACAGCTGTCATGATTACATTACACGAGGCTCTGTATCCATACATTTCGGGTCAGTCAACGGGTGGGGAGATAGAATTGAGGATAAAGGCATAAAAACACATTTTCCTTTAAATTATGAGTGCACGTAGGCCTGTTAGAGGTATTACGTCGGTATTGACAAATATCTTCAGATGTTATCATAGGCGGGTATATATATATATATATATATATATATATATATCTATATATATATATATATATATATATATATATATATATATATATATATATAAATAATAAATTAATCTTGTATTGCTAATATGGCTTATATTTCAATTTCATTAACTAACCCTGCAATACTTTGAAATTTGAACGACCAACCCCCAATTTATATATATATATATATATATATATATATATATATATATATATATATATATATATATATATATATATTAAATTAAAGTGTTTTATACCTACAGACGACGTCGTTTCGGGTTTTCTATCTTATCAGTGCAGGATTGGCGGTTGCAAGCGGTCGCATGAGCTCGAACGCAGTTCGTAGATTCAGCATAGAATCACGAGCCTAACGTCCAAGCCCATACGGCCGCAAGAAATCACCACAGACAGTAATTTAAATGATTGTACACTTACCCGAGAGAAGAATCATGTTTCCGATAGTGTTCAACGCTCCAGCGGAACTTTACTTAATCGTGGGATGAAAACAATCTTGTAATTTCAAACAAGGCTCTACTATTAAGACTATCAAATCTTAAAGGCGCATTAGCTATAAGTATATTTTTAATATTAAAAGTGTTTTATACGTACAGACGACGTGGTTTCGGGTTTTCTATCCTCATCAGTGCAGGAGTGGCGGTTGGAAGCGGTCGCAGTTTGTAGATTCAGCCTAGAATCACGAGCAATTCACCCAATCCCACACGTTCGTATATATATTGTTTACATATGTAGTTTATTCACATACATACACACGCGCATGTACAAATACTCGCATATATATACCAAAATTCACAAAGAATAATAAGAATGGCAATAATATTCACAAAGAATAATGATAGTAGTAATAGTTAATAATAATAGTAATAATTAAAATTAATAAAAAAACTAGTCAATATAAATAGATTAGATAGTAATTATAAATATAATACTAGTTATAGTTAATAATAATAGTAATAATTAAAATTAATTAAATAAGTAATCAATATAAATAGATGTGATTGTAATTATAAAGAGATTAGTAGTTATAGTTAATAATAATAGTAATAATTAAAGTTTATAAAATAAGTAGTTAATATTAATAGATTAGATTGTAATTATAAAGATTATAATAGTAATAAAAAAAATAATTGTGTAAATAATAATGTTAACCCATATAAGTATAAATAAGGAACAGGAATCTTAAAGTAATATAAAAAAAAAATTGTATTAACCAGGAAGAAAAAGGGTAATATCAACAACAATAAAAGTATAAATAGTTAATTATAACACAAAATATTTTTTCTCTAACGATAATTTATATTAATTGATAAGAGTTAGTAATAGCGATAATATCAATGCTTATAATAATACTTCGAATAATAATAAATGATAAAAATGAAAATATAATTATATCATGAATTATATATGACATACTTGAATTTTGAATTTTACTAATTTACTGAGAACACTAATGAATTATATATGACATACTCGAATTTAGAATTTTAATAATTTACTGAAAACACTAATGAATTATATATGACATACTCGAATTTAGAATTTTAATAATTTACTGAGAACACTAATCAATTATATATGACATACTCGAATTTAGAATTTCAATAATTTACTGAGAACACTAATGAATTATATATGACATACTCGAATTTAGAATTTTAATAATTTACTGAGAACACTAATGAATTATATATGACATATTCGAATTTAGAATTTTAATAATATACTGAGAACACTAATGAATTATATATGACATACTCGAATTTAGAATTGCAATAATTTACTGAGAACACTAATGAATTATATATGACATACTCGAATTTAGAATTTGAATAATTTACTGAGAACACTAATCAATTATATATGACATACTCGAATTTAGAATTTCAATAATTTACTGAGAACACTAATGAATTATATGTGACATACTCGAATTTAGAATTTGAATAATTTACTGAGAACACTAATGAATTATATATGACATATTCGAATTTAGAATTTTAATAATATACTGAGAACACTAATGAATTATATATGACATACTCGAATTTAGAATTTCAATAATTTACTGAGAACACTAATGAATTATATATGACATACTCGAATTTAGAATTTGAATAATTTACTGAGAACACTAATCAATTATATATGACATACTCGAATTTAGAATTTCAATAATTTACTGAGAACACTAATGAATTATATGTGACATACTCGAATTTAGAATTTTAATAATTTACTGAGAACACTAATGAATTATATATGACATATTCGAATTTAGAATTTTAATAATATACTGAGAACACTAATGAATTATATATGACATACTCGAATTTAGAATTTTAATAATTTACTGAAAACACTAATGAATTATATATGACATACTCGAATTTAGAATTTCAATAATATACTGAGAACACTAATGAATTATATATGACATACTTGAATTTAGAATTTCAAAAATTTACTGAGAACACTAATCAATTATATATGACATACTCGAATTTAGAATTTCAATAATTTACTGAGAACACTAATGAATTATATATGACATACTCGAATTTAGAATTTTAATAAGATACTGAGAACACTAATGAATTATATATGACATACTCGAATTCAGAATTTTAATAATATACTGAGAACACTAATGAATTATATATGACATACTCGAATTTAGAATTTTAATAATTTACTGAGAACACTAATGAATTATACAGGGTGTTTCAAAAGTCTTGGGAACATAACGATTTTTAATAACTCAAAAACTATTAGGAGTTGAAAAATGAAATTGGTACCGTTGGAAAGGTTAAAGTTTCAAGTTTTGTGGGGAATCTTCAAAGTTGCTCAATATGAGCACCATTCGTCACCCGGCAGACATCTAGTCGATAGTCCATTTCCTGCCAAACGCGTTCCAGCATCTTGACGTCAATGGTTCCCACAACTGCCGTTACTCGAGCCTTTAGTTCGTCAATATCTCTTGGAAGGGGCGGCACATAGACTTGTTGCTTGACAAAGCCCCAAAGGAAAAAGTCACACGGGGTAAGATCTGGAGACCTAGGAGGCCAGGGCATGAGAACGTCATCACCTCGCCCAGATCTCCCAATCCATCTACCAGGCAGCCTTGTGTTAAGAAACTGCCTTACTCTAAGACTCCAGTGTGGTGGTGCACCATCTTGTTGAAAAATGAAGTCATCAGATTCTGCTTGTTCCAACTGAGCCATTAACCAGTCTTCCAGCATGTTAAGATAGGATTCACCAGTGATAGTTGCCTCTTCAAAGAAGAACGGTCCATAGACACCTTTCTTGGAAATTGCACAAAACACGTTCACTTTTGGTGAATCTCGCTCGTGCTCAAGAAGTTCATGAGGATTCTCAGTACCCCATATGCGAGTGTTATGCTTGTTAACTTTGCCATTCAGATGGAAGGTCGCCTCATCGCTAAAAACAAGCCGGTCATCAAAGCCGTTATCTTCCAACTTCTCTTGCATTGCAATGCAAAAGTCACGGCGAAGTGGCTTATCAGTGTCCTTCAACTTTTGGACCAACTTGAGCTTGTAAGGTACCATTTGCAGTCGTTTCCTTAAGACACGCCAGACAGTTGCTGGAGCAAGCTGAAGTTCCCTGCTGGCTCTTCTCACTGATTTACGGGGGCTCCGCTGAAAGGCTGTCCGAACTTGCTCAACTGCATCTTCTGAAGTTGAAGGGCGACCTGTTCGCTTACTTGGGCACAAACACCCATCTTTCACAAATTTAGCATGCCATCTGACAATGGATTTCCTTTCAGGGGCTTCTTTTTTAAATTTCCTGCGAAATGCACGCTGAACACATGTCCACGATTCAGTCTTTGCAAATTGGAGGACGCAAAATGCCTTGCCTTGTTTAGAGAACTCCATTACTGCACCTAGAAAGATAACACAAAAATCATTAGTATGACCAAAAACTTGATTAAGCAAGCTTTAAAATGGCACCAGTTTCATTTTTCTACCTGGAATAGTTCATGAGATATACGCATTTGTAATGTTTCCAAGACTTTTGAAACACCCTGTATATGACATACTTGAATTTAGAATTTTAATAATATACTGAGAACACTAATGAATTATATATGACATGCTCGAATTTAGAATTTCAAAAATTTACTGAGAACACTAATGAATTATATATGACATACTCGAATTTAGAATTTCAATAATTTACTGAGAACACCAATGAATTATATATGACATACTTCAATTTAGAATTTCAATAATTTACTGAGAAAACTAATGAATTATATATGACATACTCGAATTTAGAATTTTAATAATTTGCTGAGAACACCAATAAATTATATATGACATACTCGAATTTAGAATTTTAAAAAATTACGGAGAACACTAATGAATTATATGACATACTCGAATTTAGAATTTTAATAATTTACTGAGAACACTAATGAATTATATATGACATACTCGAATTTAGAATTTTAATAATTTACTGAGAAAACTAATGAATTATATATGACATACTCGAATTTAGAATTTCAATAATTTACTGAGAACACTAATGAATTATATATGACATACTCGAATTTAGAATTTCAATAATTTACTGAGAACACTAATGAATTATATATGACATATTCGAATTTAGAATTTTAATAATTTACTGAGAACACTAATGAATTATATATGACATACTCGAATTTAGAATTTCAATAATTTACTGAAAACACTAATGAATTATATATGACATACTCGAATTTAGAATTTCAATAATTTACTGAGAACACTAATGAATTATATATGACATACTTGAATTTAGAATTTCAAAAATTTACTGAGAACACTAATCAATTATATATGACATACTCGAATTTAGAATTTGAATAATTTACTGAGAACACTAATGAATTATATATGACATACTCGAATTTAGAATTTTAATAATATACTGAGAACACTAATGAATTATATATGACATACGCGAATTTAGAATTTTAATAATATACTGAGAACACTAATGATTTATATCTGACATACTCGAATTTAGAATTTTAATAATTTACTGAGAACACTAATGAATTATATATGACATACTTGAATTTAGAATTTTAATAATATACTGAGAACACTAATGAATTATATATGACATACTCGAATTTAGAATTTTAATAATTTACTGAGAACACTAATGAATTATATATGACATACTCGAATTTAGAATTTCAATAATTTACTGAGAACACTAATGAATTATATATGACATACTTCAATTTAGAATTTCAATAATTTACTGAGAAAACTAATGAATTATATATGACATACTCGAATTTAGAATTTTAATAATTTACTGAGAACACCAATGAATTATATATGACATACTCGAATTTAGAATTTTAATAATTTACTGAGAACACTAATGAATTATATATGACATATTCGAATTTAGAATTTTAATAATTTACTGAGAACACTAATGAATTATATATGACATACTCGAATTTAGAATTTCAATAATTTACTGAGAACACTAATGGATTATATATGACATACTTGAATTTAGAATTTCAAAAATTTACTGAGAACACTAATGAATTATATATGACATACTCGAATTTAGAATTTTAATAATATACTGAGAACACTAATGAATTATATATGACATACTCGAATTTAGAATTTTAATAATTTACTGAGAACACTAATGAATTATATGACATACTTGAATTTAGAATTTTAATAATATACTGAGAACACTAATGAATTATATATGACATACTCGAATTTAGAATTTCAAAAATTTACTGAGAACACTAATGAATTATATATGACATACTCGAATTTAGAATTTCAATAATTTACTGAGAACACTAATGAATTATATATGACATACTTGAATTTAGAATTTTAATAATATACTGAGAACACTAATGAATTATATATGACATACTCGAATTTAGAATTTTAATAATATACTGAGAACACTAATGAATGATATATGACATACTCGAATTTAGAATTTCAATAATTTACTGAGAACACTAATGAATTATATATGACATACTCGAATTTAGAATTGCAATAATTTACTTAGAACACTAATAAATTATATATGACATTTCGAATTTAGAATTTCAATAATTTACTGAGAACACTAATGAATTATATATGACATACTCGAATTTAGAATTTCAATAATTTACTTAGAACACTAATGAATTATATATGACATTCTCGAATTTAGAATTTCAATAATTTACTGAGAACACTAATGAATTATATATGACATACTCGAATTTAGAATTTCAATAATTTACTGAGAACACTAATGAATTATATATGACATACTTGAATTTAGAATTTTAATAATATACTGAGAACACTAATGAATTATATATGACATACTCGAATTTAGAATTTTAATAATATACTGAGAACACTAATGAATGATATATGACATACTCGAATTTAGAATTTCAATAATTTACTGAGAACACTAATGAATTATATATGACATACTCGAATTTAGAATTGCAATAATTTACTTAGAACACTAATGAATTATATATGACATTCTCGAATTTAGAATTTCAATAATTTACTGAGAACACTAATGAATTATATATGACATACTTCAATTTAGAATTTCAATAATTTACTGAGAACACTAATGAATTATATATGACATACTCGAATTTAGAATTTCAATAATTTACTGAGAACACTAATGAATTATATATGACATACTTGAATTTAGAATTTTAATAATATACTGAGAACACTAATGAATTATATATGACATACTCGAATTTAGAATTTTAATAATATACTGAGAACACTAATGAATGATATATGACATACTCGAATTTAGAATTTCAATAATTTACTGAGAACACTAATGAATTATATATGACATACTCGAATTTAGAATTGCAATAATTTACTTAGAACACTAATGAATTATATATGACATTCTCGAATTTAGAATTTCAATAATTTACTGAGAACACTAATGAATTATATATGACATACTTCAATTTAGAATTTCAATAATTTACTGAGAACACTAATGAATTATATATGACATACTCGAATTTAGAATTTCAATAATTTACTGAGAACACTAATGAATTATATATGACATACTTGAATTTAGAATTTTAATAATATACTGAGAACACTAATGAATTATATATGACATACTCGAATTTAGAATTTTAATAATATACTGAGAACACTAATGAATGATATATGACATACTCGAATTTAGAATTTCAATAATTTACTGAGAACACTAATGAATTATATATGACATACTCGAATTTAGAATTGCAATAATTTACTTAGAACACTAATGAATTATATATGACATTCTCGAATTTAGAATTTCAATAATTTACTGAGAACACTAATGAATTATATATGACATACTTCAATTTAGAATTTCAATAATTTACTGAGAACACTAATGAATTATATATGACATACTCGAATTTAGAATTTCAATAATTTGCTTAGAACACTAATGAATTATATATGACATACTCGAATTTAGAATTTCAATAATTTACTGAGAACACTAATGAATTATATATGACATACTCGAATTTAGAATTTCAATAATTTACTTAGAACACTAATGAATTATATATGACATACTCGAATTTAGAATTTCAATAATTTACTTAGAACACTAATGAATTATATATGACATTCTCGAATTTAGAATTTCAATAATTTACTGAGAACACTAATGAATTATATATGACATACTCGAATTTAGAATTTCAATAATTTACTGAGAACACTAATGAATTATATATAGCATACTTGAATTTAGAATTTTAATAATATACTGAGAACACTAATGAATTATATATGACATACTCGAATTTAGAATTTTAATAATTTACTTAGAACACTAATGAATGATATATGACATACTCGAATTTAGAATTTCAATAATTTACTGAGAACACTAATGAATTATATATGACATACTCGAATTTAGAATTGCAATAATTTACTTAGAACACTAATGAATTATATATGACATTCTCGAATTTAGAATTTCAATAATTTACTGAGAACACTAATGAATTATATATGACATACTTCAATTTAGAATTTCAATAATTTACTGAGAACACTAATGAATTATATATGACATACTCGAATTTAGAATTTCAATAATTTACTTAGAACACTAGTGACAATAATGAAAATAAATGTATTATAACGAAAATTAGTCATTAACTAAAATCAAAATAAACTATAAATAAATATAATTATAACACGAGTTAGTAAATAACAGAATTGATGCAGAATTTTCTTATGTGTATTCGAAAATGATATAAATATTACCAAGAATAATTATTAAGAGATTGAAATATGAACCGAGAATCATAAATGAAAAGTAGAGATATCTAATTATGACTGGAAGTAATGTTTGAACAAATATTAAATTACGTAGTTTTTACATAAAAAATTATTTGATGACGTAATATGATAGAATGATAGTCAAATAAAAATTTGTTAAAATTAGCATTTAAAATATAATAAAACTGAGAATAATAATAATAATAATATAAATAATAATAAGAAGAAACTACATAGTGTATTCTTTAAGAATACTGTATTTAGAGATAATGACAACTGGAATTGGTTGGTAAGGGGTGATCTTAAAAGATCTACTGAGAGCAGCATAATGGCGTCCCAGGAACAAGCCACTCGCACTATGTCCATCAAACATTAAATTGACAAAACTGCAGAATCGCCGATATGCCGATTGTGTAATAGAAGGGAAGAAACCTTAACGCATATTGTATATGAATGCTCTATGCTAACACAACATCAATATAAAAAATTAGAGACACGACAAAGTCGCTCAGGTACTACACTAGAATATATGCAAACTTTATGAGAAGTGGTATGAGCATAAGCCAGAAGTGGTACAGGAGAACGACAATGTCAAACTTCTTTGGGACATGCGCATACACACTAATAAGGTTTTTGAACATTCCAAACCCGACTTAATATTTCTAAACAAAAACAAGAGAACTTGCTTAATCATTGATATAGCCTGCCTCTTCGATACCAGAGTGCTGGAGAAAGAACACGAAAAAAAATGTCAAGATCTAAAATGGAATTAGTTAGACTATGGAAATGTAAAGAAGTAAAAGGTGATTCCCGTTGTAATTGGAACGATTGGAACCATAACGAAAAGCCACCATAAATAGCTTAAACAGATTGATAAGACAATTTCTTTTCCAATTCTGCAAAAGGCTTGCCTTTTAGGAACGGCGAAACTGTTATGTACAGCTTGAATGTCTAAAGTCAAGGGAATTAACTCGATGTTCAAAAAAGAAAAACATCCAACTAAAAACATCCAATAGTTTAGACTATTATTATTATTATTATTATTATTATTATTATTATTATTATTATTATTATTATTATTATTATTATTATTATTATTATTATTATTATTATTATAATAATAATAATTATAATTATTATAATAATAATAATTATAATTATTATAATAATAATAATAATTATAATTATTATAATAATAATAATAATTATAATTATTATAATAATAATAATAATTATAATTATTATAATAATAATAATAATTATAATTATTATAATAATAATAATAATTATAATTATTATAATAATAATAATAATTATAATTATTATAATAATAATAATAATTATAATTATTATAATAATAATAATAATTATAATTATTATAATAATAATAATAATTATAATTATTATAATAATAATAATAATTATAATTATTATGATAATAATTATTATAATTATTATAATAATAATAATTATAATTATTATGATGATGATGATAATAATAATAGTAATAGTAATAGTAATAGTAATAGTAATAGTGGTGGTGGTGGGCAGTATTACCTAACGGCGAATACTCTTAACCATTCATAGGCTGGACTAAAGAAGAACTCAGACACCTTAACCAGAAGACTAGAAAATAAATAACCATACACAACGAACTACACCCTAAAGACGATATGTGAAAAGAAGCGAGGAGGGAAGAGATCTGGTAGTATAGAAGACTGTGTTGAAGACACAAAAAAGAGCTGGTGAAATACACGACTCAGAACACACAAAGGCTGTCACCGCAACAAGAGACACCGTCCCAATGAACAACTCGGGAAGAACCGAAACCGGAAACATAAAGACAAGAAAAGTGTGAAGAAAAACAGCTACATGGATGTTTCATAAGAATTACAAGAGAAGAGACCAACCAACATCCATAGGCATGGCTAAAAAAAACTCCAGACTAGAGAAACGGAATTTCTACTGAGAGCTGCACAGAACAATGAGATTAGGAATAACTACATTAAAGCTAAAATAGATAAAACCCAGGAAAACAGTAAATGCAGATTGTGTGGACAAAGAGACGAAACAGTAAATCCCATAATAAATGAATGTAGCAAAAAAGAATACAAGAACAGACACGACTGTCTGGAGAAAGCAGTACACTTGGAACTATGCAAACGACTGCATTTCTCACACTCGGACAAATGGTAAAATAATAAACCAGAGACAGAAATACTGAAAAACGAAAACGACAAAATCATCTGGCGCATGGAGATGCAAACAGATAAAGTATACAAGCAAAGAGACTGGAAAACGAAGCAAATACACGGAACTTGCCAGACAACTGAAAGGGTATGGAGCATGAAGAAAGTCAATATAATACCAATAATCGTAGGAGCACTAGGAACAGTCACATAAAAAAAATGAAGAGACTATGAGAAATCGGAATCAAAGGGGATAACTGAGACCATACAAAGGGCAGCAATGATCAAAACAGCTGCAACTTTAAGGAAAATCTTTTAATGCGGAAACTAACCTGGATAAGCTACAAACGGGAACCAGTCACATGGATGTTACAATAGGAAGAAAACAAAACCACAGGAAATAAAAACCGAAAATCATAAGCAAAAATAGGGCGATCTACTTGTGACCGGGAATAATGATTGAATAAATATTTAATTACGTAGTTTTTAAAATCTTTTTTACATTATAATATCACAATAGAATTAGTAAAAATTAGCGATTTAATCAAATCACTAAAAGAGTTATGTAGGATTACACTGGAAAATAAAATACTCATATTAGATTGTTGGATAACGATATGATAGATTTGTACTTATTAAGAGAAAAAGAAAAAGAAAAAAAGAGTGACGATGAAGAAAAAGAAGAGGGAAAATGAAAAATATGGTAAATAAGATCGTTTTTGAATTAACTTGAATTATGTCATGCTAAATTAAGAGCTCTGGTCGTATTATACTACTGAGCTACTATATTAACCGTTGTAAAATTTATATATATATATATATATATAGTAAGCTATGAAAATATATTTATGGCAATTAAGCTACACAGAGGCTCCCGCGTTTCATCCCCGGGGGATCTTCAAGCTAAAATGCTTACTACCTAGCCCTATTTACGTATCGAGCACTGTTGAAGTAAATGCTGAAAATTGATACATAAAAAAATTATATCTCCTTATAAAAGTTTATGTGGATACATGAAATACTAATATATATATATATGTATATGTATATATATATATATATATATATATATATATATATATATATATATATATAGTTCTAGAATGGATATATTGCTTTTTATTCCGATCCATGCAGACGTAGTGAAAGGTTCTTGAGCCGAATAGATTTGGCTATTTTTAGCTTTGACCGAAATATGTCTGAAAATGTGTAGCCAATAATGTTCGTATAAATAACATTGTATATAAAATATATATATGGGTATCTTTGCGTGTGTGTATATATGTGAATAAACTACATACTTAAACAATATATATATATATATATATATATATATATATATATATATATACTTGACCAATTGTGACCTGTTATAATCAATATTTATGAACACCTTTCTGAATTTCCAAATAGTTATGAAACTCTTTTGTGATGTCATAATAGACTCTCTCTCTCTCTCTTTCTTGCCCATTCTCGCTCTCTCTTTTCTCTCATCTCGTCTCTCTATTCCCGTTCTATCACTCCCTCTCTATTCACTTCTCTCTTTCTCCTTTATTTAGAAATTCCAACAGGTTTTCATCAGCATTTACAATTTCTAAATATTTATAAAACTTTCATGATGCCATAATGACCCCCCCCTCTCTCTCTCTCTCTCTCTCTCTCTCTTCTCACCCTTCTCACTCCTCTTCTCCCTCTCTCTTTCTCTATCTCTCGCTCTTAACTATTTACTTCAGTCCATTCCTATGGCCACTTTTCTAATTCGCCCTCTATTTACGTCATACACATTTCCTCTCGCGATCTAAAACATTCATGTGCAGATGCAAAATGTGCACGGTGACAATCAAGCAACATAACATCATCGGAGGATATGGATGTTTACGGACAGCTACCACCACCTATTTTCTCCCTCTGCATAAAACTAAATTAAACTAAATATAGCCCATATTACCCACCTTAGCAGATGTGTTCCTAAATTCATAATGATCGGTTAATTAGTTTAGGAGTGAATCTTGTATATAGAAATATAGAAATATATACACATACCTAACTAAAAAGACAGATTATATATATATATATATATATATATATATATATATATATATATATATAATTTGTCTTTTTCTCTCTTTTCCGCCACACATACAGGTTAAATGTGGTGATATTCCCTCTTATTTATAATGGACTATTCTTATCTTTTCATTCTGAGAGAAAGAGGGGGAGAGAGAGAGAGTGTGCGTGTGTGTGTGATAAACAGACACTTAGTAAGAAATGTTGGGATAATTGCAATTTACGGCTAATTGAAACAATTAAAGTAAATTTTCGTTTTACACTTAAATCTATCCCAAAATTAAGGAATATTTTAGCATGCCCTCTCTGTGATTAAAATATAAGCAAAAAACCTACAGAATACAAACGTTGATCAACTTAACGTTATTATACACACATCTCTCTCTCTCTCTCTCTTTATATATATATATATATATATATATATATATATATATATATATATATATATATATATATATGAGAGAGAGAGAGAGAGAGATAAGTCAATGTTTCTTTGTCTGCATGTTATAAAAATCGATATGTTAACAGAACATTCAAATAAGTTTCGATAAGGGCTATTTTTTACATGAAATCTCAAGACACCATTGAACTTTTATTTCGATTCTATCTGGGATGACTAGGGACAGTTATCTGTTATGTCCATAAAATAAAAGAAATATATTAGAACGTAAAGGAATGAAATTCCTTTTCTTAAATCGATTTTATTTCTTTCATACAACAAAAATAAAATCAAACAAAAGAATATCTCAGTGAAGAATGTATTTAAAAAAGGATTAAATATTTACATAATTATTTTTATTGGTATTTAAAGATTTTAAATAATTAAATAAAAATGAATTTGTTTCGATTCCTTAAAGCCATTTGACGTTTTACAGCTGCCGGATCTTTTTACAGTAATTCTTAACTCGCGCTTTTCACAATAACACATCGACTTTTACTGTTGGATTTAAATTCATAAAATTAAGGACTTTTTTTTTCAAATTAAAACTTTGAACGCATTCATTTGTTGTTTTAACATATTGACTGTTACTGTTGTAGTGCTTCAGACCCTATTCTCAACCCCAACCCTTAGCCAACGCTGGGATCTGTGCTATTATATACATATATGTGTGTGTGTGTGTGTGTGTGTGTGTGTGCGCGCAGGGATGTGTTAATCTAAGATATTTATGTGTGTGTGAGTATAAGTTCTCATTAATGTCCGTGTCCATACATATTTTAAGAAGAAAAACATTTTCCTGTGGTTTTTAGTTATTATTGATGAGTGGGTGTGGGGGCCTTACGCAAATCCGGAGAGCACATAACCCACGTCTCCTTTAATGTTTTCTGGTCGGCCGTCTTTGCGGTTTTCTAACTTCCGCTTGCGTTCCAGGCGTCAACCAGAGGACACTTCCGCTATCGGAGCCAATATATGAATGTAGTCGGGTCCTCGAAGGATAGAAAAAGAAAGCCCTCTTAAAAAATAATAGAAAAAAAGAACGGAATGAAAAAAAAATGTTTTTAAGGTCTCTTACGGGCAGAAGAAGGGGATGGTTTCTTGATAGCAGAAAGATTCCAGGAAAAAATCTGCTGGGTACTTACAGACAAAGGTGGCCCCATGATAACTTGTAGAATGTTTAGTCTCGGTAGATGGTTTTCATAATTCACTTACGAAACATATATCTGTAATGTAATGATGCGCTCATTTTTTAAAATACTAAGGAAAAAACAAGTATGCAAATCTCTATATTAATAAACTTATAAGACCAGATAACATGTGTCTATATATGTGTGTTAACGTTCCACTGTGGCTGTTTAAATTGTTAAACATATTTCAAACAATTATATTTAAGTAATTTAATTTAGAAATGATAGTTTACATTTTTTTTTTTAAATCACTTGGATTTTTCTGGCGATGACCGTGATTCCAATTATTTACAATCCTCCAACTAATAACGGGGGAAATTCATTTACAATTATTAATTTTTCAGATGCGTCTTGTCAAACTCGGGAATCTTTATGTCAAACTCGGGAATCTTTATGTCAAACTCGGGAATCTGCAGGAAATTTTGAACGGAACCATTTATTTAATCCACGGGAATAACTTGCTCTCGTTTCCTCAGCCATGACCGAGTAGAGTCTTTTATAATTCGTAATTGTCTTCTTAATATTGCCCGTACTCAGAATTGAACCTTCAACCTCTAAAATGTTGTCACTTAGAACTTATTATTATACTTAGCACTTTTATCCGTTGCGCCACGGGTCCTTGAGACTAGAGGTTACATCGACCGAAACGTTGTGAAAATAACATACGAGATGAGAACAGTAATTCGAATAATCCGAATAATACAAATTATCAATCTTTATCCAAAAAATTCCGAAACGTAACATTGTTACTATCTATCCATAGCTGAGGGTAAATTGCTTGTTCATACCTTTAACAAGAATACTAGTGTGTATATTAATAGAGCCATAATAGGTTTTGATTCCATAGGCCACGAGGGTACTCATTAGGCCAACCACGTACCTTCTGTTTGTCAAATGTTTGATGGGAATAAAGACGTAAACGCGGCGACGAATGAAAGTAGAAAAAAAGAAACTACGAAATAAAATGGAGGTGTCCGGGAGCTTGGCGCCAACGGTCGAAGTAAGAATAGCCATGTTGGTTCGAAAAGGAACCGCCGAAGAATTCCTCTTGGAAAGTTATAACTAATGGCACCAGTGATAAATACGCAACTACCCTAGTCACATGATGACACGAGCTTCGATTTTATTTGTGCGTGTTCTCTTCCTCTTAATAGACGCCAGATTGTGTAAAGATAGGAATGTGTGTATCTAAGATTTGTCGTGTTTGTATACGATTAAATCGGTGTCTAACTTTGGGGCAACCTACGAATTAGTGTCGTGTGTATTTTTGTGTTGGGTGAGGTGATGAGCGTATATATATATATATATATATATATATATATATATATATATATATATAATAGGGAGAGGGTGCGTGTGTGGAACGAACGATACACGCGATAAAGCATACAACTACGTTTTGACGGGTTTCGTTATGTACATATATCTTCAATGTTTGTATTTGTGTTTGTTTGTGTGCCTATTACGCGTGATGGTGTATGTTAGTTTGTGTCTTTATGTGTATACACGTACGTGTCGTGTGTCTGTGCATGTATGAGTGTATGTGTTGTGTGTGTATTTGAAAACGAGTTTACCAAAAATCATATCGCGGCTGACTACAGGAGTAAAGGCAATAATAATTGCAGTTAATGAAATCGAAATGATTAACTGAAACGTACATAACCGATTAATACGGACTTTCTCTGTGTGTGTGTGTGTGTGTGTGTGTGTGTGTGTGTGTGTGTGTGCGTTATGAGAATAGATTAATGAATACTTAAGTAGTTGGTAAGACGAACACTCCTATTTGCCCAAACGATCACATATATCGACAAATATAATGAATTCACATATTCGTATATTTAGTGTAGGTACGTGCAAAAATGGCGCCTTCTTGTACGGACTATGCTTATTAAAAAGCGCTTATCATTAATTAGTTAATTAGTTTCCGTTTAAACTTTGATTGTGTTTGAAAGATAAAAGCCTAAACTTAATCTCTAAACGGAAAAAACTGCATATTTACGTGTGAAAAATAAATTATAATAAAATATGTAATTACGACGGTCAAAAAACCCAAAAATTCAATGAATTTTGAACTTTGAAAAAATTACTTGTAAAAATCCCTTAAAAGATAAATATAAGTTTTTGGGAACTATTTCAAAGATAATTATTAAATTAAAGTCATAAGACACTGAATTAAAAAAAAACATCCCACGTTTGACTAAAAATTAGCAAAATAATCCCTTCAAATGTGATAAATGAGTAAAATCCGCCATAACTTTATCGGAAAAGGACGTTGTTTACAAATTGACTATTGCTATGCAAAATATATGGAAGACAAAAAATGTCATAATTTATCATTTTTAACTTTATATATAAAAATGTAATAATAGTTTATAGAAGTTGAAAAATTATTATCCATTAATTTCTTTATTCTTTTTAAGGTTATAAACAAATTTAAGTACCCTTATTTTGTTATAATAAAAAAGGAAATGCTTATTTAATTATTTGTGAGTGTACGCAATTATTTTTAACTGAAAAGTTTCAGTTTTTAATTTAGTAATACTCTGAAATTATTGATGACGTCTGTTTACCAATGTTTTTCCTTAGAATTTGAAATAAAACTATTTTTTAAATGTTAAAAATATGTTTACGTTACGAACTGCGTCAATTTTATCAATTGTTTTACATGATTTAAAACTTTAGTTACTCGATTTATTCTTAACGTGTCGTGACAATAAATTACATTGATTCTTTTAAAAATAAAGTGTTTTTATTTTTTATTTTAAGTGTGAAAAAGTAAATTAAAGTCAATGACTACACTGACAATTTATTCATTGAAAAAAAGTTAAAACAGTTATTTATTGATAAACAGAATTCAATTTTGAAAGAAAATGTCATGTTTGAATTCTCTTTATTTAATAAATAATTGTTTTAACTTAAATATTTATTAATGAAAAAAAGACAAAACAAATACAAATCTTTCCAAATAATTGACGATGAATTGTGAAATTAACGAAATTTTGAATCTCTAAAAAAAAAAATTTTGCGCTGTAAAAGTGAGTGATTGTTGGAAGGCTAATCCCACCTGGTTATTACAGAACGGGGCTACCATACTCATGAAAGTTCATCGTTAGTAGAAATTATTCAATTTTTAAAATTCTTTTTTTCGTTAAGTTCCTGGATCTCAAATTTGTCAATTTTTGGTTTATTTTCAAGATTATAAAAAAAAATTCTTGCGCTGATGATGCCACGTTCATCTATGAAAGAGAAATATAATTATGTCGCATTTTTATTTTTCCAAAAACTCTAATCATTAAAATCACATGAAATATTTTTTGCAATTATATTATTTTTTTCGTGAAAATATTGATTAAACAATGCTTTATTCAATAATAATATCGCTAATTCAAAAAATTAATTTTTCTTCGAGTTATAGTGATTTTATTAACACAGTATTTACTGGCCTTTTTCGTAATATATACGAAATATTTTGAAAAAAAAATTAATTGTTAACATCTACGATCCTTTATTTACATAAGCAACAGTTAAAAAATCATGCATTTTTTTATTAATATATAAAAATATAACTTTCGTAAAGGTGTATTTTCCTTTTTAAAAATAATACATTTTCACTATGATTTTAAAAAAAATAATGGTTTCATTATATTCCGTGATTGTTGATTTATAAATATTGAAAATTTCAGTAAAATTGGTTGATTTCCTGAATTTTAGTGTATTTTTAAGTAAAGGGGGGGGCAAAAAAAAATTTTCATTTTGGGAATCGGCCATTGATTTTGCACGTACCTAATTTAGTGGATATGTAGTGTAATCACATTGGAACAATGCAAAACAGGTGGACATGCAAACGCACACATGTGAAACGCAAATTAATGTGTAACTTGCCAAAAGCAAGCGTTTTAATTACAACTATTGTTCTTCACTCATGTGTTTTCCATGTAAATAAATATGGAAACATATACAGAAACATACACACATATATATATATTTACTTGAAGAATACCTGTCCCAGGACGGTCACAATTAATTCTCCGAGCAAAACAGTTTTGCACGAAGATTAAAGTCAGGATATAATGATACTTAATCTTATGTCTAGAACCCTTATTCCAAGTTTGATCAAAATCCATTACATGATTTGGAATTTAGAAAATATATGAAATGTAAGTCTTGTGCGTAAGGGGTATTAAGAAGTAATTGAAATTTAAGGAATCTTACTTGATTGGTGCCTAATGGATATGGATCAAATTCAATGCAAATCTGAAATATTTGACTTTTCAAATAGGAGGTTGTTCTTATATTATGCATCCTAAAACCCCTTTAAAATACTCCAAAGAAACTGAAAATTTGAGTGAATATTAATTGATGTCTAATAGCTATCGTTTATATTTCACAAAAATCGGACGTATCTTAATTTAATGAAGGGATTCTACCCCTTTTTACCCCTTTTTATCCCCTTTGCATGAAACTACATTAAACTAAATATATCCTACATTTGCACCTCTTGCGCCTCACAGCTGTGTTCCAAAATCTATAGTGATCAGTTAATTAGTTTAGGAGTTTATACTGTACGTACAAATATATACATATAGACATATACCTAACGCTATAACGATTCATATATATATTATATATATATATATATCAATGAATAAATGCGAAGGTTTTTTCCACCTATCCTAACTATATTAACAGCAAAACAGCTTATGCTTATTAAATTTTATGATACAACGTAAGATTTTTAAGACCATATATATAGTAATCTGCAAACACACATAAACACATTTAGTATTCCTAATTTGCATATTTATTTTTTAAACAGTTTATAATGGGTCAAAGCAAGCATTGAAGCCTATGTTCCCATGCGAAAATTCTTCAGCAAACTCCACTATCCTCAATAGTTTAGCTCGGGATGTGCAGCTGCTATTGCTAAGCATTCCGACGATTCGGCCGCCATAATTCAACTGCGAATAGATAGGAATTTATAGAGTCAATAAATAATTGTAAAGTAGTGATAGATGAAGCAAAGAGAAGGTATACAGAGATAAGCAAAAAAAACGCATTCAGTCACAGTAACTAGGTACTCGCTATTTTTGAAAGATCTACAATAGTGTGGTGAACAATGGACAATCAACAATTCCCCCGATATCAAATCACAATGATGTCGTTTGCACGGCAACTGATAAGACTGGCTACTTGCCCAGAGTTTTGCCTTAAACTCCACTTTGAACTCAGCAAACCACTCCCTCCGTAAATTTCCATTGCGAACTGAAGCCACACTTGAAAACCTGGTCATCACATCATCTCAGGTCAGGAATATCATAAAAAACTTGACACCTCCAAGGCTTGTGGGCCTGATATTATACCAGTAATAGTAATAAAGAAATGCTTTGCTGAACAGGCCCCTCTTCTTTCCAAACTCTGCAACAAATGCCTTGCTGAATCTTGCTTCCCTAATAGCTGGAAAATTGCCTCTGTGGTACAAGTCTTCCAGAATTCTGGAGATAGAACTGATCTATAGAACTACCGCCCAATCAGTCTCTCCTGATCTTTGCTAAAATCTTTAATCCTTAATCAATCTAGCGATAGTCTAGTACCTAGTTAATACTAAACATCTTTCTGACAGTCAGTATGGATGTAGACAAGCACGATCTACTGCAGATATCCTAACAGTCATTTCTGAACGCATATATCATACACTAGACAAGGCAGGTGAAGCAGGGGCGGTAGCGCTTGATACACGCAAAGTCTTTAAAAAGGTCTGGCATAAAGGGCTTCTTAAAATTCACTCATATGGTATTACTGGAAAAATATTTAATATAAATAGCGCCAGGTTGTCCTCGATGGCCGTTCATCTAAGCAACATGACATAAATGCTGGTGTACCCCAGAGATCCATCTTTAGACCTCCACTGTTCCTGATTTTCATAAACAACCTCCCTGGTGACAGTGAGTCTGATTATATATATATATATATATATATATATATATATATATATATATATATATATATATATATATGCTGACGACACCACGCTCTACTCTCGTCATGTGGGCAAAACGGACGCGCACATATCCGAGGCAATGATCTCCAGCCTGTAGTGAATTGGGGTCATAAATGGATGGTAACTTTTAATGCCGCAGAGACAATGCTTCTTTACTTCAATAACTACAGGAAACCTCTTAAACCACCGATTGACATTGCACATAATACCCTACCTGAGAGTTCAACATTCAAACTACTCGGCCTAACATTCACAGGTAACATGAATGGGAATAAATACATTGTAAACATTGCCAAGGCTGCTGCAAAGAAGGTGGGCTCCATCTACCGTGTTAGTAAACTTCTCACACCTGACATTATGCTGTATCTCTACAAAGCCACCGTCCGCTCATGCATGGGGTATTGTTGCCACATCTGGGCTGGTGCATCATCAACTAGTATCTCCCTCTTAGACAAGGTCCAAAAAAGAGTCGCCAACTTAATAGGCCTCTCACTATCTATCAAGCTCCAGCCCCTGTCCCATCGCTGCAATGTTGCATCCTTGTGCATGTTTTACAAGTACTTCAATGGATTGTGCTCTGATGAACTCGCTGCTCTAGTGCCCCCCCCCCCCGCCCGATGTAAATACGCTAGACCAACCTGACAATCAGCTAAATCCCATCCATTCACTGTGGAGGTCCCCAGATGCTGGAGAGTTTTCTACTCCAATAGCTTCTTTCCTCGAGCTGCCGGCCTCTGAAACTCCCTCTCTGTTCTTTGTTTCCCCGACTGTACCGACATGCAGTAATGTAAAACTAATGTAAACAGACATCTCGCTGCACACCTCCCAACTTAGGATTACCCTCAAAACTTGCACCTTAATTCTCATTAACCCCTTACGTCTACAGTGGTGGCCTTCCTTGTTTGGGTGAACTATGTTAAATAATAATAATAATTAATGAATATTCTGTAATATTCATTTATAACTTGCATTGTCATATTTCTTATATATATATATATAAGCTATAGTTATGTCGATAGTAAAACGATTTATGTCGCTGCGATGCTGAGAACACATACTACACTTTGATCGTAGCCAAAATGCCGATGAACTATAAAAAATAACTGTTTTATGACGAAGCATTTTTAAATGAGTGAAAAAAAAACACCGATTAGATCTATTATTGCATTATGTTTTAATTGGGGTAGATAGTATGGTATCAGTTCTGTTGTAATAAGAACCTCTTTCCAAGAATTACCATTTTTAAGGGAGTAGGACTAATTCTCCCAGATATATCTTCCTTTAAAAGGCGGGCAATGCAATATCTATTCTATTGTCATGATACCTAGGCATTAACTCCTCCTTTTTTCGGAAGAGGGTGGCGGGTTCTTTCGTCATGATATCTTCCTCTCAGTCATTACCTCTTCCTTTGGAATCAGGGTGTTATATGTTTGTTCACCAGGATATAATCTTCCTAAACTAAAAAAAAATATGCGACTAGAGGGGTCATTTTTTATTGGTATATATATATATATATATATATATATATATATATATATATATATATATATATGTGTGTGTGTATATATTATGAGAATCGTGTCAAAACTGAATAGGTTTTAAATTTCCATAGTACCCAGCAACTTCACACCCATATGTTAATCGAACCTTATACTGCACCTGTTCCTAGGTAGTTTGTGTCACTTAGCATGACATTTTGATTCTTGTGTTGACACTAATTACACACACAGACAAAAACATATATATATATATATATGTGTGTGTGTGTGTGTGTGTGTGTGTGTGTGTGTATACATTATATAAATATTAACATTCACCGACATGTATTTTATCTTTTGAAGATTCATTAGTGTGGCTTTATCTAATCTACGCGACCACCACGAGTCTAAAACACCAGGCGTTCAGTCACCACTGACTGTGAAATCCAACGTCTACGCTGTTTCAGACGGCTTGCTAATCGATATTATGTAGGATATTTTTTTTAAAATTATGTTAATCGGTTTCAGTAGAGGATTCAATTCCAGAAAAAAATCTCGCATATTAGCTTAGATAAAAACTGTATTTTTCTCATATCAGAATTCCCTTTCCTATTATAAGTATATTTCTTCTTACGGTCTTTCGTTTCAGTTCTCTAGGGTTCGTTTTAATATGCTTTATATCTCTTTTTAGTTGTCTTCCATTCCAGTGCCATACTATTTCAACTTATCAGTGGTGGAGCGTACGGTAATGTGGGTTTCTCTTAATATGCCAACAGTTTTCATTGGTGCCGTGTTTAGCATGGTGTTAACCTCCCCTTCGTTCCTTTTTACAACTTTTGTTCGCCGCAAACAAGGCACATTACCACTGAAGTGTAAGGGCTACCCTGATGGGAACCAGCTTTATAGAAGGTAACCTGAGTGGGGAGTTAGGAAACAAGATGTTTGTTAACGTTTAGTCTTTTTGTTCAGAGAATCTTCATTTGCTGTGTGTCTGGTCATTGTCTAACGTAGTCTTTGTGTAGTTTGTTCTAATCGCGTTGTTTTGTGCAGCTGTCAGTTGTGATTTCGTGTCTCTCATCGAATGTATTTTTCGCATTATGATTTCTTGCTTACTATAAGTTCTCACGCAAGACATTACCTGTAATCGCTTATTGGTAAAAAAAAAACAGTGTTTCGTGGTGTCATTATTCATAATTGAAAGCTCGTAAAGATATTAAAACCCAATGTTCCGCCATTTTTAGCATTTTCTTTCGAGCCAAACAACCAATATACTTATTATAATTTAACCGTTTCACTACCAGTAAGAAAAATAAATTTAAAAAAGTAAATATTGTTATTTAGTCAAATCAACGTATGTATTTGGCATACATTTTTATTTTTTATTGGGACTTTTATTAATTTTAGACAATCGAACTATTTTAGATCTATGCGAAGAGATCCTTCGGTCGAACTCATAAACATTATAAGTAGGTTAAAAAGAAAAAATGTTTTATTTTTTTATCGGTGACCATGGGGATGAGGCGTTCGTTTTCAGTTCAGTTTTATGCAATCATTCATGATTCGAATCTCACACTAGACAATTGGTGTTTGTTTTGCTATTGCGTTCACATTATTTCCTTGTGGGCATCGATATATATTACCATGTTACTGTTTCGGAGATTTAAAAACAGGACAGTTATAATATCCATGGCTCTCCAATGGTACGGATCAAACTACCATTTCCCCAATAATCAAGTGTAGAAATAATTCAGCTTAAATTTTACTAATATATACGGAAATAAATAATAATAATAATAATAATAATAATAATAATAATAATAATAATAATAATAATAATAATAATATATTACCCTTATATATATTTTTTTTTCACTTTTTATTGATGTTACATATTAAGGAAAAAATGGTGCACTTTCCCCTTTTTTCAAACTTTGTGTTGTTTTGTTTTTGAAATTATTGCAAATAATTACATTGTACGTTGCCAATATTAGGCTTCATAAAGAATATGTGCTAGCGAGGAAAGTCATTAAATTGTCATGTTTAACCCCCAACGTTTAATTGGATTTTCTGACGCGCGTGTACACATGGAAAATATTCTTGAGTGTTAAAATGTTTGGAGCATGATTAAAAAAAAGTTTAATGATGAATTTTGTATTCTACTGAAACAAAATATATAAGCTTATTTTGATATTGAGTGTTAACCATTGAGCTGAATCTTATCTGCAGTATATTGTTACGTCTTAGTTATTCGTAATATTTTATTTATTTTATAAAATATTTGTGTTATTGTTACACCGGCCGTTCTTACACAGGAGAAACTGCACCGGTTGTCACTATAAATAGTGCGAGTCACCAGAGACACAGAGAAGACAAAGCACAGTCTTGTAACTGTCTAGCCAAGTGCTAGTCACTTTCTTACTTTGTTAATACACTTGATAAACCAACCCTCGACTTGACTTCCTTTATTTATTATTTACTGTTGGACAACTTCACAACAGATTGGCGACGAGGAATCGAAACGATTTCACTGCAAAAATATAACCCAAAGTGATTCTCAAGATCTTCACGGAAAAACAAACATCTTCTTCAGATATTTGAATTCGCAAGGATTAACAGCAAATTAACTACTGAGTAGTTAAGCGAGAAAAAAAAACACAAACTCAAAACTTGCTACCAAAAATCGAAAACTAGAAAACGCGAAAGACATTTTCAATTATTGAAATAATTGAATACACTGATACCTTTATTTTTTTTCTCTTCAAGTTCACTGACTCGTTAAGATAAATGTTATCCGCGTCAACTATTACAGATATTGTGTAAGTTTGTCGTTATCATTAGGACAACATCTGATATTTGAGCAAGATCCGGATTGACTATTTATTAAAACGGTCTATCACAGAATTGTCGAGCGCAAAGGACGGACAGTAAAAAAATATATTCGCGTAAGTCATTTGTGCTTCTAACAAAGAACTGTTAAATAAGCAAGTCGCATTTTTGTAAAATGAAAAGGGGTTAAAAAGATTTCCCATAAAACTAGTAGTATTAGGCTTATAGCGACGGACTTGGTTTTGTAAAACTACGTACACACATATATATATTTAAAAAAAAAAATTTTTCTTAGCTTTGTTTTTCAAACAAAAGAACTGGGATTGAATTTTTTTTTTACTAAGAAATAATATATTTCTTGTTTTGTGTATTAGTTGAGCAAACTAATTATATTAAGCACGTTGTGGGGAAAACTAATTCATTTTTACAAGTGTAAATGGTGTGGTGCATAACTTGAATTCGTGAATGATGGACACTGAATTCAAAGATTCTCTTTTTCAATTACTTAAATTCCAAACGGAACAAAATGTTGCGTTACAAAGACAGCAAGTTGAACAACAAATGGAACTTCAAAGAAAACAAGTTGAAATTGAGGAGAAATTTAAAAGAGAGTTGTTGGAACAGCAAAAAGCCCAAAGAAAAATGCATGCTGAACAAAAAGAGCTGGCGACAACACGAGAAGAAAGATTCCAAGAAAGACTGCTACAACAGCAGAAACACTTCGAAGAACTCTTGATAAAAACACAGGAAGAACAGAGAAAATTTCTGGAGGCAACACAGTTAACGAAAGCAAACGAGAATCATAATGCATTCTCCCAGACGGCTGTGTGGAGCGCTATCAAAATTTTCAATTATAACCCAGAAGACGATGTCACTTTTGCTCACTTCTATAGAAGATATGAGGATATTTTTGTATCGGACTGCAGTACATGGACAGACTCTAAAAAAGTTAGATTTTTGCTAAGAAATTAGGAGCTGCCGAGCATACAAAGTTCGTGAATTTTATCCTTCCAAAAAAGACCAGTGAGGTGAACTTCAAGGAGGCAGTTACTTTACTAACAGAACTGTTTTCTACAAAAACTTCTCTTTTCCACAGGAGATATAAATGTATGAATGTCACTAGAAGAGAGGAAGACGACTACATTACGTATGCAAGTATAGTAAATAAACTTTGCTACGATTTTAAATTAGAGGAATTATCATCGGATAATTTTAAATGTCTAATATTCTTGCAAGGTCTTGTCTTAAATAAAGACTCTGAAATCAAACGTCGTGTTTTAAATAAACTCGAAAATGAGCCATGTCTAACAATACAAAACTTAGCGAAAGACTGTGAACGTTTTGTTGCGTTGAAACAGGATAGTCGTGACATAGAGGAAAACGGAGTGTCGCACATTAAAAAAATCCATCAGAAGAAAAAATTGACTTCAATGAATAACCAGAGAAAAAAACATGGAAAAGATCCACCTGGACCGTGTTGGAGGTGTGGAGATAACCATTAGTACAATGAGTGTCCCTACATATTCAAACAATGTGACAACTGCCACCAGAAAGGACATAAGGCATCACGTTGTAGGAAAAAATCTGGTAGAAAGACAGCCATTAAACTGACAAAAATTGAACCTGAAGAACAAAATATCCGGAAATATGTACAGGTCAAAATGCTTAAAAAAAGTAAGACTACAGCTTGATAGTGGGTCTGACATTTCCATCATTAATGTACAGACATGGAAGAAGCTTGGGAGACCCACTATGATCAAATCACAAAAAAAACGGCGAGAAGCATCAGTGGTGAAAAATTAACATTCGAAGGGGAATTATTGACGAATATTTCTTTCCAGAATAAGACCGAAAAAGCCAAACATTTTGTTATGCGAAAATCGAATAACCTTTTTGGAACTGATCTGATTGAAAAGTTTAGCCTATGGGATCTGCCTTTAAGGTTCTTTTTGCCAAAAGGTTGAGGATTCGAATGTGGAGGCAGAAAAACTCAAGAGGGAATTAAAAGAAAATTTTCCAGACGTATTTTCAGGCGGTCTTGGAAGGTGTACAAAAGCGGTAGCAAAATTTGAAGTCAAAACAAATGAACTACCTGTGTTCAGAAAGAAAAGAAATGTTCCATACACCGCTATAGAGCAAATAGACGGTGAATTAGAAAGACTCGAGAACATGGCTGTCATTTCAAAAATTGATCACAGTGAGTGGGCTTCACCTACAGTTTATGTTAAGAAAAAGAACAAGGAGATTCGGGGTTGTGACGACTTTTCCACAGGCTTGAACAAGGCATTAAAAGATCACCATTAACTTCTTCCAAGCCCTGAAGAAATATTTGCGAAACTGAGTGGAGGAAAATATTTTTCTAAAATCGACCTCAGCGACGCTTATCTTCAAATCCTTGTCGATGAGGAGTGTTCAAAACTGCTTTGCATCAATACCCATAAGGGATTATACAAATTTAACCGACTTCCTTTTGGGGTCAAGGTCGCCCCTGCGATTTTTCAACAAATTATGGACATGATGTTAAATGGGATGGATTTCGCAGTAGGGTACCTGGACGATGTGTTAATAAACAGCGTTAGCAAAGAACAACACAAGACTCATGTAAACCAAGTATTCAAAAAAATCCAGGATTATGGGTTTAAAATCAAAGATGAGAAATGTACTTTTTTCATGGAAAAAATAAAATGCTTAGGGCAAATCATCGATGAGCAAGGAAGAAGGCCAGACCCAGATAGGGCAATGGCGATAAGGAACATGCCTGCTCCAGAAAATACTGCATCCCTACAAAGCTTCTTAGGGTTGGCGAATTACTACAATGTGTTCGTACCAAGCATGCATAAACTAAGATTACCCTTAAATGAACTGTTAAAGAAGGACCAAAAATGGGTCTGGACGCAAGAGTGCGAAGAAGCGTTTCAGAAAATTAAAGATATCTTAACGTCTGACTTGTTTCTGGCACATTATAATCCCAAGCGTGATATTGTAGTTGCAAGCGATGCCAGCAATTATAGTATAGGAACATGCATATTGCACAAAATGGATGATGGAAAATTAAAACCCATAGCCCATGCATCCCGAACACTTCTACCAGCCGAAAAAAAATACTCTCACATTGAGAAAGAGGCTCTAAGCATTATATTCGCGGTAAAGAAATGTCATCGTTTCCTGCACGGTAGACTATTTCTGTTACAAACAGACCACAAACCCTTATTAACGATTTTCGGATCGAAAAAGGAACTACCACAACACACTGCGAATAGACTCCAAAGATTGGGTACCATTCTTCTTAACTACAATTTTCAAATGGAGTATGTACCATCTAAGAAATTTGGTCATGCAGACGGGTTATCAAGGTTGATACCTAAGCAGACAGAACCATTAGAGGATATGGTGATAGCAGCTATTCAAGCGGAAGCTTAAGTAAAAAAATACGTTATGTGACACAATAAGAGAACTTCCAGTAACGCTTGATGAGATTAAGAGTAAGGCAGAGGTGGATGAATTTATCATAAGCACGAAAGAAAAAATCAACAATAGCCAACTAGATGATGGAATTTATTCAATTTGCGACAACGTCCTGTTATATAGCGACAGGGTTGTAATTCCTATGACATTACAGAAAAGAATGCTCAAGGAATTCCATGTAGGACATCCAGGCATATCGAGAATGAAAAGCCTTATACGCTCTTTCGTTTACTGGTCAAAATGGATAAGCATATCAAAGAAAAAGTCAGGGGGTGTAGAGGATGCGCCTTAGCTATGAAAGCTCCTCCAACTCAATTCGGATCGTGGACTAAACCGGACCGACCTTGGTCTAGAATTCACTTAGATTTTGTGGAACCACTGAATGGGTTCTACTATCTCATTGTTGTAGACAGCCTAGCTAAGTGGCCGGAAGTACTAAAATGCAAGAACCCCACATCCGAGGCAGCTATCAACTTCCTATACGAACTATTCGCTAGGTTCGGAGTAGTAGACTGCATTGTCACCGACAATGGTACTCAATTCACGTCTACTGAATTTAAACACCTTTGCGAGGATCATCTCATCGAGCATATAACAATCCCTCCATACCATCCAAGAAGCAATGGACAGGCGGAGAGATTCGTTGACACATTTAAGAGGGCTCTGAAAAAAGCTAGTAGATCACCGACGGATAAGTCAATCACACAGTTTCTGCAGGTTTACAGAGTCACTCCGAATGCAAACAGGATAGGGCAAATATAAAAAGAACGATAACAAAAAAAAAAACAGTATAAAGTTGTCGAAAAAGTTTTTTATAAGATCTACAGAAACAATAGGACTTTCTGGGAGTCCGGCACTGTGGATAAACAAATAGGCAACATGGTCTATATGATTAAGGGACCCGATTTCGTGCACAAACGTCACACTAACACAATCCGGAAAAGATACTCGAACAGTGAGGTGACCAGATCGCCCTAGGAGGACATCATGGATGCAGTGTTTGATACTTTTCAGGTGCCCATACCAGAGACTGCTCCTGATATTAGGAGATCAAAAAGAAAACGGAAATCGAGTAAGTTGATGATGGTGATTCCTAAACAAAAACGTTATTAATCCCCAGAGGGGATATTTTCAAAGGGGGGTGTTACACCGGCCGTTCTTACACAGGAGAAACTGTACCGGTTGTCACTATAAATAGTGCGAGTCACCAGAGACACAGAGAAGACAAAGCACGGTTTTGTAACTGTCTAGCCAAGTGCTCGTCACTTTCTTACTTTGTTAATACACTTGATAAACCAACCCTCGACTTGACTTCCTTTATTTATTATTTACTGTTGGACAACTTCACAACAGTTATCAAATCTCCTAATAATATAGCAACAGTTTAATTAACTAAACTATTATATATATATAAATATATATATATATATATATATATATATATATATATATATATATATATATATATATATTCATATTTGAACATTTTTAACGCTGCCTTCACGAACCCACTTTTTCAATCTTTAAATCTCCTTTCACCAGACACCTCATCACCAACTGGACAGACTCCATATTTTTTTACACGCACACTCTTATTCTCCATAACTTTATATTTTTTCAAATGTTGACTTTTGTTTATTCCACTGCCAACTTATCCATCTATGTAATTCGTCTGATAAGATTTTAATCTTTGAAAAGCCTTGGCTTAAAGAAAGAAAAATAAACATGTTTTTACCGAGTACACCTGAAATTGAACAATCGAAGTTGAAATAGATTTGTCATTCGTACATATTTATCTTTCTAATTTCATTTATCTTTATATATATACATACATATATAAATTATATAAACATTAGTAACAGTCTACGCGGAACAACCAGCGTTTCGACGTCAACACGTCCCGATGGGACTGTAAAATGAGCTAAGAAATAAAATTGTCCTAAAGAAATTAGACAGAACAAAATTGGCCAGTGTAAAATTACCCTCATTGAACGTGTCATTTGTTTTTCCTACAAGTAGACAACCTCTCCCACTACCATAGCACATTTGACGGGCGCATGTAGACTCCAGCCACGCGAAACGCGTAAGACTTTCTTATCCCCCTTTCCCTCATCCTCATACCCCAAACCGCCCAGACAATACGTATACTCAAATCTACAGCAAGTAATTGCAGCCAACTTAAAATATATGCACACTTATCATCTAGAGACATGTAAAAACACCTCTTCCACATACAATACACCGTATATTAAATATTTACATACATATATTATAGGGAATAGTAAGCAATAGTGCACACACATTCATTCACTAATTATACCCGCATTTATATTACTGAATTATATATATATGAAAATAATATTCCAACGTATTGAAAAAAGGAAAACCAAAAATATTACTTATGTATTCATCA
>OY744517.1:185882640-185982640 GCA_963556195.1 Sepiola atlantica | reverse complement strand
TTTTGAATCTTGCACGCGCTTAGAACGTAATCACGCTCGCATCTAACATCTCAATATTATTAACGCTCTTTTTTAAAGTTGTAAATTACTAGCCGTTATAATAATAAAAAAAACTCAACAGTAAAGATATATTTGTAAAGATACCAAGACTAACACCGACTGAAGATGATTTGACGAATCAAATCGAAAGTACTCGCGAAAAAGGAAAGAAAATGGAACAAGTAACCCACAGAACTTACATACACCAATTTAACCGAAATACTAAATGGACTATTCGGAAAATTGAAAAAATAAAAAGGTCTTACTAAGCAAAAACAGTCCGTGTTACTTAATAATGTTTGCATATATATATATATATATATATATATATATATATATATATATATATATATATATATATATATATATATATTAAAATGTTGAATTAAATTAAAGATAATGTAATTATCGTTTAATAATAATTTATCGTGATAATATAAAACTGAATATACTGAATATTGATTTACTCCTCTCCAGGAGTTAGGCACAAGGCCAGTTTTTATCTTACTCCCACAAGTAAGATGTGACCCAAAGTCGGGTCGGGAAAGTGGGGTTTAAAAATTGCCTGGGCAGCCCCATCGGCATTCCCCGGTAGGGGCACCTCAGGCAGTAAGCAATAAATTTACTCCTCCCCAAAGAGGGGAGGCGAAGCCTGGGAGGGTGGACCTAGAACTGCACATGACAGACCCATAGATCGTCGTAAATCAAGCCCCGAAGGCCAAGACAATACCAGTCTATGGGGTGCAGTATCCATCGGAACAGATACTACACTTTGATCTTAGCCAAAAGGCCAAGAACACCGCTAAGGATATACTGAATAGAGCAATCAATTCTAGAGATGCAAGATGAGAATAAAAATTGTAAAGATACAATATTTATTAAAACATCAGAAGTTTTAAGCAAGGAGTTTCATATCCTTAACCCATTGATTGTCAAAGAGATGAAACTCCTTGCTTTGAACTTCTGATGTTTTAATAAATATTGTATCTTTACAATTTTCTATTCTCATCTTTCATCTCTAATACATATATACTGGTCCAGTACAATCGATATAACGAACTGCCTCTTTTTTTAGTACAATCCGTCAGGTGGACGAAAAGTTTTGTCCACCCGAAAAAATAAAACAGTTTGCAAGTTAATAGTATTAGCACTCACTTGGCGTCCCCAAAACGTCATTGCTAGTGATTTTTTTGGTAATAACAACCGGTCGCTTTCTTTGGAGTCGATGTGATAGCAAGTTTCTTCACATATTCCTTATCTCCGTTCCATTTCATTCCTTTATTATGGTAACTCATTTGGTGTTCTCTGCTTTTTATTTTGGAAGGGGTTTCGATTATAGGCTATTTTTTTTTTAAACTATAATCAGACTTAGATTGTTTTAACTCTCTTGGGATCGTATTCATATGATCCACTTTTTTTCGAGCTGTGTTTGGTTTTAGCGCTAAAGTTTTTATTTTATTTTAACCTGCAGTCAGTTAATATTATTTGATTATGTCGGTTGGTTTCCGTATTCTAGGATTTTTCTTAATATACCAGCTCTTTTCATCAGTGCCGTAGTTTATATTGTGTTACAACTTGTTCGTCTTCGTCTACTTCTCCTTCTTCTTCTTCTTCTTCTTCTTCTTCTTCTTCTTATTATTATTATTATTATTATTATTATTATTATTATTATTATTATTATTATTAATACTAGTAGTACTAGTAACAGCAGTAGTAGTAATAAATCAATGGGAGTTTTCACACTAGTCATTGCTTACTGGCAATAAAAAAATAGTGTTCCCTTAGGTCTGAGTGACAACAAGTATCCCCAAATTTCAAGTTTTCATCTCTTTTAATAACCGTTGCGAATCAATTTGCGTTATTGTAACAGCCGTTTACCATTGGTTTCTCATTGCTATTATTATTATTATTATTATTATTAATATTGAACTATTTTGAAAAAAAATGCGCCTTCTATATTAATTGGAAATATATTTTAACCCACTGCTTGTATATGTTTGTATGTGTGTGCGCGATCGTGCGTTTCATCGTGTTTGCATATGTGTATGTGTGTTTTATTATGTTGGTGAATTGATTTAATAAATTTTTGACACTATAATTACTTTCATGAAAAATAGTTTGACAACAAAAGGACATGAGACGAACAAAGGTGAAACGTTATCGAGCGGAAGTGACGTCATCCAGTCGGAAATAATGAAATCCGATAATGAAAAAGGTATGCACCAGGAAAAAGGAGTAGTTATTGCATGAATGAATCGTAGCTTCTTGTAAATTACGTTTAAATGAATGAGCAAGTGTTTAGGGTTAATACGGTGGGGAGTCCGAAACACATAACGCAGTAATGTGTCTCTTCACTTGACATCTTATCGGAGTTCATAAGTTCATGAACGGCATGGCGTTTTTTGTTTTGTTTTGTTTTTAATATTCTTTGTTTGCTATTTCCAAGGAAGGCGTAGGAGTTACCGAATAAAATATATTACTCAAAGTTGTAGTCGCTACCTTCCCCCAAGCGTCTAACAAGCTCGCTTTTCCGGAAATGATCTTCCAGTAGCGCTCTAGAGGCTTATGTAGCTTTATTGTGTTCCCTTACTTAAAATGTTATCGACGAAATTAAATGGAGTCATTTTTAACCTACGCTAGTACGATAATCCGGCTTAAATGTAAATTGTTTTGAAATTAAAATTTATAAAATGGTATTCGTGATGACATTAATAATTTATTGAATAAATGCTGTAAATTAGATAATTGGATGATTCTCTGACTTTTGGTGATTCAAGAAAATTACACTTTAGTTTCAATCAACCAATCAATTTTATTGGTTAAAAATAGCAAAGCGCAGAAAGCCAGATAAAACAAACAGAAGATATTGAATCTATATATCATCTGAACGTTTTTTTTCAAGGCGACTTTAAACCTTTATATGGTTGGAATCATCACGAACTTTTCTGGCAGACTATTCCATGGAACAGAAACACGTTAAAAAATGCTGCCTTTCTTCTCTTGAAACGAAAGCGACAATAGTGCATTTTCAGCGGGTGGCCGCGGAGACTATGGCTAGGTGTTGGGGAAAATATCTCCTCTAAAAGTAGTTCTACATTCCCGTTGAAGATGCTGTATGCCAGAATTAGGTCTCCTCGAATTCTTCGCTGCTGATGTGAGGACATATGTAGTCTTTGAAACCGTTCTTTGTAGGTAAGCGTTGTTTGTTTACATGTTGTAGTCTTCGGCACGGCTTCCAATTGTCTGTCTTCTACAAATCAATTGGCGCATGTCAAGCTCTCTGTTTTCTACGATAGACACAGAAACAACAGGTTCTAGTTCCACAAAACTTAGCATGCAAATAGCTTATGAATTTAATGACCTAAGTATACCTTCTAAGATCATGGAAAGTAAAATTATCCACTCTGTAATAAAGAGTAATGCGTATTTTTTGTATATATGTATCCGTCTCGTCACACAAAAGCATCTATTTCCATAAGACGTTTTCTTTCGTTCTTTTTCTTTGTGCTTTCTATGCCGATTTATACGTTTTTTCATTTCTTTTACTTTTAAATACTTTCCAGTTTAAGAGGTTTTTTCTATTTCTTATCTTTTAACTTCAGCGTTATTTTATATGAATTGAACATTAGTAAGAACACTCGTGAAGGTGAGAAAGAAAGTAAGGGTGTGACACGGTGAGGTATTTTACTGGTGAAAGATAATTTTCCGTATCAAATGACGGAAAGTGTATACTCGTAATTATATAATGTAAGGAATGTATCATTTAAATGGGCCGCTAATAGAGACGTTTCATACACAAGACTATTCCAGTGACATTTAAAACGGGACACTAAATGGGATTAGAATCCAACGATTTACTATCGTCGTGTGGGGTCAGTAAGGACCATACATATGCGTGTGTGTGTGTATGTGGAGGGGTGTTTACACTCAGATCCACGCTAAGAGCTTTGTAGGGAAATTTTAGGATTTCTCGATTGCCTGTAAATCGATTTAGACAAAAAATTCCTAGATGATTTGCATAATATGGCAACACCATCGTTAAGTTTTTGTTATTCTGTGTAACAGCCTTTATTTTTTAAGTTTCCGATTCCATGTTTTGGAGTGAAATTTTTCTCCTTTCTAACTACAATGGGACATTGAAAGGATCACATCAATGTAGAAAAGTCTGTTATTATCAAGGAGAGTTCTAAATGCATCTCTTTTTATATAATTGCAGAACAGTAAGGTTGGCATATGGATATGGATATACGAGTTCTGGGAAATCGTTAACTAATGAAGAAATATTCCGCGTATCGGATATCCAAGATTGTAACATTTAAGGGTATAAAAAAATTAACCAGAAGATACGCGAGAATTTTAGATAAACAGACAATGCAATTGTTGACTAGTAATATAAGTTGGTTAATTTAGTTAATTTAATTATAAAATAATGTATTAACAGAAAGGTCTACACACTTTTGACTGAGATGTGTAGACAAATATCATTTTCAGTTCTGTTATTTTAAACTGGCGATTTAAACACTAACATTTTTATAAAATTGAAAGGTCATATTTTTCGTATTGAAGTAACAAGCAGCAAGGACAACTGTATAATTTTAATTATAAGTTGAATAATCAAAATAATTATTCTAAAAAATTCATTTTCATTTACTATTTAAAAGGTTACACTAATCGTTCGGAATTATTCAAAACACTTATGCTTTTTACTAACGCATGTGGATAAATGCAATTTTCTAATTTAAAAAGCTACCGGGTGCAGCGGCTAAACCCCGGATCAACAAGCTGCCAAAATTAAAAGACCTGCTAGTATTCTTAATAGACCAAGCCCTTATATTGTGTCTGGATTAGAGGCTTCTTTTACGTGTGTGAAATGAAGGCTTTGATTGACTGACCAATGGTAAAATAGTACACAAATGCGAATCGATCTGTGGTTGAATGGTCAATCAGAATAGACGCCTCCAGTTAAAATTCTCTATAAAAGAAATAAGTTTTAAGGGGTTTTCAAAGAGAGAAATCAGTAACAGGTCGACAATTGTCAAGTAAAACGACTAATAATAAAGTTTCAACAATTAAATTTCAACAGTCAAATTCCTCAACTTGTTTTTCCCATACAAGACCAACATAACTATTTGTTTTGTGTATACTATTATTAAAAAAACTTGTTTCTTATAAATATCTGTTACCTATTACGCAATTGTCCGACTAAGTTTCCTCAACTCTAAAGTTCTGTAGATATTTAAAACAGAGAGTAGGCGCAAAACTATTAACATGGCCATAAGTCAGAACGCGTGTGGTCATCGTAGCACAGTATCAGAATAGATGCAAACGAAAGTATAAAGCAATCAAGTAAAGGGAGGTAAAATGTGTAAGGGAAGAACCGGAAGGAAGTAGAAACATATATGGAAGGCGAACGAAAGGGTGAATCAAAGTGTAAGGAAGACGAATTAAAGTGTGCGGAAAAGGTGTAGATAAGACAAACGAAAAGGCACAGAAAATCCTACGGAAGATAAAACGAGTATAAAATGTGGATACTTATGCAGTTTACGGGCCGGGCTGAAATAATAACGTTAATATTTAGAAAGCCATTCTTAACATGTGGAATGGGGGCCTTATTAACTATTCTTTACATTTACCTAAAAATTTAATAAACAAAAGATATCGCAAAAATTGAATTTAACTTGAAAATCCTATCTAAAAAATAGGCAGATCCGTAAACTGCATAAGCATCAAAATGTGTAAGGAAGGCAGGCAAAGAGGAGCAAAAATAAGACTGTGAAGAAAGTTAATAAAAATGGTGCAAAACGTGTAAGGAAAACGAAAAAGCGCAGAAAATGTAAGGCAGGACAGCGAATGTGTACAGATGAATGTAAGAGAGGCAAACAAAACAGTAGAAAACGTGTAAGGAAGACGAACGAAATTGTTTGGAAAAGTGTAAAGATGGTTTACGAAAGAGTACAAAAAAACTTGATCAAGGGTATAAGCAGTTTAAAGAATGCAGACGACAGAGTCCAGAAAAGTGAAATTAACTCAAACGAAAGGGCACGTAACTGTAAAACAGAGAATGGAAAAATAAGGCTATGAAAAATGTGAAGACAAGGCTGAAACTTTGAATGGAGACATAAGTGACCGTAATATATCTGACATGATTTGAATTAAGTTAACTGATTACATAATTCGTGTTGCCACATCACGTTGAAAACATCGGTTTTCGTCCGATCACCGAGGTCAAGCAACGTACACCCTGGTCAGTACTTAGATGCGTGACCGACTGTAAGCAAGGTGCTGTAAGCATCTCTTAAATTGCAGATCCCGTCGTAGCTCGGGAATAACGCAAATGAAGAGAAGAAGATTACATAATTGGTATTATAGAATGACTTCTACATCAAATGACACTGTCAAGAAACTCGATGTGCGTTGCATATAACACTAATAAGCAACTTAGATTGTTATAAGACGGAGAGAAAAAAGCAATGACTAAAATTTGTAAACTGTTTTTTTTTTAATTTTATGTACATTGAAACAATATATGTTATGGCAGTTTAGATCGTGTTCTTTTGTATTCTGGTTTCAACCAATCGAGGAATCAACTACAAGTACCACTTGCGTTATTACGCTCTCCATCTGATGTCAGCTTAAAGTGTCTGATTGTCTAGCCACACCAAAGAGTGTTAAGCAATTCGGTAAGCGTGATCGCCGGTTGGCATAATCCATAACAAATAACTTTTCGTAAAAGAATAGAGCACACTAGGCTGCTAAAAATTCTTCATATTGGTATCTAGATCTCACTGTAATAGTAATCTTGCGCTGGTAGCGTAAGCGTTAGAACGCCCGCTTGTTGTCAAAACAGTAGGGTTTCGATCTCTGCCAGTCTGTGGATGACATATATAAGCATGTTTGATTAGAAATGACCGGTAGTTTTGCAGTTTTAATCTTCTGTTTATGTTTTTTTGTTTGCGAACACGTAATTTGGGTAAAATGGGTATAGTCCAGAGAACTCGTAAAAGAATAATTTATAGCAAACGCATTAAAATTAAATGTGTGGAAACTGTTTATAAAAATTTTTATTTCAAAATTTTATTTCAGTGAAAGTTATCTTATCGACACCCAATAATGACGGGCGAGATTATCGCTTAACTTCGCTAAACATAGGCAATTACGTGTGGTTTTACGAGGGGTTTTGTAGGGGGGGGGGGCTTCTAACTCGAATTAGGGTTAGTGACAAGGTAAGTAAATTTTACTATCTTTTCACCCCCCCACCTCAAGTTAAACGAAGTTAGGCGATCATCTCGGTCGCCATTTTAGTTTTCAAGAGTCGATAATACAGATATCATCGAAATAAAATTTTGAGACAATAAATCTTACAACTATTTTCCATTCGTTTAAACTATACGGGTTTGGTAGCGAATTTAATTCTAATCCGTTTACTATAATTTATTTTTTACCAGTAATTTTGTGATTTTTCTTGTTCTAAATTGAACACTGTCTAAAACTTTTTAAAAGTATATATACATGGACTTTAAACTTTCATGCGTAATTTAAGATACGTTTTAAAATGACGATTATTTTATTGCTTAATGTCAAACGATGTTTAAAACAATTTAAAACTCCAGCCCAAACTCGTACAAGGTTTGTATAATAGTGTGTACAGGAAATAAAATTATCAATATCTCAAGAATGAATAATCCAAAATCCGTTTGCATGCGCCAATCAAATGTTTTTTTGCATTTTCTGTCAGTAATTTTCTTGATTAAATCTTGATACATGTAGACTTTTTATCCGGAAGGCGAATTTTCTCATTGGTCGCTGAGTTGGAGAGGAACGATATTAGCATAATCCGTCACTTGTAACGGAAGTGTTTATAACATTTATTATTTCCCCTTTCGTCTTTTACATATGACAGATTGCAAAAAAAAAAGACATGGACGTGTTTTCGGGGATTTTCTTAGCGTTCGGTACAGAAATGAAGAGAGATCGTAGGTAAGTCAACAAAAATATGACAGTTCTAGTCATTTCTCCTATATATGTGTTATTTTGTTTTATTTCATTAGACCCATTCACCTATGTGACATTTAAAATGATTACTAGTTTTTAATCGGAAAATAGTACATGAAGGTGACTTTTAATGAGAGGATTTTAATTTTAGATTATAACAGGAAAACACTATCATATGTCTTTAATTAAATATTAGGTAAAGTCCAGAACTTGTAAAAAAAAACGAAAAACACGAAATAATGTATAACAAACGCCGTAGAATAAAACTCTCTATCGACCCGTATGCTTTTAACGTGTGGAAAGTGTAATATTTTTGGGTATATTTTACAATAATCCGCAGAGTGAAAACGCTCAAAAAACAAATATACAAGAAATAAAAGTAACTGTAGCCGATAAAAGTTATTTTCCAACTTATCTGTGACATTTGTTTGTATTTTTAAGCCGTTCCAACTGCTATTTATTAGAAATCAATATTTTTGTCACACGAACATTGGACAAGACAAAAATGGCGATGGAGGGTATCGTAACGAGGATAAGGCTGAGACGAAAGCGAGACCGAAAAATAGGCTCCTCGGCGCCATTTTTTTTTAGTAAAAATCTGTGCCCCAAAAAAAACAAATTTTTTATTTACATCTAATAAAAACCTATTTATACTATGTAAAAATAAAAACAAATGTCATAGGTAAGTAAAAAAAATATCTATTCTCGACGTAGGTCGCCTTCACTTGTTGCATATTTATTTTTTTACCCCGTTCTCGTTCGTTTTTTGGACTCCGTTCGCGACTCTGCGGATTATTGTAAAAGATACCCCCAAAAAAATTTTATTTCATAATTTTATTTCGATTTTCGTGTGACTTATCGACAGACGAAAACAAAAATAACGACCGAAGTGATGGCTAAACTTGATGCTGAAAAAAATAGTAACAAAAAATGATTTATCCGGGTATCTTTTACAATAGCCCTCAAACGAAAACGCTAACAAAACAAATATACAACAAATAAAAGTTACCGTAGCCGATAAAACTGAATTTCCAACTTAACTGTGACAGTTATTAATGATTATAATCCGTTAAAAGTGCTATTTTTTATAAATTGATAGTTTTAGCGTGCGTTAAGTGAAAAAAAAATGGCCGTTTCTTGTTAGAAAAATTGCAGCCTCGTTTGTGTTTAATTCTATCGTGGTTGTTTTTTTCCTGGGACTCATATTCAAAGCGCAACTTTTCATGTTTCAGCGAAGCAAAAGAACAAAACAAAACTACATTTTAAGCAAAAGGAATAAAATCATTTTTTGATTTACATGCCATTGTGCTTTTATTTACATATTATGTTCATTCGTCACACCGTAATGTTTTTTTCCTGTTGTTTCTGTAAAAAATTCCTTACCGTAACCTTAACCCCAGCCCTAGCCCTAACCCTACCCCCAGCCCTAACCCTACCCCTAACCCTAACTCCAGCCCTAACCTTAACTTTTCATATTTCAGTCAAGCAAAAGAACAAAACAAAACAAAATTTTAAACAAAAGGAATAAAAGTTTATTTCAATTTACATTACATTATACGTCACACCGTGTACATGGTGCACACCTGCTCCCCAAAATGATATAGTCTGTCGTCCATGCCACGGAATCGTTGCGACCACATAAACTCAGCCATTTTAAAAATGCAAAACAAAAAAAAACGCCGCTTTGATTATGAGTCCCGGTAAAAAAACACACACGTGACAACGAAAACCAAAACTGTTGATGCCATGTTTATTAACTAAAAATCTATGAAAAAAAAAATGTTTCTTCATTTCTATTAAAAACCCATTTATCCTACGTAAACATACACACAAATGGAATAGCTAACTAGGAAAATCTCCAGTCTCGACGTACGTCGCATTTATTTGTTGCATATTCCTTTTTTGACCACGTTCTATAACTTTTTTTTTAACCCGACTCGCGAGTTTGAGTTCTATTGTAAAAGATTCCCATTTATCCTAGCTTAACCCTAAGTAACAAGCCTTCCCAAATCAAAAAACACTCGTAAAACCACACTTAATCGCCTAAGTTTAGCGAAGTTAAGAGATAATTTCGGCCGCCATATTGTTTTTCGTGTGTCGATGAAACATTCGAACAATTGAAATAAAATTCTGAAAAGAAAATCTGTTTTCCCACACGTTAAAAGTATACGGGTCAGTGGAGACTTTAATTCTACTTCGTTTGCTATAAATTATTTGCTTTTTTAATATTTTTTTACGAGTTATCGACCGTTAACTAGTCTGTACTTTAGGGACCTCCAAAGCGCACCACAAAATCGATGACGTCAGCATTATTTGCGTACTTTACATGAGATGCTTAAATGCGTTTTTAATTCTTTGTGTATTAAATCTCCCAAAAATAAAGTTATATATATATAGGAAGTTGTTTTAACGTTAAATAGTTTATTTAAAGATTAAATTATCGAACTGGGAAAGAAACCCATTCTTTATCTTAAGATATAATTACAATATACGATTTTTTTCTACAGCGATAGGGAGGGGGCTATTGTTTACACAAAATGAGATTATTATGTGAACTGTTGAATTTGTATGGATGAGCTGAAGGAAACAAATTACTTACATGTTGTTGTACAGAAAATTAACGATTTTTTAAAGAATTGTTTTACCTTTTGAAAATGTAATGCTACACTTATAATTACTCAGAAAATATAACTGAAGTGACCGCTTTTAATGGAAAAAAACTTGAATTTTATCAAAGTAAATATAAAAAACAGTTTGGAAAAACCGATTTTTGCTCTTATTTTGATTTGTTAGCGTTTGGCTTAAACTTTATATTTGATAAAAATCAAACTTAAAATAGAAAATTGAAAAAGTATTGTGGTTTGTTGATGTAACAATATTATTTGTCAATTAAAAATAAATGATACCATTTCAAAGTAGAAATAAGTGTTAGGTAAGGTCGCATTTTCGCTGAATAAAATTAAAATTCGAAAGAATTTTGAATGGATAAGCATTTAAATTTGATAAAAGAAAAATGATAAAAACTATATAGTACTTACTTTTGTCGTACAATGACAGTATTTTCAGCTTAAAGAATGTAAGCAAAATAACCCTCATAAACAAAACAATAAAATTTACACGCGTACGTTTGCAAAAGCGACTATTTTCTCTTTACGAGTTGACACGTTAATAAAGTCTATTTTGTCTTCCATAGTTTGACAGCGTCAGAGGAATTTAACGAAACGCTTGCTTACCTCGATCAAATAAAAATTCTATAAAAAAGCACAAATTATTAGGTCGAAGTCGATGTCGGTCTTTTACAATTAATAACAGTAAGCTTTATATTATATTCAAATATTTTTTTTTAATTGAGAAACCATATTTTTAAAATAAATGTTTAAATTTTAAAGTATCTGAATGCTGAAGTAATGCAAGTAACGCTTTTGCTATTATTTTGTTTAGTTAGCGTTTGGCTTAAATTTTATATACAATAAAAAATCAAACTAAAAATTAAAATTAAAAAAGTATCGTGGTTTGTTTGTTAATGATTTAACAATATTATTTGTCAATTAAAAATAAATCAGATCATTTATAGGTGAAAATAAGTTTTAAGTCAATTCGCATTTTCGCCGAATAAAATTAAAATTCAAAAGAATGTTTAATGGATAAGATAAGAAAGATGACAGTATATAATACTTACTTTTGTCGTACAGCTTAAAGAATGTCAGCAAAAAAAACTCAAACAGAATAACATACGTGCGTTTGCAAAAGCGACGACTTTCTCTGTAAGAGTTGACACGCAAATGAAATCTATTAAGGCCTTCCATAGTTTGACAATGTCAGGGGAATTCAACGAAACGTGTGCTTACCTCTAGCAAGTAATAATTAAAAAGTATAAATTATTCAGTCGCAGCCGATGTAGGTCTTTTACGATTAATAACAGTTATTATCAAATATTTTTTTAAATTGGGAAGACAGGCTATCAAAAATAGATGTTTACCTTTAAAATGTCTAAATGATGTAGTCATTTAATAAATTAAAATCTATGAAAAATTGATTATTGTTTAGAGCATTTTTTATTTGCAATTCAACGGATCATAGGTTATATTCGGCATTATATAAGTCAAAAGTTTGGATTATGTCCCTTGACCATTATAATGGCGAAAATGGCGACCGATAACTTCCATCGATAAATTTTTATTTTATTTTGTTTAAACAAAAATACTAGAGGAATTTGCGTAAATTTTGGTGTAGGGTCTTTTTTTAAACCTAACAGGTAAGTACATAAGTTGTTGTGCGATTTTCTTTTTAAGTGCAATGTTACATATAAGGGTTAGTCTGGTAAAATGACCTTTAATTCTAACTGGAATCGTCGTTAGGCTACGGAAGTGCGATTACTGTTTATATCACCTTTCGAACTGTTATTTTAGCGTCTCATAGCTGTCCACGTTGTCCACTCATTTCAGTTATCTGTTCTGCTTGATTGTATTTCGCTCGTTGTATTGCGTTAGTGACTTGCGAGTTTGCTTCTGTTCAGTTGAAATGTCTTGTAAGTTGGATTTTAATCAATATGGCGATTACTAAGACGCAGAAATATCGGTACAAGCAGTGGTATAAACAATAACATTCGCACTTCTCATCGTGCCGTTTATTCCATTTGAAATCGAAAGCTAGGTTGATATACATGGCACATCCTGAGTAGGTGTGTTCTTCTCGATTGGAGATACGTCATCGACATCAGTTCAACAGTGACTTTGTTGCTGTCGGTCTGAGGTCTGGTTCTGTTCAGTATCATGAGGTCCACCGTCAAAGGCTTTACCTTCGCCTTGAGAAGGGGTTAGTTTATTGCTAATCGCTTGAGAAGACCCTACTGGGGAATGCCGACGAAGCTTCTCAAGCATCTTTTGTAGGCCAGAGCACGCTAATCATAGTACGATGGCTTTTCAAAACACGCCTGACCTTGTGTTTAACCTCCTGGAGCAGAAGTAAATAACATACATGAGAATCTTAAGAATTTCCATTATTAAATATATTTTTAAAACATTTTGTATTCCTATACGTCAAAGAAATAAAAAAAAATAAACATTTATATATTTTTATATATTTTTAACATTCATTTATATATATATATATATATATATATATATATATATATATATATATATATATGTGTGTGTGTGTGTGTGTAAAATATGAGACTAAAAATATACTTTTAGAGAATAGAACCTATAGTGAAATGGTTTAAGCTCAATATACAAGATAGAGCAATTATAAAGATAAATGAAGGAACAGAGATAAAGATGTGCGGATGACAAATCTATTTCATCTTCGATTGTTCAATGCAAGGTGTACTCGATAAAAACATGTTTATTTTTCTTTCCTTAAGCCAGGCTTTTCAAAGATTAAAATATTATCATTAGAGGAATTACATAGATTGATAAGTTGGCAGGTGGTATAGCCAAAATTCAAAATTTGAAAAATTTAAGAAACAATATAAAGTAATGGAAAGTAAGAGTGTGTGTGTAAAAAGGTTATCAAAATATAGTCCGTCCAGTTGGTGAATATCCGTCGACAAAGTGTCTGGTGACGAAATATTTAAAGGTGGATAAGGGATTTCTTGGAGACTGTGTTAAAAATGTCCAAAATGTAGTAAATCCAATAGAATGATGTTCAATTCAACTGTAGATAAAAAACACTTATTCGGATGTAATTTTGAGAATTGAGGCCATTTTAAAATACTTCCGTGGACCGCGAATGAAAATAGTTTTTAAGGAGTTTAAAATGTTGTATATATTTCAAGCAGGCAGTGAAGAGTGTTAGTAGTTACTTCGATCGAATCTAAGGAATGAGAATTTTCTTGAAGACAAAGCCAGTAAAAAAATTGGAAAGGAGTGTGAAATTAGGGAAGTGGAGGAGGAGGTTTAGTGGATGGAACTATGGCTGATGTTGGAAGTAGGGTAGGAGGAGGGCTTGTTTAGTTACAGTTCATCGCTAGTAAGGAACAATATAATGACAGGCTTGGACTGGCTTCAGTTAGGAGTTGGGGTGGGGTTTCAATAAGCTAATACAATAGCGTTCTGGTCAGTAAGTAAACAGTTTGGGAGGGGGGTGTTCCCGTATTTAAACAGTTTTTTTAGACAATATTATATATAATTCAGAAAGTTTTAAAATGGTTCAAATTGGAAATTAGGGCTCAGACGATTGGAAATCTGAACTATTATAGTATTTCAGAGTTTAATGTTTAAAGGATTTATAGATTTCCCAGTTAGTTAAATATTAGATGCGTTACTGAATAATATACTTTAATATATTACTGAAGTTAGGATTGGGAACAGCGTCAATATGTTTGCCACAAGTGAGTTCTAGTATAAGGATTATGGGGTGGGATTGGGTTGATTATGTAACCGAAGTGATGACATAGGGTATTGAAATTACAGATAGATTTAAGAGGGAGAAAATGGTCCAGTATAGGAGTAACCGGGAGCGCAGTTTAAAGGTAAGAGTTATGGAATCTACGAGAAAAGAATTGTCGGTAGAGCTGACACGCCTCCCCCAGCCAAAAACCCACATGTTTGGCTGGGGGAGGCGTGTCAGAGGAAGTAATGAAATTGATGTATTTAAATTTTCGCTTATGCCTGCAATTTGAGATAAGTTCGTTTTTAGAGTTAATATTTTTGCTTTTAGCTGCTGTAGCTATCATAAATGTTTCTAATGTACATAGTTAGCAGAAAACGGATCCTGGAGTTTTGGATTTAGACCTTTTTAATATTGACCAATGTAGGGAGTAGGGAGTGTTTTTACGGTTAAAGTTTTTTTTATTAAATTGGATAAAGAGGTGCGAGTGGCATTATTGTTATTGTGTTTGAAGGAGTAGATATGGTTTGAGATTCGGGTCTTGATGGGGGAAGGCACTATCCCCAATGTAAGTGTGTATTTTGTATGGGTTGTTATTATAATATTTGTTATTTATAGTATCGGAAGTAGTTCGGGTGTGCATGCTCAAGCTCTAGGCAAAGTTAAGTTGTAATTGCTAGGTGGAGAAGATACGAGAATTTGAGGGGTGAGATCAAGGTTAGTGTTAGTTAGCGAGGTTTGTTGGTTAGTGCAAGGGATCTTATAGATTAGAGCTTTTTGTTGTATTTATGACAAGGATGGTTATTGCTGATTGAATAAATGAGCTAATTTTTCTTTTAATTCGTGTTTTTAAATAAAGAATTTTTGGTTCAATTATACTATAGGGGCCGTTGGATTTTCTCGCCCATTTCGCTCGGTATTAACCCAAATGTTCGATAAAATCGTTTTTGGAATGAAATGGTATATTTTGTCCTGACAAAAAATCTAATTTATTTTTTAGCATATATCAAATTGAACTTGTATGCCACATTTTTACCTGTTATCTTTTCGGCGACATTTTGTTATTCTTAAATTCACGACTAGTATGTTTTAACCTTTTCATGTTTGCTTTTAAACTCGTTTAATTCCGTTAAAACTTGCTTTTGTAAATAGAATGTTCAAAGTTTGTTTTTTGTGTGTAATAAAATGTTAAAGCAGTAAAAATATATTTAGTCCAAGGAAAAAATATCTTTAGTCCAAAGAAAAAAACAATAAAAACAACATGGCCGCCAGCGATTAAAATCTGGAATTAAAGTTAGATTCTAAACACTTTAAAAAGTAAATGAGAATTTTATTTCAGGACCAAAAATACTAGGTCAGATATTTTGTATGCAATTTTAAGACATTAAATGGATCTCTGAATTGTTTATTGACAATTTATTGATATTTGTTGGCCAACTTATGAAAAATATTTTTTTATTCATTGGGTTTTTTTTCGCCACAAATTGTACTATTGAAATAAAAATGGATAAATCGATTTGTTTGAAAGTACTTGCGCGTTTCTCTGTGGTAAATAATAATATACATTATACAATATAGTTACGTTTGTAAAAATAACAAATATTAAATAATAAATATTAAACAATAACACGACGAATAATGTTGCCGTGGCTGTCTCTCCTCTCCCAGAGAAATGTTTTCTTTAAAAAAGAAAATAATCACTAATAATGTTTCAAAATAAAACTTTATTTACTTAAAACAAATCTAAATTCCCTTCCAAAATAAATAGAAAAAATATCGGGTCAAATTTTCCTTCCCTGAAAAAATAGGTTGTTAATGTAATGAAAATTAAAATTGTTTTAAAATACTTCAGGGATTTTTCTATTTCTATTTTATACCTCAGGAAACGAAAATTTACGTATAATCCTATACTTTGTCCGACATGTTCTCCTATAATTCTCAAAATATTAGCGAGATTTTGTCAAATATTATCTTACGGTCTTACACTTAAAGTGACATCCCCACCCATATTGACGATATCCTTTGACGCCCAACCCTATCCTTGGACCACTCATTGGCAGAATAGAACGTTTATGAAAGAAGGTACATTTTCATTATGGAGCGCTGAAAAAGAGCCGCTCCTTTTTTATAGGAGTTGGAGTAGGAGCGGCCCCTTTTTTAAAATGGGGAGCGAAAGAGGAGCCAGCTCCAATTTTGGGCTTTGGAGCAGGAGCGGGAGCAGCTCCAAAAGTAGTGGAGCGCGTAAAGCCCTGGGCTCACTATATAGTTGTTAAATTTTATTAGTCGTGATATGATATTAAAAAAAAAAGATGTTTCTAAAGAACAGAGCCCATATCGACACGACTGTTCCCGATTGCGATTTACAGAACAGACCGGAAATGACCGAAGCAGTTTACGACTAGAAACCGCGAAACCATGTAAAAGGGTAGACGACACTAAGCATGCGAATGCAAAATTAAAATGAGTTTAACCGCGGTGACAGCATCGTTTCAATCTCCTGAAGAACTGATTGCATTCTGAACAAAAAAAGACTCACAGCAAGAGCCATAAAAATGGAACAAATACAAACAGAAATGTACCCTTTTGGTTAGGCTTTAACAGATTTTTAGCACATCGAAAAAAAAATGATAAAGTTGAAAAACTTCCACCCCTAAAAAAGAAAAAAACGAAAGTTGATTCACTTACTGATTTGGAAGAAAAAGTAAACACATTGACACAGGTTAATTAAGTCAGGAAAAAAAAAAAAAAAACTTTCTTCATTTAATGTCGGTACTAATTGACTGTTCGGCGACGGCTCGGCTATTTCTCGTTTGTTCTGCAAATCGCAATCGGAAATATTCGTGCCGATATGGATCCTGTTCTGTAGAGGTATCGAAAAGAGAAAAAACGTAGAGACGAACGCGTTTCAACTCTAACATAATAGCACACGTTTATTTTGCTACATAATCCCTAACTGATTTTCCTTGAAATAATTTTAATACATTCCTGAGTTTAACCTCCCTTTTAAAATTAAAAAAAAAAAAACGAAATATATTTAGTGGGGTCTGTTATCGAAAAACACTCCCCGATGATCAAAGTAACATATACAGAAACTGTAATAGATTGTTCTCACGAGATAACGAATTACCGTATAAATTACACCACTTATTATGACTACAGATATCACCTCTTACCTGAAATAAAACGGGTATTGAGAAAAAGTTCATCACAATCTATTATTATGCTGAAGTTGAATTAATCAACGTTTTTTCCCTAAGGCATTTTCCTTATACAGGGTGGGCCAAAATAAGGGTCCTATCTTTAAATTTGAATAACTTCCACAAAATAAAAGTTAAACTCACCAAACTTTATGTGTGTGTAGACTGACCCTTCCGAGATTTTTTGAAATAAACAAAACAAATTTTAGCCGAAAAACACTTCTTAAAGCTTACAAAAACTAAAGTATTGTTTTTTACACTGTTTTGAGTTTTTTAAGCAAAAATAATGTTTTCTAAATGAGGGTACGTTCCTTAGGGCTAATACGGCTCATGCTTGCTTCGGAAGAGGTCCTTTACTTATTCTAAAAAAAAATCAAAAAAAAAATCAATAAATAAAAAAGTTATGAATTTTTAAAAATAGGACCCTTATTTTGCCCACCCTGTATATATTTTAATCACTCAAAATACATGTTAATGTATTCTTTAGTTTTGGGCTTGATTAAAAGAAACTTTCATTTTAATTGTTCTAATTAGCTGTAATTTGCAATTAACTGACCAAGTGACTCATCTCTTTGTAAGTTTCTATCACTCTCACACTCTCTAAATGTATGGAATTTGACCCCACCCGTTTTTCTTTTATACGGTCTCTCTCTCCCCCTCACTCTCTCTCCCTCTCTCTATTTCTCTTTCTCTCTCTATCTCTGTTAACAATCGAAAGGAAATAAAAAGGAAACAATGGAGAAATATGAATAGTCCATTATAAATTAACAGGAATATCACCACAACTTTTAATACTATTTAACTTTAATATATATATATATATATATATATATATATATATATATATATATGAGAGAGAGAGAACATATTTAACCGGCTTTGTAAACTCACTTTTTTCTTATTCGAAGAATGTAACTCGAGCTCAGTGGGTGACCCAACGGATCACAGTTTTTACTAGTATTTTATAAAACACCCACCCACGAACGCGTGCATATATATATATATATATATATTTCTCTTTTTTTTACCCTAGCTTTCCAAACAATTTGTTTGCCGTGCCTTCCAGCTGTTACAACTAAAAATTTATAGACTGTGCACTAGGGTCACCTTATTAAATGACGACAAACCTAAAAAGAAAAGAAAAAAAAAAGCCACGGTTGACTGCGTTGGGCGAACGAGCCCAAGTAACGGCGGAATTGCGAAGTGAATTCCACAACACCCACAGTGACCTTGCCTTATGACATAACAGCAGCTGAAACAGATAAAATGAGCGAGTAATAAATAACGAATGACAATCGATTCACAAAATCAACTCGTTGAGTGTAGATATCTTCTTTTTTTCGTTTTTGTTTGTATTATCTGGTAAACTTTAGGGATTTTCTAAAACGATGAAAATCGACCTATTTTTGTTGTTGTTGTTGTTCAGTTGAGGGGGTTAGATGTAAAGCGTGCGATAATCACGTGACCTCGGTATCTTACAGAATAAACCAGTTCGTGGTGTTGGGCGTTCGTGTTAGTTACGCAAATCTGCTTCCTCTTTTTCTTTTTTTCTTTTAACTTTCTCTCCCCTTTTCTTTTTCTAAAGCGTTAATACTTTCGTTGATAATAAAATATGGTAAAATGCAGTCTTTTGTGAATTGTAATTATTTTCTTACTTATTTATGCTTGAATTATTTTATGAGCAGGGTTTATATACATATTCATATACAAATAAAGTATCTTTCTCTTTCTCCCTCCTAAGCATAATCACACACACACACACACACACACACACACACACACACGCACACGCACACACACACCCATCGTACACACATGTATCTGTCTTTTCGCATGAAAATATTCTTTATATTTTGCTGAATAAGCTCATTTTAGAAAATGTTATTTATTTTGATTTATTTATTTGTAACCATTTATTCATACCAAACAAGGCATATTGCCACTGAAACTTAAGGACTACTGTGCTAAGGGCCAGATTAATATGGGTAGCAATCTGCGTGAAGAGTTGGACAACAAGATGTTTGTTCTTATTACACTTAAATTCCTGCTTGTTGGTAGGTCGGGGAAACCGGGGGCAGGAAAGGAATTCCAAAGGCAAGTGGCCCGAGGAAAGAAGCTTATCAGAGTAGAAAATCTTCCGGCATCTAGGGACCGCTATAGTGAAGGGGTGGGATTTTGTTGCTAGTCACGTGGGTCGGGAGCATTTTTGTTGAGGGGTGTGGGGGTACAAGTACAGTACGTTCATCATAGCGCATTTCGTGGAAGTAGTTGTAAAACAAGTACAGGGGTGCAACACTGCGGCGATGCGACAGGGGCTAGAGGTTGGCAGACATTGCGGGATCTATTAGATTTGACATTCTCTTTTGCACCCTATTCAATGGGGAAAAGCTGGTGGTTGATACACCAGTCCAGACCTAGCAACAGTACCCCCCACGCATCGGTAATTTGTAGGATACTAGTAAACGTTAGAAGATGTCTAGTCCGGTAAATGCGGGCCTACCTTCTTTGCAGCAGACTTGGAAATATCTTATTGTGTTTTACCGAAGAAGCAGCTGACAGTGGTGATTTACTTGTTTCCCACTGCAGAAAGATGTGACACAATGCCGGAAGATAGGGGAAACTTTGTCGGGTACAAGAATAGCCTAAAACTGACCTGTTGACATTACCCATCAGATGCAATAACCATCACCCCGAAGTAGGAGATAATGCCTGAGAGGATGCAGCTCTTAGGACTGAGTCGAACCATACCTGATTCAGACAAAGGATTTTATTAGCAGGGAGTCGGCCCTGTTACCAGAATGATGTCTAGGCGAACCTCGGCTGGTATGAAAACAGCCAACGAGCCGTTCATTCTGGATGCTGGTGAACTGGCCCAAGCGGCTGATTTTATTCACCATTTCCCGAGTGACAATAAATATTTCTCGCGTGTTCTCTTAGCAGGTATATTGAGAAAGATAGAGAATCAGATAGAAAGATTGGTAGGAAGATAAAGATAGGTAGACACACATGGAGAGAGAGAGAGACAGACAGACAGACAGACAGACAGAGATACACCTTTCTAACCGCCAATTACCATGGCAAATAACACCCTCCCTGACCGTGCACCATTTAAACTCATTTGCCTAATATTCACAGGTAACATGAATTGGAACAAATACATAGAAGTTACTGCCAGTTCTGCTGCCAAGAAGGTGGGCTCCCTCTACCGAGCTAGAAAACTCACATATGACAGTATGCGATATCTCTACAAAGCCACCATTCGCCCATGCATGGAGTATTGTTGCCACTTGCCATATCTGGGCTGGTGCACCTACCATTAGTCTCTTCCTATTAGACAAGGTGCAAAAAATAGTCTCTAATCTAATAGGTCCCACACTGTCTACCAAGCCTCAGCCCCTGTTGCATCCATGTGCGTGTTTTAGAAGTACTTCAATAGGTTGAGGATTCCATGACTAAACAAGTTTAGTTTCACATGAATAAATGTGTATAGGTATTTACATACCAAACGTCAATACTTAAAGAAAAGCAGAAGTTTTTATTAAATAAATGAATTAATTAGTAATAACTAGTCTACAAGGACGTTAGCGTATACCCGCGCATACGCACCCTTCAATAAATGGTTGGTCATCCTTACATTAAACACACATAATACAAACAACGTGACCTGATATGGTGGCAGCGGTGGGATAAAGAAAAATAATTTAAAAAAAACGAACACTAAAAAGTCAGACATTATTTTTCTTTTCTAATCAAAATTTCCACAAACTATCGGTTGTTTACGATTTACACACGAAAATCTAAGTCAATATTGCTACGGAATTGTTGTCTGCAACTCACGAACGCTAGTAAATGACTAATATTTCGATACGCGTTCCCACTTTTGACTGGGATTCGCTCCGGAATTGTTGTCTGCAACCCACGAACGCTATTAAATGACTAATATTTCGATACGCGTTCCCACTTTTGACTGGGATTCGCTCCGGAATTGTTGTCTGCAACTCACGAACTCTAATATTAGATACCCGTTCCTAATCTGGACTGGGGTTTACCTAACATCGCAGAATCATTTAAATTATTTCAACACCAGTGAGCACTATATTTCACAATTACGGGAACAAAACGCGAGGAAAAAATGCCTATTTTTCTGCTCGCAACTGGCGAAGAAAGAATACAGATATAATAGTTTGGCTATGTCAAGCTAGTATCATAGAGGTGCTTAAAAATTTCCAATGCCTTTATGGACTAGATAGAACCGGAAACTTACCACCGAGAATGTAGGTATGAGTAAATATTTTTTAAAAGCCGGCTGAGACAACTGACACATTTCTATACATATGTCATTTACTAGCGAAGAAATGTGATTTCAGAGCCCCAACATTGAACGAAGGAAGTACTACTTGCCAACACGACTATGCCGGATTTACAAAAAGAACTTTTAAACTAATTGAAGAGGCTGTGTAAATTTTCACGCACACATGAAACTTCAGCTACATATTTCAACAATCTACAATAACTACACAGCCCAACACCATAAATCGTTGTAATCGCCAAATTTAAGGAGGCAAAATAAACTCCAGACACCGTTTCGGCAGATAACATTGCTGTCAAAGAATGACACGTGCAACACATGTGACAAAATAGGTTACTGGGCCGGACTGTCTTTCAGTAAGACTTAAACCCAACAAACAACATGAAAAACTCTGGCATAGAAACCATAGTCAGTAGAGACACAGACAATATGAGCCAGGCAGAAAATTTGTCAGCGTCGCGTAACAGGACAATCGAGCTACAACAGAGCTAGATACGGCAATAGAACACCTAACATTACGTGTCATCAACAACAGTGAACATACACCAAAGCAGAAAAGCCCGGTTTTCAGTATCACCGTTACAGTAACAGATCACCCAGGCACTCACAGCCTCAATCTGAAGGTAGACACAGATGCATAAACAAACACACTGTCGTCACGCATCTTACGCAAAATAAGTCCTTCCAGTGCAAACAAATATGGATATCCGGTACGTGGATTATTCAACCCAACGAAATTCGTACTGACAGCATATAATAATACTAAAATAAACTGTCATGGCACCACAACCATCGGGTGTCGATATAAGGACTGTTTATGGTTCGACACTCAATTTTATGTGGTCGATACCCTAGGACCAGCCATACTATGTGTAGCAACATCGGTAGCATTTAACGTTTTGACGATAAGCTGTTCCATAACCGTTCAGCGACAACCCATCAACAACATTCACATTCTCGATGCTGTCGGACACTTTGCAAGCATTCTTTATTTTGACACCTTGCCCTGAACAGTGCACAGCTGGTGTTCTGTCTCCTCTGGGATCCTCTGACCACTCAGTAGCTAAATTAAGATCAAACGAACCTCAGTAAAATCTCTGACCTCCCTTTCCATCGTAGAGTGCATCGATACTCCATAGCTGATGAGGATAGCCTCTGGTCTTTTATATCTAGAATTCCTCTGCATTCTATAGTAAAAAAAGGGCTTCTTGTATCGCATCCGATAAAACCGAGTGAATAATCGCTGATATTGAGTGTTATACCCTCCCAAAAAATTCGGGTGAGATCTAACAGCCAACCTTGGTACACCACTGAATCTGCCGCCAACATGGCTCACAGAAATCACTATTTCAACTGTCTTCAGCAAAATATATCCTCTAACACCAAACTGCCTTTAAAACTGGCAACAAAGGGATTTATATCCCACAAAAGAATCCTAGGCTCAATCCGTTAAATCTAGAGTGGCGGAACAGAGGATTGGTTCCAACGAGTTTTGGTGAATAACAAACAGGATCCTGAACAGATGTACGATCTATATTCTAATTATCATCAATGGATCAGAGGTGATATTCTGAGCATTTGATAAAGCCAGACTTTTCGCAAAGAACTTTGAATCAAATTCCAGTATTTGCGATCAGGGCGACCTCTCTCAGGAATTACCTCCTATGACTGTAAATACTCAAAGCGATATCCACATATAAGTTTGAGATGTTTCAAAATCTATCAAGAACTTTTATACCAGCAAGACAACCGGTCCTGATAACATTGCAGTCTTAGTGATAAAGAATCTGCAACCAGAACTAGCTCTTATTCTTACAAAGCTGTTCAATTGTTGCGTAAAAAAAGAAATACTTGCCATCATCTTGGATAATTGCGCCAGTCTGCCTAATATTTTAAAAAATACTGGAGATCGGTATTCTGCATCTACGGACAAACCTTGTGCGCCATGAGTAAGCTGTTTGAATCTGTGATAAATCAAGAAGTTATCAACCTCTTCAGTAAAAACAATCTACTTAGTGACAAGCAATATGAATTTCGTCCTGCAAGATAAACAGCTGATGTAATATTGAACAGGATCAGTAAATCTATTGACGGAGGCTTCGTTTCAAGGGCGATCGTGCTTGAAATATCAAAAGCCTTTGGTAAGGTTTAACACAAAAGGTTTTTTCACAAGCTTGATAGCTATAGAATATCTGGAAATTTTCTCTCAACCACCAAATCTTTTCTCTTTCATAGATCTATAAAAGTAGTTGTTGATGGAAATAAGTCGAAAGCACATGGTATCAATGCTAGCGTGCTCGAGGACTCTTTCTGGGCAAAAATCTTCTTCCAGATATTAACCAATGATCTTCCTAAACATATTCCGAGAGCTTTCGTTGACATCTACGCAGACGACACAACCATATACTGCAACACTTCAAAGAGAACTGATTATCAGACTTTTTCAGATTCTTTCTATACTGACCTGGGGCATGTGGTGCAACAGAGGGCTGTTACCTATAATACCTCTAAATGAAAGCTTCTCTTCTGTCACCACAAACAGCTCGAACCTCGTGTTGCCCCAATCGAAATGAATGGCTCTACCCTTGCGGAAGCCCGCTACTTTGATAAGCTCATTGGACTTAGCTTCACTTCAGACCTGAAATGGAAAAATAGTTAGATCATTCTACTAGTCAAAAAAGTAACTCATCCCTGACGCAATCCTCTACCTGTATGAGCTTCAGACACGTCACAGTACCGTTGCCACATCTGGGGAGGTGCCTCTCAGAGTACTCTTTTCTGTCTTGATAGAGTACAAAGTCGACTTCGAAACCTAGAGAGTTATAATCTATTTTCTTTCATGCAGCCTCTTTCTCAGACGTTGCAAGTTTTCTCTACTCTATCGTTATTTTTATAGTAGCTACTCAATCTGGTTCTAATCTGTGTTTCTCCCCTGTAAAATATTCGCAACAAAAAACTCATTCGGCTACAACCACTGTGAAAAATGTCCCTTTCTTCCTCTGTGTACCGAAAACGACGGAACTTCCATGAACTAAGCCTTTTCCCAAGAACGTCCCATCGGTGGAATACAATACCACGGGGTTGCCTCCTAGCTGCCTACAACATCGTCGTTTTCAAGTTCAATGTTAACAAATTCTTGTTAAACCGTCTAATTAAATAATCAATTTCACCCATCGTTTCCAATCCTATCAACGTGTTGTTCGTCGACAACTTACAATCTCATTAATCCGTATCCTCGAGTGGCCTTTGGGTCGTGATTAGAGGTGACTCACTAGTAAAAGATTGATGATCTGATGTGTCTATACCCTTACAGATTTGATCGCATTGGCGAATTCAAAAAAATTAACAAACTCACCTTCAATCCTAATGTGCCATGCCATATAGACCCACCGAGAATACGCCAGTAGCCATGCGTGAAAAAGATCAGTGCTAAACTAAATATAATGGAGTCACAGAAAGTCATAGTCGTATTGAGGAACCAACAGACTGGGTAAGCAACCTTACCTATGTAACAAAACGCAACTATACAATAAGAGTCTATTTAGCGCCGTCCTTGGGTCAAAACAAAGCTCTAATACGGACATATCAAGTCCCAACAGTCAGTGAACTCAACCATCGGTTTGCCGGTAAGAAATTCTTTGCAAAATAAGATGCTATGGCTGGATACTGGTCTATATATCTTGACCATGAAATCCACACCCTGGCAACTTTCAAAACGCCATTGAAGAAGTAATGCTTTGAAAGACTTCAATTTAGTTTAAATGTAAGCCAAGACATTTACCAACTCGAGATGGATAGAATACTTGAAGTGAACTATAACAGTCGGTATAGCAAATGATATTGTTGTATATGGCTCAACAAAACTCAAACACAACAACAACTGAAGATATTCGTATGAAAGTTGCCACACAAGAAAATCTCACTTTAAATTCAAAGAAATGTAAAATAAAACGCCAAGGAATCTTCTTTAGAACACATACACCCATGATTGGATTAATCTTGACCCAGCAAAGATATGAGACCTGTAGGAAATGCTAGAATCATGCAACAAAATAGAATTGTAACCTATCCTTTTATCAAGGATTTCAGCTCAAAGACTACTATGTTGCGCGATCTCGTACACAAAATCAGAATTTTAACGGGGAACACACAACCACCCTGTTTTCAAGAACTTGAAGAGTGTAATGTCAGAAATATCCCTACTTCACTACTTTTATCCCAAACGCTCAATCTACATGCACGGAATTGATGAAATAGACGCAGCACTTCTACAACCTGAGTCAACTAGCAAGTTAGTGTCTGTTGTGTATGTAAGCAAGAGCTTAACACAAAGAGGTCAAATATACGAATGTATTGAACGTGAATTGTTGGCAGTCGTGTTTGGCACACAGATCCTATGCGTATTTATACAGCCATGGTTTTCAAGTCACCACTGACCGTAATCGTCTCGTTATAATTGTTGACAAACGGCTCACCACAGCCTCATCCTGTCTATAACAGATGCCGATACAGTTGCAGAGGTATAACTTCAGGTTAAGTTACAACAAGGGATCTGACAATATATTAGCTGATGGGTTATCACATGGTAACGTAAGAAAAAACATTACACTCAATCAGACACTTACCGATAGCAGGGTTTACTAGAGTGTGTGAACATCAGCTGTCAATTGAAGATAACCCTATCCTTAAAGGACAACACATTCTTATTTCTCAGACTCTCCAACAACACATACTAAAAAGCTTCACACTGCCCACTTAGGACAGGAGAAAACATGAATTTTGACCAAGGACACTATTGGATACACATAAACAGAGACATTGGGTAATTCACGAGGGCATACAGCATCTGCCAACATCAGCTGCCAACATCAGCCTTCGCATATGTCAGAGCTAGTTATGCAGCACGACGTTCTAGCAAAGCCATGGTGCGTGGGTGGAACATAGATGTTCAAGCTCCATGAATAGCAATGGCTGATCATAGTTAACTTCTACCCCCAACTCCCCTGTTATCAAACTGTCACCTGCTCACCCACCAAACCGTCTCATCGTGAACATCACGCGCCAAATCTTCGCAGAATTTGGTAAACCCTCAAAAGTAGTAAGTGACAACGAGCCACACTTTTCAAGTGCTCTTTACTGAAGATTTGCTAGATTATAGGGTGTCAACTACCAGACTACCTTACCTCGAAGACCACAGGGAAATGGTTTCATAAAGCGTCAGATAAAGACTGTCAAAAATATCTTCAAATAGGCCAAGCAATCCGAGACAACACATTAAATTTCATTGTTGCACTGGCTTTTCACCCCAATCTCATTCGTCATTCTGAATCATGCACAGCTATTCATGGGAAGACGAATACACTCCCAACTTATAACAAAAAATACAAAACAATCACCAAGATCAGGACCAAATATATGAGGCCTTTAAACAACAAAAAGAAACATTTTGACCAGCATGCACTCAAGGAAGAACTACTACCCTTATATCCTGGCCAGAGGGTAAGAGCAGAAAATACTACATATGGGAGTTGGGGCCTAACAACCATAGTATCCCAAGAAGACGGGCATCGATCATATCTCCTAAAACTGCAGACGGGCGTGTGCTGCGAAGAAAACGACAACATATCAGGAATATTCCAGTGATTCCAATCTCACCACCACCGCATGTAACATTTGCGTAACCACCCTATGCAAAGAGGATCTAACTATACAAAGGGACTCCAAAAATACACTTGTAGCGGCAGGATTGTACGACCAGCATCAAAACTTAATTGGTCCCCCGATTTTATAAATCGGGGGATATATGTTTTGAGGCATGTCCGTCCGTCCGGATTTTTCTCCGAAATTTACGAGCGAGGCGCTTTGTCCACTCCTTAATCCTCTTTCTCTGAAATTTTGCATGAAGTTGTAACTTTGGTCAGGTTAGAAAGTGACATTCTCCGATTTTTTTTAAAAATCTGGTTAGCCCCCCCCCCCCAGGGGATCAAAAGGCCCCGAAATGGGAAAAAATGACATTTTTTGCCAGATAACTTTTCATCCATACTTTCAATTTCTCTGAAATTTGGCCAAAATGTGGAGGCAATTGTTCCTAATAGAAAATAAGTATCGCTGATCTAGGAAAAAATCTGGTTCGCGCCCCCAGGGGGTCAAAAGCCCCCAAAATGGCAAAAATGACCCTTTTCTCCCATAACGTTTGATCCATCCATTCAATTTTTCTGAAACTTGGCCAAAATGTAGAGGTAATTGTTCTGGATATAAAATGAGCATCCTTGACCTCAGAAAAATTCTGGTTTGCGCCCCCAGGGGGTCAAAGGGGGGTCAAAAATGTCCCAAATTGCCCAAATTTATTGCATTTTACACTCGCCACATCGAGTCACATACAGAGGGGGACCACGCACGCGCGGCTTGTTTATAAACATTATCTGTGAAATTATAACAAGAAAGTCATGAGGTTGAATAATGCTCTGCTTCGTTATAGATATTCAGGTAGTCTACCCTGAATTAGCTCTTACGTTATCTGTTTTGTGTATATGGTCAATAGCATAATCTTCATATTAGTGAAAAGGTGATATAACGATTTTATCCTTTCGTTTATAACCCGTTTCACTATGGTTATCTCTAAAAACCAACAAGTGTTTTGTTCGTCCTAGCATTAAATACACATAGAATAAACAACACAAACTTGCAGCTAGTAAGAAATATAATTGAGTTAACAGATACCCTGCTATGTAATAATTAGTTATATTATATCACCGATATTAAAAACTGATACGTATGTATGGATCGGTGATATTGTTTATTTTTGGAGTATCATATAACGCTAGTGGGAAGTTCGCTTCTAAAATAGGTCACGTTAACAAACAAGAGAATCGAGTAAACAAATTACAACACCTGTATATATATATATATATATATATATATATATATATACATATATGTGTGTGTGTGTGTGTGAAAACATAAAAGAATGCTGAAGGGTGACAAATGACGCGTTTGGTGTATTTTTAAAGAACATCAATCGATCGAGGTTGTGATTTTCGTGAGTAAAATAAAGAATTAGCTCAAGCAAGACATTTGTTTGTGCTTTGAGTAAGCAATGAATAAGACGAAAATAAAAATTGCTCTTTTTTATGTCACGCATTTGAGATCACTTTTCAGGAATAGTGTTTTGTTTAGATTAAACCTGGTTATACGTACCAAATGTGAAAATAGAACTCTCACTCCCTCAGGATGGGTATAAGCAATAAATATAAAATTAGTTCAAAATTGTAATGTTCTTTTTTTTTTTGGAGTAGTATGGTACGGTTTCGATGGTAGCCCCCGAAATGGTAAAGTTAACAAAAACGTAATGTTCCCACGTTACTCACCCTGTTTTCTAGAATACATATTCCATAATCCATAAAAAGTTCAATAGTTGAGGATTTTATCAAACACATGCATATTATTGACGCTCTAGTGAGCGCACAAATCCTTTTCAAACGTATTACTAAATATAACTCAAAATTTGATGTGGAGCAATTCTTTTCTTTATTAAATTATTTGTATCTAATTTATTTTTATAGTTTTCTGGATGCGGGTTCAAGCATGATTAGTTCATGAAAAAATAATTATCAAAATGTTTTATATGCATCCTCTACATCCTTACATTTACAAAAAAAACGTAATGTGTCTATGTTAATCACCATGTTGCCTAAGATATATATTTTTTAAAATTCCTAATAAGCCGTTCATTCATTAGTTTACGAGATTACCCTGAACACACACACACACACACACACACACACATATATATATATATATATATATATATATATATATATATATATATATATATCATGAATGTTTTTTTCTGAATATTAGTCATTTATTTCTTGTTTTCGGGTTATAGTGCAAAAGAAAAAAATCAGAATCTTTGTTTTAAGACGAGTTTCAGGAATAATTGATCTTGAAACAATTGTAAAATATTTTTTCTATGAATTACTTTAGGAATAAGCTAAAAAGCTTATTCCCATATATTGTCTAACAGAGTATCTGTACGTGCTAACTAAATTATATTTCTTACGAGCGAGGCGCTTTGTCCACTCCTTAATCCTCTTTCAATCTCTCTCTCTCTCTCTATCTCTCTCTCTCTCTCTCTCTCTCTATATATATATATATATATATATATATATATATATATATATATATATAAACTACTTTAATGTTATTGGACATTTAGACTGCCAATTTATTGTCCTTAGGGTGTCATATTTATCTAAGTTTCGCATGGAAATCCCCACTTATAAACATATCAAAAACCCTTTTCATAAGGGTCTAAATCCAAGAAAACTTAAACTTCAGTTGTGTAATCTGTTTTTTATTGTTTCGATGTAGTTTGTGGTTTTAACTCTTGCACTCATTTAAGTTTACAAGTGTGTATCTTTATTATAAATCCGTCCTAGAACGGCTATTACAGCAGTATATAGAAAATATATTACATGTCTATATATAGCTTTACTAAACCTAACAATGTCAGAAATATCTCGATGCAGTTGTGTAAAAGTATGGTTAAAATCGGAAATTTCCGCGTAAGGTGAAGATTAAGTAAGAAAGTGAAAATTTCCATTAGAAGTTTAAAGTTTAGCACTACGTGGCAGAGTAATATGTCACAGAGAGAAATCCGCTATCGATATGTGGCGAATAAGCTTATCATATTTTCCTCTTTCTTTCTGGAGTGCAGGGGAAAGTGGTCGGTTTTGGTTACAACGCTCTTAGTTCATTATGGGGGATGGGTCGGAGATATTATGATGTGTACCGTATATTTGACAAGAACAATTAAACCCCTGAAAGTTTTGTTATTTTGTGCTTGGAATTATTTGTCCATCTCTTATTTCTATCAATAATTATATTTCTACTTGTTATAATAATAAAAACAAAAACTATCATTAGATATACTTACCCGGCGTTGAACGGGAGTCTTATTTACTTTCATTTTTGCTTCATTTTTTAAACTGTGTCGTCCTTTTTACAAAATTATTTCTAAAAAGGATTTTGAAAATTTAATTAAATTATTACGGTTTTTATCATCACGGGGTTTTTCTGCATTAAAAATAACACTTGTTTAATGTTTCAGTTATTTTTTCGTTCGATTTTTTAATATAAATCCATGACCGATTATTAACATGACTAAGTATAAAACTATATATGTATATATATTAAGACATGTCTTACCCTAATCCTTTAAGTTCGCTAGATTACGTTTGATTAAAAACCCGAGAAACAAACGCAGCGATTAGTCAAACATATTGATAGACATTAGCCAATCAAAACACTTGAAATATGAATACTGGTAAATCGGCAAAAATTGTCTATTACTAAATATATTCCACTTTCTTTATGGAGTATGCAATTTCAGTCACCTTCTGGTCGTGTAGTGTCCATTCTATATAGTTTGTTCTATTTCGATTTAAACTTGTGGTTGATCGGTGTTACCTGGTTATGTGTGTTGGTTTAAACATTCAACATTTTCTTTTTCAATATTTTAGATGTTTTCATCAGTGTCGTGCGTTTTATGGTGTTAATCTTCTTTGGTTCCGATTTCTCCTAGTCTTTTTCCCCGATTTTGACGAACTACTCTTTCTAGTGCGTCCTACAATTATTTGCATTACAGTAATTTTATTTACGTACTATGTTCCATTTAGTACCCTGGCAAATTCCATGTATTGCTTAGTTTTTCTGCTTCCTTGATGTTCACCCTGTGAACTTCTCAGATGACGAAATCTACGATTTTGTTTTTTACTTTGATTCACCCCAAAAGTATGACCATTGCCATTGAGACGTAAGGGGATACTGTCAATTAAGGACAATACCTAAAAGGACATCCTAAGTAGGGAGTTGTGCAGCGAGGTGTTTGTTCACATTACATTTAAATTTCTATATGTTAGTACAGTCTGTGAAACAGTGAGCAGAGAGGAGGTTCTAAAGGCCGGCAGCTCAAGCTATTGGAGTAGAAGGCTCTCCGGCATTTGTGGACCTCCACAGTGAATGGGATTTAGCTGATTGTCGAACAGTACGAGGAAGAAAGATATTAGAGTAGAAAGCCTCCCGGCATATAGGAACCTCTACGGTGAAGGGGTGGAATTAGGCAAGGTTTTTCTCTATTGTTGATTATTTTCACTTTGGTCTCCTTACTTAGGTGAGTTTTTATTTCTATATACCAAAAGGTTATGATTTTCATTTTCAACAACCACTTGCTCCTTTTTTTTTCTTCTTTTCTAATTTTTATTGCCGTTCTTTTTCCTAATTTTCTTACTCCTTCTTCTTCTACTTTTTCTTCTTCGCTTAGGAAGATTCGTTGCGTAAAACGAATACATTTAAAATGCAGCAAGAGAACAAAAGAACGACAGGAGTGGTTAACAAAAGCAAATCGCAAAGCGACGACATCGACATTCGGATACTGAATACATGTTTGTTTGCCGACCGTGACATGGAGTGATTAGCGAACTTTTCATTCAGTGAATAAACCTAGTTCTCTTGCCCAATGGTTACAATATTGTATATTTGGTCTCCTTCAACCGCTCACGGGGGCACACGTAGTCGCGTCGTCAGCATTGTCCAATCACATTCTTGATGCAAGTTTTCCGGCATCGTAATGGAATACGCAATACACAAACTTTAATTTTCCTATTGCTCTTCCGTTTTTGCTTGGGTTCCGGAACACCAATCGTTTAGGTGTGAACTAAGATGTCCACCTTAAACACATTACATATCTCAACACCTAACCTCTTACAGGTGAAGTGAGATACCTCAGTTTGGTTCTTCTTACCTCTTACTTCCTGACTAGAAAAATAAATATCTCCTAATTCGAGCGTGACGTCGCAGTCACATGAGTTTTCTCTAACTCTCGGCATTAGTTTGTTTGTTTGACACCGTATAAAAACCTTTTCGAGTTATTTACTTATGAAACACAGTAAATATGTAAAATACCTTTTGAAAACTATTCATTGAACACAATGACTATTGTATTTAGGTGTTTGAGTTCCGTTCTGTGTGTTATTACAGTGTGCGTCTGCAATAAATCTGACTAGGTGTTAAAAACGCGATTTATCCTATCACGTTGTCCGTGTCGATATCCATTACACTATATTTTTTCCAAAGGCTTTTTGCATTTCTCACTTATTTTCTCTCACTCTTACTTTTACATTTGATCAAGTTATTCCTTTTTATGATACCTGATTTCCGCTGTCATCATACATGTTCATACGTGGATTGAGCTCTTTTAATAGAAATATGTTATACTTTTGTCCCGAGCAACGCCGGGTAACCCTGCTATACAATTTATCACAGGTGAGTGAAAAAGGTTTTATCCATTTAAAATAAAAACTGCTTAAAATTGTGGTATTGTCAGTGTTGCAGCGATATTTTAGTTTTTTTTCTATTTTCCTTCAATTGCTTTTTTAAATTTACATTTTTGATGAGACGATTAGTAAGTAGACACAGATAAAGTCTACATTATTCATTATTATTCGTAAATAAGAGCAACACGAGGATAAGGGTGAATGAGACGGGAATGATTTCCAGCTGAAAGATGAGGAATACTATGGAAGTACTAACATTGATAAACGGTACGAACTGCTTTTGATTGCTTATGGGGTGGTTCATGACAACATTTTATCGAAATTGGATTTTAAGACGACCCAGTTGTAATCGACAAGGAAGCAGTGCCGCGGTAATGTGTCCCATAGACCGAAAGCTGTGGATGCCGATAATTGTGACCATGACTTATGTAATACACATTACAGATGAACAATTTAGAAACAAATTAGTCTATACTTGAGTATGGCCGTGAATGGAATGAATCAAATAAAGTAAAACGCCGCTTTTGTTGTTTATTGACGTCCGGCGCGAAGAGAATATTACAAAATGAACACCACCATTTGATTCCCCGTACCATTTTCATCGAGAAACGTGTTTGATCGACATATGTTGTGTACATCGTTTGGTGATCCATGTGAGATGATAATGATGATCGTTTGAAACGTCCTGATTCTTTGGTCCTGCTAGGTTGGATGAAGCACTGACCGATGACAATTCTTAATGGGGTAGTCTTGCCGAATTTTTATTCTCAATAATTAAATAACACCAGAAACTTTATGACCCAGATATATAGTTCTTTATTTACCTCCCATACATGCTTCGGGCAGAGTGGGGTAGAAAGATAGGGGGCAGAGAAAAACGAGAAACTTAGCCTTAAACACTAACAGTTTTTTTTTAGAATATACATTAAAGACTTTTAGTCTCTTCGCTTCTAACGAACTTCACCCTAGTAAAATTTTCCAACACGTTAGGCAGTGAGATGTTTTTTTCCATTTCCATTTTCCTCACACTCTCACGCAACCCACATTCAAACGTTGAACTTCGAGCAGCTCACGTACTGTCTTCAGTCGTCTAACAGGTGTGTACGTTACTTGAAGGCTACCGCAATATGACATTACTAAATTATTTAAAGTAATTTGAACAAAATGTTGAATTAAATAAATTAACTAATTTATTTAAACACAAACGTTACTAGATTAAAAAATGGAAAGAAAATGAAGGGTTACCAGCTTTGAAGTGTGTGGACTGTTTCGCATAGCGAGCACTCGATTTTCAGTGGATAAAAGAACGTGTTCGTCGTTAGATTTGTTATAGGTGGCATTTATTTGCATATGAGGAGAACGACTACTTTGAGAAGGAACGAATGGGGAAGACAGTTAAAAATTTGACAACTGAGAGAGAAGATTGAGATTGAGATTGTTCGTTGCAGTGTAAGAGAAGTTGCTTTAAATTCATTACCAGATTACATAACTAAACACTGCACTTTCGTGCAATGTAAAAACACGTTTCAAATTGAAAATGATTTCTAATATAAAGTTGTGAATGTATGTGCTTTGTTTTCATAAATCATGTATTCATAGCATGAACATTAGCAAACTGGGATCGGCATCTTATATTCAGCTGAACGACAACGTTATAGTTTACTGTATACAAGATCAAAAACACGACACATTTGCTTCGGTGTACAGGTTGTATTTCACAGACAGGAGAGTGGGAAAAACACTGGTTCTACAAGTGGTTTTTTAATTCATACTTATACTCTCCTCATGTTAAATGAGAAAGCGGCGGTCAAGTAATATAAAGAGATGTACAAGTAGATTATTTAATTCATTCTTCAACAAATGAAGCAATATTTCATTCAACTAAAAAAAAGAAACTAGTAGGCGTCTAAGGGTGTGTCTAATGTTAGCAAAGAGATAGTCCATTCACAATAGAAATAGAGAGACATGCAAGGATTTTCTTGATCATATATATAATATATATATATATATATATATATTGAGAGAGAGAGTTTGAATTACCTACTAGACACCATTCTCGAGTGTACTCGGTCTCTCTGTACAAGGGTTTGTCAGGACAACCTGACATAAAGATTACCTTCCCTACAAGTAAACCCTGACCAAATATTCGTAATAAAATAGTATTCGAAGCCCAAATAAGACCATCTCAACACGGCTATACACTGGTTCATACGAGGAATAGTGCACCTTCTCCAAATAATGTTGCCTCAAGTAACATTACTTTGCTGGATATTCCACCAGACTAGATGAATCCTTGTGCTGGAACCACAAGAAAGATATACTATAACATAATTAACTGGGTAGTTGAAGAAAGGAAAATTAATGTTCTTAACTTCTTTGCCAACTCAACGTTTAACAAGTAAAGGAGAAATTTAATCGAATATCCGAATATCTATGCATCTCATATAGAGATCAAGTGTTACATCCAGGAAGGAGTCCCTTGATTTCTGAGAACTTCAGCTGAAGTAAAATGAAACAATAGAGTTACCGTTTTTTTGGTTTGATTTGATGAAGTTAAAAATTCACTGAAAAACCTTTTGAAAACATTTTGAATTTATTATCAAGAAAAATGTGTTTTGAAAAATGGTCAGAAACAATGACTAAAAACGTTTTTTTTAAAACAAATTCGGAACACTTAAATCATCGAATCTTTAGTGTTAGTAATGTATGCACTATTGAGCTATGAACTCAGCTTTTGAATGAATATTAAAAGAATTTAGATCATATACATAATGCGTGCATGTGTGTGATTAAATGGAAAAGCGGAGACATGGAATCAATACAATCAAATTAACTCATTTGCTAAGATTTTAATATTTCGTCTTTCTTATCAAAAGACTTTCATAGATTAATTTATTTGATTTTATTGTTTTGATCTATCCTACTTATCTCTGCATTTCATTGGATTTTATGTAAACTTGTTATGAAAACTTATATGAACAAAAACATGTTTACGAACCAGATATTTAATTTTTTACGAATTCTTCTTTCTGTCAATTTTTTAGAAAATAAAAGAGAATGAGTGATACCAAGCTGCGATTGGTCGAACAAGATCAAGTGTGAAATTAGAGAAGAGATTTTAACATTGTCGGTCACGTTAACCAGTTTGTGAGAGACCCGAGTCATGCGGGTCGCCATGTGGGGACACTCTTTCCACTCTGACCCGACTATCCATTAGCCATCGCAGCTTCCTTTGCCAACATAACGACCTGTTACTCTCACACTCACACTGCTTTAATTCTTCTGTGCCGATCTTAGTACGACCCCGCGATTTCCATGGTTGCCTCCAACTCTCGCATAGCCTGAATAAATGTCCTATATTGATCTCGACACACATTCAATATGTTCCAATTAAATTATATTTGCTGTATCTTTAGATTCCATTTTATTATACCACCTCTCTCTCTCTCTATCTTTCTCTCACACACACGCACACGCACACGCACACACACACATACACACACACACATTTATATATATAATTCATGAATACGGTGAGCATGTATGCATCAGAGCGGGAAAAGCTACCTTCTGCGACAAATGTTATGTCAGGTGTAACTGTTTTTACTACAATATTTAGCCCGCATTCACACACACGTGTGTGTGTTATGTGTGTGTGTGAGAGAGAATGCTGACTACACATGTACCTACACATGGAACAAATAAATAAATATATATATATGTTAAAAACACACATGTTCCCTCATACATATGCAAACATTAACACGCATTCATATACATACATATATGTATATTTAACCCCCGCCCCTTGGCTTTAAATGTATCTTTATTTAACTAATGTATGTGGTGATTTACGTTGGCCTAATTGATTAGGTTGTATGCTCGTAGTTCTCGTCTGAATCTATGAACTACATTCGAACCCGTCTGACCGCCTGAAACTACCACTTCCTGCACTGATGAGGACGTAAGTCGGAAACGAAGTCGTCTGTAGGTAAAATACACTTTAATATTTAATACAAATATTCATTGTGTATATATATACACCGCTATATATATATATATATGGCCGATGGGTAAGATCCCCGACTGCGAATCAGTGGCGATTTGTGATCGAGGTTCGCGCCTACCGACCGTTGAGAATTAGTTCCTACACTGAAGATTGCGTTAGCATGAAACATCGATGTCTGTAGGTATTTAAATAATTAATATTTATTTATAAAAATATTATTGTTTATCAGCCCCTTCCTACAAAGGCTGGGCACTGTCGAGTAGCTTTAATAACAAGCAGTACAAATAGCTATATGCACAATCCGAACGCCGTTTCGTAGATCACTCTATACTGCCTGGTACATAGCCGCCGATTTTCGCTATTTACATTTAAAGTTCCTCTATAATTACTAACTAATTGGCTATGGCCGATGGGTAAGATGAGTGGCGATTTGTTATCGAGGTTCGCGCCTACCGACCGTTGAGAATTAGTTCCTACACTGAAGATTGCGTTAGCATGAAACATCGATGTCTGTAGGTATTTAAATAATTAATATTTATTTATAAAAATATTATTGTATATATATATATATATATATATATATATATATATATATATATATATATATATATATATATATATATATATATATAGCGTTTTTTTTCTAAACAATCGATACGTAGTGTTTTATCACAAAATGGAGGGTCATCAACGTGCCGTACACGTTACTTATTGAAATCGTATATGCCATATTATTAACAGATTTCATGAAAAATCCTAGTAAACAATAAATTTACTTATGCAATTAAATATGTCATAATTAACTTACATTGTACCTTTCATTTTTTTCCTATGAATAAATTACGAATACACGGCCAAAACGATTTTTAATAAGAAATTACACTTTTCTTGTATATTAAATTTGTGTTACGTATATTTTTAGCGTCACAATTTACATTTTCATATGCTGAAATGCGATTTGGGGATTTTTATAAATTACACAATTTAAATGTATTACCGACTATAATTCGGTAATAAACTTGTCGCGTGCATGTTTTCAGCATCCCAATTTCTCTTTCCAGCTTTTTGAAATAGTTTATAATGCTAAAAACGTGTACAATCTGCTTTCCTCTTCTTGCGTTTGGGTTTTATAGTATGATCGTGGGGTCTCCGTTTGAGCTGGACATCTATAAACAGCAACTAAATCGTTGTACTTACTTTTGTCTATAAGTTGGAAATATTTGATTATACAAAGTAAACAGATAAAAATAACAAAATGGCGTTCAGGGTGTAAACAAGGGTTTCTTGTTTTTTATTTACTTAACCGAGCAACATTGGGGCACAGGTCTCGCTAGTATTAATATATAGTAACCTCAGCTCCCCTTGGGTTCGCTTTAGTATGCTCCATTGTACATCTAGTTTTGTCCCAATGCAATTTAATTTATCTTATCAAACTTTTCTTTTCATTCCAATTTCTTTTAGTTTTTTCCATTTGTTCCAAATTTTTTCTTAGTGTTCCTACACCTATTTGTATTATGGTATACCATGTTTCAGATTCCCTTCAGTTCTCTGGCAAGTTCCAATTATTGTTTGGTATTCTAACTTTAATTAATTTGTATTTTTGTATTTCAATGTGCGATTTTATGCCTTCCATTTTCAAATATTGTCTCCGTTTGACCTTGCATTATTTGTCCATATATTCCAAGATTTTAAAGAATTTGAACAATTCACAGTGGACTACTTCCTCTTTTGCCTGTTTTTATATTCTTTTCGGGTCACCTTGCTGAATCCCTTATGATGTGCTTTGCCGTTCTGTCTTTTTGTCCACAATCTACATTTGTTGTTTTTCTGGATATTGTAAATCTTGATTTTTATTCTAAATAAACTTTAATAAATCGATAGTATTCCTAAAATCTTTCTATTCCGTAATATAAAATGTAGAAAGCTTCTCTACCTTTTTATTGCTGTTCTTTTGTGTAAATTGTTACTAAATTATTTTTAATGTTTGCGGAATGGCTCAGGGTAAGACATTAATTCTTAATGTTATATAGTATTTATTTAAAGTTATATTACGACCATAAATAGCAGCAAAGCAAGATGTGTCGACGTTTGTGTATCTTCATAATTAGGCCCGAACTTCGGCTTCCCTCATATTTAAAATACTTAAAAGAATTTGTATTCGTAAAAGATACTAAATATTACTTAAAATCAAACTACCAATAAAAATATAAAATGTTTATAAAATGCAAAAAGAACTAATACGGCTTCTTCAGTATCTCATTTCTCTCATCTGTTATCGTTACTTTCCGCTATGTTCCGTGACATTTTAACTGAAATATATTGACCTAATTGATGCCATATATTTTTCGTCTCAAGTGTCTAATTTATATGCAACTAGTAGGGCTACCCGGCGTTGCCTGGCGCAAAAAAAAAAAAAAAATAGAATAGGTTAAAACTTTTATCTCTTATCCTCCGCAATCCGCCTCTGTATCTTTCTCTCTTTCCTTCTTCCCCGTTTTTCTACACCCTTCTCCTATACCTCACTTTCACCTCCACCCAGCTCATTCCTCTCTTGTTTTAATGTATTGAAAATAACAATAATGTAAGCTTTAAGCTTCAAAATTATTGTTCCAGGGCAACATTGAGTCCCCTCTCCTTAAAAATATAATTAAATCTATATTTGTTTTAATTTATTTCCGAACAACACCGAATTTCTTATCTCCCTCCCCCTTCATAATATAATGAAACCTATATTTATTTTAATGTGTTCCCGGCAACGCTGAGTTTCTTGTCTTCCCCTTCTCCATCAAGCATATACCACATAGGAAATGTACTACTGTATTATTGCACGGATCGGTTCTATCTAGGGTACTGAGCACCTACTGATTCAGCATATACCACTTATCAAGTGTAACACTGTATTATTAGACACACTGGCTCTATAAAGATATTTTTGACTTCCGATTCAGTTTATACCACTGATCAAGTGCAATAATGTATTCTTACACCAATCTTCTTTATCTAGCGTATTGAGCGCTTACTGATCCCGTATATATCGCTTACTAAGTATGATATTATATTATTACATCCACATGTTCTGTCTATGGTATTGAGCATTATTTGATTTAACATATACAACTTACTAAGTGCAAGTCTATATACCACGTATCAAGTGTAATATGAAAAGCAAAAAAGTGGGGTTGTTTTTCGTTCTCTTTTGAGCTTTTTCTATCAGAGATTAAACAATTCTGCCCACGCTTTGTGGGAGGGGGCGAAAGACTCTCCCCAAATAACACGCACTTGACAAAAACATATACAGACTACTAAACATAGCGACAAAATATACACACTGCTAACCGGACTTTCTTTAACACAAGTTCATGCATACACTCTATCACTGGTAAAATAGGCACCCTAAATATCACTTTCATCAATCGGCCATGCTCATGTAAGGCATAATCACGTTGACACACCAGTTCTCATGAGATCACCGAAGTTAAGCGACGTTGAGCCGGGTCAGTACTAAATGGGTGATCATTTGGCAATACCAGCTGCTGTATGTGGGAGGGTTCTCTGCTTATCCTGGTATTGTTTCCAGTCGTCCTGGACTTCTTGCCACTGGCTTCAATCAATGCCGGTCCAGAAGATGTGTGGTTGAGGATTGCTCAACCCTTGCTTCACAATATCCTCCTCACGCAAGCAATCTTACGGAGATATCAATTGTCTCTCGCGATTGTACAGGGGCCTCCATTATTCATGCTTAGGTTGAAATAGCATATTCGCAAATAGCGAAGTCTGACTGCATCTTATGATTGTGTTCTTGTTCATAAACCAAACTGAAGGGGTGGCTATCGACAAGGACTGATGATATGGATGTACTAAATTCGCACCCAGTCAGTTCTATAGTACTGTTGATTCTAGCAATCTTCACGTGGGCCCCTCTTGTGAGTACTGATTTTTTAAAGAATTTTGAGAAACCAATGCCAATCGAGTCGGTCGCAATAGTCGTACCACGCTGATTCATAGGAGTTTGTTTTAACAGACTTGTAAAAGCCGCCTACGATGGACATCTCACAGGATAACACCCTAGACCTTCTGACAGAACAAAAGAATTAAGCGAACGTGATAAATAATACAAAACTCACCTTAAACTGTATCTTTTTATATGTATATATTTATTTATCCTAAATTAATGAACCACAAAGAAATAGGAAAAGTAAAGTTGTTTTTTTTAATACGATTCAAATAGTATTGTTTACATTGCAAACTAGTTTATCAGACGTCCTGTTTGGCAAACACAAAGAAACCGTAGAGTATGCAATTAAATCAACTGAATATCTAATTTGTAAACGTATTCTATTTAAATAACCCCTACAAAAATGTATGCATGAAAATCGGACTTTTTAGCTACAGAAGGACATAATAACTTACATTGTACGTTTCTCCTGCTCTCTTAAACACTAACCTAGTCTAATGATATTAGACCAGCAATGGCAATAGAATATAAGTAGACTCCTAATGTCATATTCTAGTGTTATTCGCTCGTCTCTTTCTGTATTCTCTTATCTTCATTCTTTCGTGTGTTATTTTCTTCTCGACACTCACTTTTTCCTTTGCTTTCTATATACAGAGGCCTGTCTTAAATTTCTGTCATCGCCTGACACTAATACGAAGTTTGTAACATGGCCACTTTATTAATTTCTCTAAGATGATCGTAACATGGCCTCTTATTAATTTCTCTAAGCTGATCGTAACATGGCCTCTTATTAATTTCTCTAAGATGATCGTAACATGGCCTCTTATTAATTTCTCATAGATGACCGAAGCCAAAAAGACTGTTGCAGTGCTATTTGTTAGTTGGCTTCATACGCTACTTTCGCCCCCCCCCCCTGCGGCTGCTACTGGTTGTTTGTTAAGCGAGTCAGACTTCCGCACAGAGCTCACTATGGTTGCGCCTCAGCATTGTCTGGTCTGCACGAAGTCCTCCTTGTTAGTCGCAGTGATTCGTTAACCTGCGGGATTTCAGGTTTTCACCCTCGACACCGAGAACAGCAAGACACGGCGGTTGCATGCGAAATCGGGGAATGTTTGCACATGAACACACAAAAGAGTAGCGCAGAAGTAACGTTACCACTTTCACTGCATTTGAGGTTCTGCGCCTGCCACACCTTTGTTTGCCTCGTGTAGAGGCAGAAACGACCAAAGGGCGACGGATCCTGATGCGGACTCCTCCTGGATTTACATCTGCTAGCCGAGTAGCTCTGACACTACCACATTGCCACCACAGCGAGGGATGGTTAGACTTTAGGAGGGTACTGCTGCTATTGTTGTTATTGTAGTTTTTCATTGAATACTTACACCGGACCATCAGCAGCTATGTTTTGTTGTTATTTTTGTGTTCAGTTCGTATAAAACACAAAAGAAAACACGTACACTTATAATATTTTTGGTTTTAAATTTTTTCGTTTATTTATTAATGTTCCACCTGCGATAACAAGATTCGATTGTTAATTCATTGCTGCTTTAGTAGTGAAACGGCTATGACACCGCTTGCGCCTGTTTTCGCATGAGTGCATGCGTGTGTACCAGGCTTGAACTTTGTTCTCCGCCTGTCTCTCAATCTCCTAGCTTCTCTGCTTGTCTTTCTATTTATCTATGTCACTTACCTCACACATGTTCCTCGCGTATGTTTCATTGTTTCCAACAAAATATATTTCTTGGTCAGAATTTTACAGATATGCTTTGGAATTTATTTGTTTCCCAAATCCTAATGAACTATTCTGTTTACTGTTCGGAAATTGACGTCATCACATTTCCTAACCCAATTACGTCTTATTTTTAACAAATAGATTCGTCGTTTTATTATGTTACTTAAAGTTTTCTCTCCTTTGTAAACAAATTGTATAACTAATAAGTAGAAAATCCGTTCAATGATGGGTATAAGCAATATATATATAGAATTAGTTTTAACTTTTAATTCTTTTTTTTCTTTGGGGTATGGTACAGTTTCGGCGCCTTCTCCCTAAATGGTACAGTTTAAAAATAATAATGAACACGAGTTACATATCCGATTGCCGAGAATACTTATTCCATAATTCATAATGAAAAGTTCAATAGTATAGGATTTTACCAAGCACATAAATATTATTGACGCTCACCCGCGCACACCGATCTTTTAAAAAATGTATTACTTAATATAATTAAAAAATTGATGTATCCTCTATTAATTTTTTTCATATTTAACTTATTTTTGAACTCTTTTTAGGGCAGGTGCTAGTTTAGGTAGGGGCATCCCCTCAATGGCAAAGTTCACCAAAAAAAGAATATACTCATATAAATCACCGAGTTGCCGAGAATATATATTCCAAAATTCGAAATGATCAGTTTATATAAATAAATAAATATATTTTTAAAAGTTTACATATATATATATATATATATATATATATATATATATATAATGCACACCCTTAATGTTAACATTTACAAAAAGATAATGTGCCCATGTTACTCACTGTGTTATTTAGAATATATATTCCAATTCATAATGATCTCTTCATTGATTAAGGAAATTACACTTTACATACATATATATATATATATATATATATATATATATATATATATATATATATATATATCCATCCTTAACTTTATAAATATAGAGAAGAGATTAGATTCTATTATCTCATCGTGTTACAGCGTCACTTATTAAAATCTATAGTTTATATTCTTTAACTCTACTTCCAGTGTCACGGCTGTTTTAGTAATATTAAACTGATCACCAAATTGATACGTTATTTGGTCTGTCTGTAAAATTTTGATTTCCATGAAGGTTTTAGCGAGAAATGAACATAATGTTATTTGGATCATCTGTAACCGTATATAGCAGTCAACATCAAAGAAAATTCCGTAATTATTTTTCGGCAACAAAGGATAAGCAGTAGTCATGACAACAGAATTGGCGCGACACAGTAAAGCGAGGGTTGATTATTTCTCTTTCAACACGAAGTAGATATTTACCCGAATAACATTAGATGAAAAAAAAACAAAAAATCTTGAAATCAAAGTTATTGATTTTTTTTTTTTTTGCCGCAACTGTTGAATCACTTTTATTTTGCGATGTATGATCATCTTTGCGAGTAGTTTATTCTATAATTAAAAATAGACAAAACGAATAACAAGACATTTCTTCATTTTGAATGAATGGAAATAAAATTCGTAACTTGCTGAATCATACGAATATATATATATATATATATATATATATATATATATATATATATATATATATATATTGTGTGTATTTAGGCAGCATTTTTTCATTAAGGCATGTGTGATTGAAGATGACAGAAATCTTCTGTTTAGTGATTCCTTTTTTTATTTTTTCCATTCGTCGAATGATCTTTTTGACGTGTAGATGGAATCAATTGATGAAGGATCCATGTGTTGGACTAACGTTTTCGATTCTCTCCGGAATCATCTTCAGGGCTTTAATGGCTAAAATGAATACAAAGCGAGTGAAAGAATGGAATTTCTTAAAAAATACGCCGGCAAACCGTTAGCGTAAAATACGGACGTCTACATTTTAAAATGTGACTATTGAAACAGTTCTTCGTTTATTTATTAATTTTATTTATTATTCTTATTATTATTTTTAATTTAAAATAGTGGCTGATTCAATAGTCACATTTTAAAATGTAGACGTCCGTATTTTACGCTAACGGTTTGCCGGCGTATTTTTTAAGAAATTCCATTCTTTCACTCGCTTTGTATTCATTTTAGCCATTAAAGCCCTGAAGATGATTCCGGAAAGAATCGAAAACGTTAGTCCAACACATGGATCCTTCATCAATTCATTCCATCTACACGTCAAAAAGATCATTCGACGAATGGAAAAAATAAAAAAAAGGAATCACTAAACAGAAGATTTCTGTCGTCTTCAATCACACATGCCTTAATATATATATATATATATATATATATATATATATATATATATATATATATTTAGATACTGTATATTACATATTTCAGCAATGTACCGCGATTTCATCCAAAAGGGCACATTTAGACATATTTAGTAAATCTCTGTGCCCAGTGGAATCATCGGAAAGTGGAACTGATTGTAGTCACGTCCCGATAGGGAATGGCGTCAACAATGGCATTGCCTATCGGGACGTGACTACAATCATTTCAGCTTGCCGATGATTCCACTGGACACAGAGATTTACTGAAGATGTCTAAATCTGCCTTTTTGGATGAAACCGCGGTACATTGCTGAAATATGTAATATACAGTATCTAAATAAATTATATTAGCTCTCTTATATGATCGAGCACTTTATTTGATTTCTTTTCATATACAACCTGACACACTATATATATATATATATATATATGGTTGGTACAGTTATGTAAACCACACTGATGATTGTTAGTGAATATTAAACATATGTTTGTGGATGATACATGTTTATTTATAAAAAATAATAGTTATATATATATATATATATATATATATATAACTATTGTCTGTTTGTTCACGAAAACCTCTTAGAGATAGCCCATACAAATATATATTCTGAAACTAAATCACCTAGGGTACTTGGATACTAATATTTTATTGTGATCAACGATGGAACATTGATATCGTCGGGTTCATGTTTGCGCCGGACATCCATACAATGGTAATACGATGTTTTAATTTGGGAGGATATAAAACTTCATATATATATAAATTCTGAAAGTACCTTGGATATATGAATTTTATTTCCCCTTTGGCCAAAATGGGAACAAAACTATTGTGGAGTCTTCGTTCGCGTCACACATTCATGGAAAATAAATATGACGTTTCATTTCATTTAAGACTTAAAAATTTTAGAAATTACAAAAAAAAATAAGAATAGAAATGATAATATGGGAGTTGGAGCTTGGAGAGTAGTACATAGTGATCACCATTCATTCCCGCAAAACACCGGGTGTTCATCGATGGGTTAAACACTATAAATTTACCGAAACTTATTTTAATAAAAGTCACTGTACTTACACCCCTTCCACCAAAATTGATAGTGACTACAAAAATCGAATATTATGTAATAAAATATAAGAAATAAGAATATTCATGGGTTTGCACGGTTTTCTTGCAATTATTTATGCATATAATATGAGTGTAAGTTTTGATACTATATTAGCAATAGAATATAGTATACGGTCTATTTGTTGAAAGTTTGCCATCGATAGCTTCCCTCCTACAAAATTAATATTTAATTCTGAATGGTTCTTGTCGATCGTGTTCCTATGCCCTTCAGAACGATAAAATAGAATTTGATTTTATTCCTTATGAAAATGCTTATTCCGGCTAGAAAGATTGTTAGAATGGAGACATATTTTAACGATGCCTTAGTAGTAGAAACAGCGTATGAAATTAATAAAATTAAGATTCTACATTGCTTTATTTGTTTCCAAATAAATATTAAACTATTTATCTCTTAATATTTATTGTATATCATAAGTATTAGGGTAGATCACAATCACACCATATGTCGTGACTATACAGACTCTGATAGACACTATGTATAGAGGAGCTTACGAAGCCGTCTGGACGCAGTAATTCTGCAACATACAATCATGTACTTCTGTAAATACACACTCTTGTTTTCTTATTTATTATCGGTCCTTGAAGGTCACAACACCGGCGACGAGAACTCGGACTTATGTCGGATACAACATACCCATTACTACAACTGGCAATGTTAGATTGTCGAGATGTGCTCGGAAATTGTTTTAATCACAACAGTAACAGTGAAGAGTTAAAAAGCCCTACTGGATTTTTAACACACAAGGTGTGCCAAAACTGCGATAGCTAACACTCTGACGTCAGAAAATAAGATTGAAAGAAAAAAGTGTTCAAGTCATTCTCCAACACGATGTTTTCAAATCTAAACTGTTCGACCACGAAAAAAAACAACTAAAGGTTTGTCAGTTTTTCTTCGTTTTCTTTTTGGTTAATCAGGAACACGTAAATAAGTTTGAACAAGCTTACTCATTTTATTCCCGTTAAGAAGCGAAAAATTATCTTTCAGTGAGAAAAGTTACGACCGTGCAATTATTTTTTAAATATACACGAAAAAGTCGGTAGACAATTTTAAGTGACAATAAATGGAGGAATTTAAAAGTGCTATGTTAGAAATTATCTAACACCAACAAGAACAGCTGTGACTAGAAGAAATTATTTTGAGAAATTTCAAGAAAGACAATTAAAGCAAATGAAAAGATTTGAGGAAATGTTTCTTCATAACCAACAAAAACAGAAAATAGTATACGATTTTTTCAATAGGGGTTGATGATGAAAGTGCATTTTCACATTATGATATTTAGAGCACTATAGATGATTTTAATTACGACCCAGAAACAAAATTACGTTTGTTTCGTATTTCAGATGATACGAAGATCGTTATAATATGGACTGTGTGAATTTGACCGATTTAAAAAGAAATTCGTTTAATATTAAGAAAGTTTTATAGGGTTGAACATACGTAATTTCTCACTTATATATTGCCACAAAAAACAACCTAACATTTTTTGACGCAGTACAATTATTAACTAAATTGTTTAACCCTGAAACGTCTCATTTTCATAACAGTTTGAAATTTATAAATCTCCCAAGGAAAGAAGACGAAGATAGCACTTCTGTCGCTAGGGTAGTTAACAAACACTGCGATGATTTCAAATTGTAGGAGTTGAGCGTTAACAATTTAATTCTAACAAGGTTTAGTATAAAATATAGATGCTGAAATCAGACGAAGGGTTCTTAATAAACTAGAAAATAAACCTGGCTTAACGTTTTAACATATCGCAGAGGATTGCCAAGATTCGAGAGGCATTGAGTAAAGCGGATTGTCACATATAAAAAGATTCGTAACAAACAAAAAATTAATTCACCAACAAAATTTGATCAAAAATTTGTTTAAATAAATGCCTCTTAAACAATGTTTTGGTTGCAGGCAATTGTATTGACACACAGATTTTCCATGTAAAATAAAATAAAAACACCGACAAATCTCGGAAGTGTTTTCAATCTGTGATGAAATAGTTATATACGGCGATTGAGTGGTTATCTATGCAGCATTACATAACATAATACTAAAAGAATGTTATGTCGGTTACTCAGGAATTTTGAGAATGCAAAATTTCATGGGAAATTATGTGTATGGACAAATACATTGAAATGCGGGTAAACGGCTGTGCCTTGGCAGCGACGACACCTCCTATAAACGATCTAGGATCCACATCAATTTTGTTGATCCACTCGATTGTTTCTAGTACTTAATAATGGTGGACAGTTTCTCAAAATTGCCGGAAATATTAGAATATAAGAAGCCAACCACTGAGATAACTATTAGGTTTTTACATAAATTGTTGACCCGGTTCGAAGTCGTTGATTGTATTCTATCAGACAACGTAACTCAATTCACGTCTAGTTAATTTAAAATATTTTGTCAAACTTTTGTGATGGAACATATCACGATCGCGCCATACCATGTATGAAACAATGGTCAGCAGAATGGTTTGGGGATACGTTCAAAAGAGCGCTTAAGAAAGCGATGGGTACACCTACTGAAAGGTCATTCAAGTATTTGGAAGGTATGGAGGGTTACCCTAAATAACGATGTTCCATCTTCTATGGAGCCATCAGAAGCAATGTTTGCAAGGAAGATTAAAACCGTGTTCGATAGGTTATTGCCAACCCATACGAAACTAGGATGTGAAAAGATATCACGAAGGGACGTTCAACATTGGAGAAAGTTTTCTTTCGAATGTTAAAAAACAATAAATCCTACCAGAAAACAGGGAGAGTTAATAAACGGATCGGAAACATGATTTTCATAGTAATGTTTACATACAAAAGACACATGCACTAAATGAGGACACTATATTCACATGTTGTCGGGAATAATACTCCAGAGGGTGAAATAATGGATGTCGTGTTCGACACATTTGCGATATCAATCCCGAAAATAGGTTCGGAACAACGAAGATCAAAAAGGAAACGTAAGATTAAGGACTTAATTGTAATAAACCCTAAACGGAAAGTGTATTGACTCCATATGGAGCAAGTCGAAAAAGTGGGGTGTGATGGTGATCTGCCCTATTTCGTGACTATATGGACTCTTCTAGACACTGTGTATAGAGGAGTTTACGAAGCAGTCTCTGGGCAGTCTTTCTGTATCATCCTATTCTGTACTTCTGTAAATACACACGCTTGTAAATATACCGCCGTGATTTCTTATTTATTATTGACCCTTCAAGGTCAAAACAATAAGAGTAAATAAACCGATTAAATCTCTAACAACTAATTAAAATGTTGTTTTAATTAAATTATACAAGCGGCTGTCAACAAATTCTGTGTCAATCGGCACATTGACTTAGTAATCCTAAGAACTGGATTTTTAATAGTTTTTCTTATTTACTATTATCTCATTTATTTAAAATAATTACGTATCTTTCTTCAGACACCATAACAGAAACCCATTTGCAACAAAAAATAGTTTTTTTTTTCAACTTAGAAAATATATCACATTAGATTTTACTATGACAAGAAACAAATATTTACTTTTCAGCACTTTTTATAATTAGTGTAATATTTTTAATTCATTCATTAAAAAGGTAGAAACATATATAAATTGAAAATAAAATCTTTAAACGCGATAACATGCGGAAACTATACTTGAAGCAGTTGCTACAATTTTCTTTTGGGGACGAAACGAAAATGAAAGAATATTTACTTTTTAATGACTGATACGATATTAAAAATCAAATAAATGATGTCTATTATTAAATTATTCATAAAAGCTTTATACAAAATGAGAATAAACTGATAAATTATTTGCTTTTTACTTAAACTCAAATTGCAACGGCGGTCAAAACACGATTCTGTCATGCTTCATCTCTATACAGTTTCGTTTTTCGAAAAATTCACCGACCAAACGTTAACTAACAGATTTATTTTTTACTTAAACTCATATTGCAAAGGCTGTTATAAAATAAATGTCTATTTTTACTTAATCGCAATACATTTGTTTCTTTTTGAAACTCTTCCATTTTATTTTCCATGGTTCATGGGAATGCTGGGTAGCCTTGCTAGTTATATATATTAAGACATGATCGACCTTTGACCCTTTTATAGTTAGTTGGCTAATGCTGGCAAAGTAAGGGAGATAACTTATCTCGATTTTTTTTCAATAATAGATTTTAAAGTTTTTTTTTTAAGATTATTAGGGGGAGGGATAATTGTTGAAAAATGTTTTTTCGTTAAAATAAAATTTGAGAAAAATCTAAAAATAAATTGAAATAAACGGAAAATCTTGGAAAAAAAATGTTAAATAAGTTATCTCTTGTTATGTCCTTTTTTACTTTGTCAGCATTAACCAACATAAGCTAAAAAAAAGGCCCAACCTTTCTAGTCTTAATAAGCAAGAATACTATTTTTATGTAAGATATGAAGGCGAAGACCTGGAGAACCGTACACGATTATACTTACCTACCTACCTATTCCTGGTATGGCATTCAACCCGGGCTGGTTGAACCGGCTTCCTCCGAGGGAGGAAGTTTCATGGGAGTATCAAATTCACAAGCGGTCCCCAGTCGCATTTATATCCCGGTTAGAAAAGATGACGACATTAGTTTTTGGGGTTTTTTTTTTTTCAGTTCTTGCAGGTAGGTGTCGACGTCCTCCTACGTACAGCGCCTGGTATTCCTAAATGGTCATCCATCCGATACTGAACAAGTTCAACGTTGCTTAACTTCGGTGATCTAACGAGAACCGGTTGTGTGTCAACGTGATTATTGGTTATTAGGGACTTCTAAAAACGGACTGATTTTTTAAAAATAAATTCATGTAGCGGTTATTTAAAAAGAAACAGTTTGAAAACGTGATTTTCAGTTGATTTAATAGCACATCCCATAGTTTCGTTGTGTTTGCTAAACAGGGCGAATGATGAACTGTTTTGCATTGAAAACTTTATTTGAATCTAATTGAAATAAACAGCTTTTATTAAACTTTTAATGTCCGTTATTTAAGATGAATAAATAAATATGAAATAACATAGTTTAATGTGAGTTTACTATTTGTCTGCAGCTCTGCCTATTTTTTTGTTCAGCGTATGCCTATTTTTTTGTTCAGCGTATGCCTATTTTTTTGTTCAGCGTCTGCCTATTTTTTTGTTCAGCGTATGCCTAATTTTTTGTTCAGCGTCTGCCTATTTTTTTGTTCAGCGTATGCCTATTTTTTTGTTCAGCGTATGCCTAATTTTTTGTTCAGCGTATGCCTATTTTTTTGTTCAGCGTATGCGATTCCCACGGACGTCTTCTCCAGATAATTGTGCGTTTTGAATTTAAATAAGAAGTTGATGTTTTAAAATTGTAATCTTTACAAGCTAGAACTCATGAAAATGTCATTATTACGCCCTAAATCCGATCTCGTAATATTGACAAATTATGGAAAAAATGCATAATTATATAATTTATATTTAAGGAAGGGTAAAAAGTGATCAATTTTATCATGGGTTGACATATAGCATATGAATTTATTGCGCAAAAATATCATTTTTTTTTTTAAGTAAGATATTTATATATGAATGTTTAATTGTAACAATATAAAGAATTACATCATTATTTTTTACCAATTTAAAATGTATTTTTTTTATCATAATTCCACGTGGAAAATGTTGCAAAGTAAAAAGTTACTTGATTATCAAATCTATTTGTGTTGCATGCTATTACATACTCCAACCCCAACGTATACACGTGTTATGTGTTCGGTATATAGGGATACTAAATGAGCACTCCGTAACGAATTTGCAGAATTATTGTTTACATAACCTTTATATAATTGCGTGTATATGCTGGTCACGGCAACAAATTATCCTTGGATCCTGTTCGATATACCATTTACCCGTGATTGTATTCAGTGGTTTTATCTTGTCTCCATATGTGGACTGCGTATCCATGAAAAATTATAATGAAAACTGATTAATTCTGCAAACCATAGGAAAAGGGTTGATCCAAATCCAAACGCCCGAATATATCTGTTACACCGGCCGTTCTTACACAGGAGAAACTACACCGGTTGTCACTATAAATAGTGCGAGTCACCAAAAGACAAAGCATAGTCTTGTAACTGTCTAGCCAAGAGCTAGTCAGTTTCTTACTTTGTTAATACACTTGTTAAACCAACCCTCGACTTGACTTCCTTTATTTATTATTTACTGTGGAACAACTTCAAAACAATATCTCTTTCTCACGCTCTCATATATATATATATATATATATATATATATATATATATGGTAAAGAATGGAAAAAGTGTTTCGACGTAATAGAAATTGAAAAAGGAAAACCAAAAAATATTTATGTATTCATCAACGTTTTGTCTTTATTTCAAAATTTCCTCAGGATGATTGTCTGATAGTTGTCGTAAGCGGCCACAAGTTTAAGCTCATCCGCCACCACTTTTGTTTCAAAGATTTTGTACTTGTGTTTTGTTTTTCTTCAGACGATCATCCTTAGAAAGTCTTGAAATAAAGACAAAACGTTGATGAATACATAAATAATTTTCTTTTTTCAATTTCCATATATATATATATATATACATACATAGTCGTGACCTGTTGAGTCACAACCGCTACCACTATTTATAATACCACTATTTATAATACCACTATTTATTCCACATTGATTTAATTCGAAAATTCACAGACTTATTATTTTGCCATCTAATTTGAAACGTTTCAGACATACTATGCGAATTAGATGGTCACGCTGAATAAAGAGTCCTTCTTTATGTATATGCTCATAGACATTCAAAAATATTAGAGAGTGGTTGAATAAAAGTAGAGTGAGAGACGCAACAAAAATATATAGATAGTCAAGAGAGATTGGTTACTTGTTCAGTTCATTATAGATTACAGCTAATTAAAACACTTAAAATAGAATTATTTCAAACATAGCTAAATCCAAGAGCTAAGGCATGTTTTAGCATGTATTTTTCATTATTAAAGTACATAGAAAAAACTATAGGGAAACAGACAGACGTAGATTAACTCACACGTAGTATTATATATATATATATATATATATATATATATATGCCCCTCTTCTCAATATAGATACATCCTAGTTAACAATACTAAAATAATACACCACGATACCAACATTAAAAGATTAAATAAAAATGAAACATTCCACAATCAATAATGTTAATTACGAAACTAGTCACAACATTTTAAAGTGGCCAGTATAGTAATTAACGTTACCAAATTCTTAGCCGCTAAGCAATCATACTTTTAAATCTTGCACACGCTTGGAACGTTATTAAATTCTTAGCCGTTAAGCAATCATACTTTTTAATCTTTCGCGCGCTTAAGACGTAATCACGTTTTCATGAAACATCTCAGTATTATATACGCTCTTTTGAAAGTTATAAATTACTAGCCGTTTAAAAAAATCAACAATAAAGACATAGTTATAAAGACACCAATACTAACATCTGCCTGAAGATGATTTGACGCATCAAATTTAAAGTACTCGCGAAAAAAGAAAGAAATATGGGAAAAAAACACGGAACTTACATACACCAATTTGAGCAAAATACTAAATGGACTTTTCGGAAAATGAAAAAAAGGCTTATCCATCAAAAACATTCCGTGTTATTTAATAATGTTTGCATCATTATTATTATTATTATTAGTATTAGTATTAGTATTAGTATTATTAGTATTAGTATTAGTATTAGTATTAGTATTATTATTATTATTATTATTATTATTAGTAGTAGTATTATTATTAGTATTAGTATTATTATTATTATTGTTGCAATTGAATTATTGATTAAAATAATTGATGCCTTAAGAGCCACGATATATAAATGCAGTACAGGTGTACATTGATAGTCTTATGTTCCTTTTAACAAGTAACGATCTGTTGATCTCCGAGTCGTGACATTAACTGATAAAATCTCAGAAGACAAAACCATTGAAATACTTTCGACGTTTTCATGGTTTCTTCTATATTTTTGTATACGTTTTATCTTTAAGCATCTTACAGTGAACAAGCCAATGCAGCCATGCATTGAGATCCTTTTTTCTAAACACGTCGAATGTGATTGTATGCAGCCATTGATACAGAAAAATGTCTGGCGTATGAATAGGTTAATGACTTTGAAAATAAGGATAAAGAAAGGGTTTCTGATTTAGAAATTCGCATAAGCTCGTAAAATTCCTTCTGGAACGTTTGCTGTGTACAATCTGTTTCATGACAAGTACTATAAGTTCAACGATGCGTCCACGCCTATAACTATGCGATTGCTTTTAACAAGGGGCATCGCTTTCGCCAACAGATAGCGACTATAACTAGTTTTTTTTTTCATATATTATTATATAAACACGAAAAACTCTAGAAACATAACTTCAACGGTATGCCCAGTATTACATAATGCTAACCTTCAATTGCGTGGAAGGAATAGGCGATAAAGCGTTCGGAATGATTGGCGGATCAGTGGTTAAGAAATGACCTCAGCAGGTAAACGAAAGTTAAGAATATAACTTCATTTCCTAAAAAATAGTTTTCTCTCTTTTCTGCCAGCCATCGAGTGAAGCGCTCACGAAAAAACTGCTCTTTCCCAAAACCTCAATAGGGTTGTATCGGGCGAACAATGTGAGCTAGCATGACTGGCGGCCCAAAGGCTCTCTCTCTCTCTCTTTCTTTCACTCACTCACTCACTAACATACACACAGTGAGCAATGTCTTGATGTATATATCTCTCTAATCTCCGTAACTGTATTTTGTCACTCCGTCCGAAAGCTAATAAAACCCCCATTGAAAAGAAGCCACATGTATCCGTGTGAATTGATTGAGATGGATATGACGACGAGGGCTGCCAGCCGCTGTGTATATATTGTGATTATACACACCTCAGACTACGCGACTATTCAACACCATCATCATTGAACCCAAATTTTTCTATTGTCTTGTTCATAGCTGTTATACTAGAAATAAACTATTCATAAATTATTAACATAGCGGAATTGATAAATATTAAATACCCCCACCGCATAGGTGCTAAAACATCAGAGATCGTTGAAGTAGAAATCGATTATAAAATGATTTGTATTGAACCAACCGAAACAAATCCGTTTTCTTATAGCAATTCTGCTCCAGCTCAATTTAAAATAGATGCTACTAGTGAGAAATTTGAAAGAATATTTTTGAATCTTTGAAAATATAACATACCGTCCCACTTTTGAGGCATTGCAAATATTTGAATTATATTTAGAACCGGTTAAAAGCCAAACAAACACTGCAATTTGTTTTGGTCGGGGAGGATAAATTATTAATTTTTACCTGAATTTTCGCTTCAGATGTGAGACTGTATTTGCTTATCTCAGCATGCGTCTACGCTGGGGTCGCTGGAAGCGGTCTAAAGTCATTAGTTTAGATGTTGTGAGCAGGTACTTATGGAGGAGGCCATGAAAAGGCTGACTTTATCTCCTCCGATTCTCGCTGGCATCGTACCACCAACCCTGCGCCGTGAGGCGGCTGTCCTTGCACTGTCAAGAAAGGCCACTATCGATGAGGACTACCTTCTCCACAAGCTCGCGACAGAGACCCCTCCACGAGCTCGCCTGAAGTCACGACGCCCATTCTCGAAGCATGCTCACCAGCTCCTGCTTTCAACACCCGGTGGCGTCACAAAACGAACCTGGCTGAAACGTTGCTGGACGGAGGAATGGCAGGCAGCAGATAAATCAAGGTTGCACAGATTTGTGGGGGACCCGGATAACCTACCAGGCATGAACCTCCCTCGCCGGCAGTGGACAATGCTCAACCGTCTCTGGACAGGTGTCGGCCATTTCGCCGCGACCATGAAAGGATTTGGAATCAGGGACTCGGCTGTCTGCGACTGTGGTCACTCTAGACAGACAGTATACCACATCATCGAGTCATGCCTTAAATATCGACCACCCAACGGCGAAGCTGGCATAGCTGCGCTAGACAACAACACATTAGCATGGCTTTTCTCAACCGAGCCGGTGATCTAACAATGAGATGCTGTGAAGCAAACGAAAGAAGAAGCATGCGTCTCTAGCATAACTTTTGAATATTAACTGTTAACACCATCGAACAGATTAACTATTACTAAGTGACTAATATGTCATTAAAAAAGAAAAACAAGTATATTACTTATAATTATAACGTCTTACGTCGAAAATTTAAGTTTTAAAATAAATAATTATCTTTTTTTAAAATATCGCGTTGTTTGTTGAGCTTTCAACTATTTCTAAATGTAACTGTGAAAATACGTTTGAACTTCGAACAACCGATTCTATTATCGATTGTTTGATAGAATTAATTTTTATTTACTTGAACTTAATGGGGTTTAATGCAGCGGCTTCATGATTTTAAAATGGTTCAATTTAAAAGAAATATTGGAGAAAAGAAAAACAAAATGTATAAGTTATAGTTCCTTTCTCTTAGTTGCTTTACGCCCCTCCCCGCAATTATTTTGGCGATAGAACCCAACAATCATACATATTCTAATACTATCTAATCCAAATAACTTGCATAGGTATATTTTATTTTATTCAAAGGGATTACAACATTAACGTGGGGTCTGCATTCACGGTTGACATCAATACATAGGAAATTATAGAAAAAAAATAAGAATAGAAATATTAATTGAGGTTCATGGCTTGGGGTTTACGAGAGTTCTGATTGATTCCCATGAAACACCGAGTGTGCCTCGAGGGGAGTAAAGACTCTGAAGTTAGCAGAATTTATTTTAATTCATGTCATATTACTTACAGCCCCCTCCCATCCAATCAATTCTGAGTACATGTTTAAGCTCAACCCAAAACGTCGACGTAAAAAGAAAATTTTCGTTAAAATAAAAAGAGAATATCATTGAACTTTATCTGTTATTAATGTGGATCCATTTACGGTATTATTATTTGGAATGTATTAAGCGTTTTTCAAAGTTTTCTGTATTTAATTTTAGATAGCGTAACTATTGTTTTAATAAATAGTTTAATGAATAGCGTTAAATGTTTTAATGAATAGTTTAATGAATAGCGTTAAATGTTTTAATGAATAGCTTTTTATGAATATGTATTATTTGAAAGTTAAATGTAATAATTAATCTATAGCTTGGTCAATAATGTATTAATTAATACAAAGGTGGAATAAAAATATAACTGATTATGTAATTTAGTTGTATGTATATGTTGTTGTTGTTGTTATTTTCCCATGACGTCTGCAGATACTCTATCTGTCCTAACTTTTTCTGTGGGCATAATAGAACCTGGTAGCGCCCATATTCTCTCCAGGCCATATAGAGCACCTGGTGTTCACAAAATGGTCACTTATTTAGTACTGGTCAGGGTCAACGTTGCTTAACTTCGGTGATCTAACAGGAACCGGTGTGTCAACGTGATTGTGTCGTGTGTTTGGATATCTATTTACCTTTATTCACACACAAATGCAATTACGTAAAAAGAAACGTAAACTTACAAATTATATACATTCAATAATGATCATTTCGTCGTAACCAACTGGAATTCGCATATGATTGTGATGAATTTAATGCTGAATCAAAGATGCCACGACTCTGAAATATGTTACGTATAGGTTTTCAAATAAAATATTTATATTTAGCTCTCACTTTTTTGCGATCGTCCACCTTTTATTTCTTTTCAACATATATATATATAGGTTATATATATATATATATATATATATATATATATATATATATATATATATATATATATATATATATATATATATATAAATTATAATGTATATAGGAATATCAGCGGGAAAAGAGAAACTACGTTTCTACGTTCACAGATATTTATTTTCGAAGCTGGATGTGAACAGTAAAACTGAATTGACCAATCATTGGTTATTCTTGAAGAACAAAAGTTTAACACCTATCTTTTCTTGGTCCATTCTGTGTAATTCAAATACTCCCACCGGATTAAGACACAGATGTACTTTGTGCCTAGAAGAAAAAATTATTAGAATCCTAAAATACGAAGATAGTAATATTTTAAACAAGAGATGAATTGATGGCCAAATGTAGACATACACACAGATTTTAGATTACTATCCCGTAACGAAAATGGGCTACCCCATTAGTGCTAACCTTAAAATCATTGAATTGGTTTTTGAATATATTCTGTAATTTTAGATTCTTTGAAATAAAATAAAAAATACCATTTTGAGGAATAGAAATAGTATGAGGTAAGGTTATAAAGATAACGGGGTTCTTGATTTCTGAATCGTCCGGGTTGTATCTAACACCCCTGACATATACGTACACACACAAACATACAAATGATTATTTTTCCAATCATTAGGAGCAAGGGAAGGGTGCTAAGGTGTAGATGGACATTTTGTGGGTTTCGTCTCATTCTACGCATCATAATTTCCGAACTGTGACATATTCCGCAGCGTCATAATTACTTTTGTCAATTAAGTTTTAATCGAAATTTAAATCATGAATATTTTTAATTTTCTTTCCAGCATTTTAAATATATTTCACTTAAAAAAGGGGGTAATCATTTTCCCAACTATTAGTAACAAAAGGAAAATGCTCAGTTGTAAAGAAACTTTTTGTAAATTTCGTCTCATTCTTACGCATTATAATCTTCTGTAACATATCCTGCATTTTTCGTTTCATAATTATTTTGTCAACTCAATTTTAATCGAAATTTTAATCGCGAATATTTTTAATGTCTTTTCAACAATAAAAATAGACTTCGCATTAAAAAAGGGGGGAGGTTAATTTCTTATTTTTATCACCCTCTCCTCTTCCTTCCTCCTTTTTTACGATTACCATCACAGAAAACCATGACTAGACATCATGGCCTTTTAACCTAACATTATCTCTTACATCACCATTCTCTTCTTTCGCATAAGCAACCAATTATCAACGGAAATTTCTTTTTTTCCACCATTTTTTTAAGACTGTATGTAACGTTTTGGCTCATCAGTCAGTTTTGAAATGTGGCTGTGTACGCGTCTGATGAGACCCATTTAGGTCGAAATAATAATGCGGACAGCCCTAATGTGTGTTTAGTTTATTTCCTTTAAAGGTATTCCTGCTCTGTTAATAAGTATATTGAGCTCTCTTACTCGGATTCCCATCTAATCCATTAAACTCTGCACACATCAGGTGTGAAATGGAGCCAGTTGAGTGTCGCACAGTGATCCGGTTTTTGTATTTGAAAGGACGCACATCAAAGGAGACTTTTGATGAAAGAAACTTATGGTGATGATGCCCATCATATGACCTTGTAAAACGCTGGCATCATGAATTCAAACATGGCCAGAAGTTTGTGGAAACAGCTCCCAGACCTGGTCGTCCCTCTTCTGCCATTGATGAGGCATATGTCCGTCAAGTTGAGGCTGTCATTTTCGAAGATCGACGCATTACTATTCGCCAAATAGCCCAAGAGGTCAAGATCAGTACAGGGTCTGTGGAAACTATCATTCATGGCCATTTGCATATGCATAAGGTGTCTTCCAGATGGATTCCAAGGTTGCTCACACCTTTCCAGAAGCAAGAACGCGTCGAGTTCTCGAGGATGAATTTAGAGATGTGCAAAGAAGATAAGTCATAGTTTTTCAAAAGACTGATTACACAGGATGAAACTTGGGTCCATCACTATGATCCAGAGACCAAAGCCCAGTAAATGCAGTGGAAGCACTTGGACTCACCTCCTTCAAAGAAGGCAAGGGTGCAGCCCTCCGCTGTCAAGGTCATGCTCACAGTCTTCTGGGACCAGGACGGAGTAGTGGGGACAGATTTCCTGGCAAAGGGTACCACAATTACAGGAGCCTATTACGCTTCACTTTTGATGAAATTAAGAGAAGCTATCAAATTCAAGAGGCGGGGCAAGATCAGCAAAGATATCCTCCTCCTGCATGACAACGTTCCGGTTCACAACTCGCATGTCGCCAGATCAGAAGCACAGGCGTGTGGCTATGAAATCCCCCCCACCCCTTACTCTCCTGACCTTGCACACTCTGATTTTAATTTCTTCCCAGCCATGAAGTTGTTTTTGAAAGGAAAGCGTTTCCCAGATGATGCAGCCTTGATTTCTGAAGTTACGACGTGGTTGGAGGACCAACCTGGGGTGTTCTACAAAAACAGTGTCCAGAGCTGTATCAAACGATGGGAGACATGCATAACCCAGGGTGGTTCATATGTAGAGAAAGACTAATAACTGTGCTAAGTTTCATTAATCTACTGCTATGGGAAATGGGTCAGGGGCATTACTTATTGAACGCCCCTCGTATATATATATATATATATATATATATATAGACATACATTCGTATGTCAGGATATGTTGAAAAGAAATCTTATTAGATATGAATTTTGATTCAGCATTTTAAATCCATCAAAATCATAGTCAAATCCCAGTTGGTTACGACAAAATTATCATTATTTAATGTATATGATTTATAAGTTTACGTTTATTTTTACGTTATTTCCTGTGTGTGTTAATAAAGGTAAATAGATTTCAAACGACAGTCTATAATTCTCAAAATCACTTAACGCTTACAATTAAAAAGAGAACAAAAGGTTTTTTAAATATTTAAATTTATAAACAGAATGATAACATATCTAAGCATTCTCTGTTGAAAATAGTAAATAAATAACACGTGGTGAATGTGAACAGCAATAATAATTAAATTAATGGTTCTTTTCGAAATACACAGGCATTATTTATGTGTGTACGTTTTTACTATTTAAATAGACACTATTGAGAAAAGTGTAAATACTTCAGCATATATATAGTAATTATTTTAAGTAAATTGTCAAAAAGTTCTGTTACGTTTTCTACTCTCAAAAGTTACTAAAATATTTGTACCTTCTTTTATACCCATTTTTGCGTTTGGCTAAGATCAAAGTGTAGTATCTGTTCCGATGGATACTGCACCCTATAGACTGGCATCCCGGCCTTCGGGGCTTGATTTACGCCGGTCTATGGGTCTGTCCTGTGCAGTTCTAGGAGGTCCACCCACCCAGGCTTCGCCTCCCCTCTTTGGGGAGGAGTAAGTTTATTGCTTACTGTCTGAGGCGCGTCTACCGGGGAATGGCGACGGGGCTGCCCAGGCAATTTTTAAACCCCACTTTCCCGACCCGACCTTGGGTCACATCTTACTTGTGGGAGTAAGATAAAAAAAACTGGCCTTGTGCCTAACTCCTGGAGAGGAGTAAATTAATACTCACGCCGTTTTTGCGTGCCTTAAATTATGTATGCGTGTGTGTGTTCATTAATTCCTTTTATGCAGCTTTCGCATATTCATTTATTTAAATCTTTTGTGGGAGCACATTAAACTCTTTTACGCGTGTGTAGGGTGTACACTCATTCATTAGTCTCTTTACCTCATTTTTTAATCGACAAGCGACAAGCCTAACTGTCTATTTTAATATTAGTGTGTAATTTACCTTTGTCTCGCTGTCGTGTTTCTTCCATTTCATCGCTGACTGAACTGAAACTGCCCGCTTCTCTTTGTCGCTCTTCTTTTCGCTATCGTCGCTGCCTGGTTCTCTTTCGTTCCATGGTCGCCGCCGTCGCCGTGTTTCTGATCGTTCAGTAATTTCCTCAGTGTGTCCAGCTGAAATAAAATTTTCTCTACCAGAAAGGACACTAAGAATTTCGCTTGGAGTATTTTACGGTTTTATTCTGGAGCAAATCTCTCTTAACTAGTTGGCTAATTTATACACTTGTGAAAGTTTTGGTAGATTACTCATCTTATGAGGGGATAAATTGATGAACGCGACGAACTGATATCTTGGGTGGGTATATTTTCGCCTTACGGCTCTTTTAACTTTTCCAAAGTCTTACCGCATTATTTCACATGCGTCTCGCTTCAACTCCCAAACGAAACTAATCCAAAAAGCCTTTCTTTCCTCCCAACAACAAAAAGTGATGTCACTTGTCACCTCCACCAATATCCCTTGTTTGTCTTACCCAACTTGACCTCATACCTTGTTTTTTAATTTTCGGGTCATCCTATCTATGATTCAGTCTCTGGGACGATTCATTTCCTAGGCTTCATTTCACTATAACCTGTTCTTATATCGACCTTTGTCAACATTCATACTAGTTGATTTACTAATTAACTGGCATAGGGCACTCCATGATGTAACAGTACTCTCAATGTAAATAAAGTATAAGATCTGAATACTTACGTACTCAACGATTTTCAGCTTTTCCATTTGTATAGACACAGCTAAATAAACATACATGGTTATCCAATCATAATACATGTTGAATATTTGTAAATGTGTATTACTTAAATAATTATCGGGTTGGATAGAATATGAAACTGATTGGAATTTATTTTTATGTCAATCATATAGACTGAAAAAATAACTGGCTAAGCAAAATCAAATATCGATTTGTTAGACGCAATGCCATACCGGTCTAACTTCCAGAATCCAACTGACTTATCTTTATATATAAGAAAACGGATATATATATATATATATATATATATATATATATATATATATATATATATATATATATATATAATACAATGCGTAACACCATCTGCATATATGTATAGTGATCCACAGGCAGATCTGTCACTGTATCACGACCTCTCAGTGTGGCTAGGCGTGACTAGTGTTTCAAGCTCGATTTCCACACTAACCCGTTTGATCAGCTACCAGGGCTTCGTACCCTAACGCACTTACGCTTGCTACGACATAATATATATTATAATGTCTATATTTGTTTAGAATCTCATTACTGACTGTCTAAAGAGCAATTATTTTACGAAAGGCTATGTTTTACGCTAAGTGGAAACCATTGGAACGTCTTATGTGAAATAGATTTTATTAAGTTCATATGACTTTTCGGTGCAATTTGTTCGGTTTCCACAATTTTAGACATAAATGTTGAGATGTCAGTTACCACTCATTTAGCTGTGTTACCTGTTACTTTAGAGCTGGAGCGTTGTTTCTGGTCACAACAAGGCTGGGTTGCTTGTTGAGTTTGTGTAATGCTGAACACCCCGAAACAAGCGATGTAGCCAGTACAGCACTGACAACTCACCTCAAAGAATATCCAACACTCTTTTGCGCACAGTATTGTCTCAGTACACATTATTCGTTCTCGTTTTAGACATAGCTGCAGCATTGAAATTGTTAATATCCAATCCAAGTACAATCATGTTTTCTGATTCCGTCCATCATAATTGGCGTCAATATATTTGAGAAACTCTTTCTTTTATATCATTGAATGTATTAACTAACATCGATAAAAAAATATGGAGGATCGTACTTTGCAAAATGATATAAATGTTATAAAAATATGTAAAAGTTACGGTCCTATCATCGGTCAGGATACCAATCCTATGTTAAACTGTTGAAATTAGTCTCTATCTGCTAATAAATAAATGATGGTGTCTCCAGGATTAGTCTTAAGTATCTCTCCAATCCATGTATTATAAGATTGGAAGGATTTTTTTTATATTTGAATTCGAAACCTTATTTTCCAAACAAGAATACAAAATTCGGATTAATGAAGACACGTTTATCAATGTTGCCTTTTAATTTTACTAGTTCACTAATGGTATATACTGATTTGGGTTGGCATAATTTTTATCACCTGCCTTTTAAATCTTTAACATCTTATCTGATAATGTTCCAGGAATGGCTATTTGGAATCGTCATGACAACACAAGTAAAACGAATTATATTGTTGATGATCAAATCACATCTTGCTTTGTCGATGCCAGTATGTTTTACAATGCTGGTAAAATTGAGCAGAAAATATGGAAACACTTGTTCAAATTTGTAAAAGTCTAGAAGCTTACTCAAATATTCTTATGATAGAATTCTTTATACTGTCAGTCTTCGTAGATGAAAACTTTATTGATTACCTAAAGTCCATAAACCTAATATTCCTATGAAAAGTATTAATGCCGGAGTCTGTTCAACCCGGGTTATGCAAATAGCTTGTAGCACTTCAATTTGTTTTTAAATAAGATTTCCAGTATTGTATACAGGGCCATTTGTCTTTGTGAAATATATCCGTGACATAGATGTTTCTATTAGTAACAAAGGTGCAGAACTATGAACTTGTTATTAAGAATTCAAAACCAGTTGGATCTATTGTGGTAATTTATGCACTAATACTGTTGGAAAAGGTATGAACCCGCCGCTAGGTGTCAAAGTAGAAAATGGTGTTTAATTAATAGTATACAATAGGTATCGTGTTTCGACATTAAATAAGCTGAAAATAGTCGGCCAAACCAATTCAACTAATGTGTGTGCTTACTAAGTCGTTTGTCAACGCCCCTTTGTAAGAGACAATTTAAACAGGTGTAGACAGACTAAATGTTGGGGATGGCAATCGCCACATCATCATTGAAGATGTACTTCCATAACTTATTAAGCTTATTCAATGTTGACTTTCTTTTCAACGGCCTCTGTATAGATAAATTGATGTGGTAGCAATGATGAGCATGTAGAACCACCCATTTTTTTTTTGCAAAGTTTTCATGAAGTATTTTACTATACCGGATATGTGGATTACACATTTGTATCATATGGTTCAGCCACTTTTGCCGACAAAGTGTTTGGTAATCTTTCTGCGTTGCAATTTCCTTTTTACTTAAAAGATGGAAAACACAAGACAGATTCCGGTCTGGTCATTCTTATAAGGAAAACTGATGTTTTCTTTTCAACGACCGTTTATAGCAAATCTACATTTTCAAGTTCTTGGGATTCCTTGTGTCGCAAATTGTTGTAAAATAATTTGGTTAATAACAACATGCCTTGAAAGGGGGGACATATAGATACGTTCGTCATATTGATATTCCCCGCACCTCTTCGTGGTTGGATCACTGTGGAAAGTGAAATCGCTTGCTGTCAGTTGCGGTAAAAACGAATCGAGCACCCTTCGATTGTTGGTATCGTTTATATAAATAGCACTAATTCCCTTCCTCGCTTTTACCGATAGCGCAGTAGATCAAAGCTCGAACTGTCGAAAATACGATCAGGTTTCAATCTCAGCCTGAAGCACTCGCATGTCTAATCACAGTAAAGAGCTGTGATACAACGAAGCAGTTTGCCTGTGAATAACACACGCATATATATATATATATATATATATATATATATATATATATATATATATATATATATGGTTATACATCGGCATATAGATGCCTTTGCACATATACACGGTGTTTAAAAAAAATGTATACACGTTCGCTAAAAATAGTTTCATTTTCGAAATCTATTAAAACTTACCAACATGACATTATTGTATCGTCACTCCTGTTCTCAAAATGGCGTCCGTTTTGGTGCAGGTACTGCTGACAACGCAAATTCGTTGCACTTCAATCGCGTTTTGTATAATTCCGGTAACATGTATAATCAAATTCTTTCTTTTTTAGTCGTGATGCCATTAGTAAACCAGGATTTAAATTATTCTACTAAAATGATTTACACTGGCACTGTTTTAACAAAACTATTTTTATTTTGTATAATTATACCATTGTATAATCGTTCAAAATGTGTGTACGTGTTTTTGAGACACCCTGTATTTATATATATATATATTCCGTCTGTTTCAAATTACGAACTTTTATTAATTCAAGATGCAAATGAATAAATTGACATATCCTCACGGAGACTTTGCAAGATTGACATCTGTTTAAGTTGCATCTAAAATGTAATTCAATTTATTAAACCTCACGAAATTGTAGAATACATATGTTGTCGTCGGCAGATAAACGTTTTCAAAAGGTCGGTTTAAACAGTTATTCCAAACAGCTTTTAGCTGTCTGACGTAAGTGCATGTCCTTTTTGTCAACCATATTTTGAAATAGTAAAACGTTATCTCCTAGTTTCATTAGTTCTAAAACTCCGTGAGAATACTTCAAAAGAAAGTGCTATACAGTAATAATAGAAAAACGAAGAGAAACATTTTGTATATAAAATATTTTATTTGCGTTTCATTGAAATTGTACCAGACAAAATAAATACAAGATGAAAGACAGTTGGATTTGGCAGTGTCTTGCAACTTTTTTTCTTTGCTTCTTTTATACAACACACGTTTCTTTCTCTTTACAAAAATTGAATTCTTGATGAATTGTCTATCGTTTTCATCAGTTTTAAATTAATTAACAATAAATAACCTAATTGCTGGCAAGGGATGAATTTTGACGCAATAAAATCACTGTTTTATTCGATTTCTTTTTTGTTTCATAATATTCAATATTTAAAATCATCATCGTTGTTTTGCCATGGTGTCCAGACAATTCGCGTAACAGTTTTTTTTTTATTATTTATCTTTAATGTGTGCATAGTAAGAGTTTCGGAATTTTACAAGTTTCCGAGCTGAATAAGGCTTGTAAACACTTTCGATGGCTCAAGAATGAACCAATCACATTTGTCTGCCGTGAAAAACTTACTATTATCAACAAAGTAGCGAAGTCGCAAGCCATTGTAATTTTAAAATTGTTTTTAATGTATTGCATCGTAAAATGTTATTTTTTAAATAGGGGCGGCAAATAGGGCACCAGAAACACACACAGGCATACACACATTCATATATATTTTTTAATCCTACACTACCCCATACATACATTCAAGTAAATACATACAGACGAAAAAAATGAGTTAACTCTATCAAAAAGATTTATTTTCATTTTGGTCGATTTATTTTGGGACAACTCATCCCATGATAAATATATTATGATCAGACAATAACAGCACACAGAAGGCGAAATGGTGAAAAGAATGTGAGCCGTAATTTGAAAGATATATGGCGTATCGTCATTTTTTTTATATTTTTTTGCAAAAATAGTTGTTGTTTTTTTATTTGGGGTTGGGTGTCGGTTCTTTTTTAATCGTCTTAGTTATTGAGCAAGTAAAATTGTTGTGTGCATGATTTTTGGTCAGTTAAATATGCTTTTACTTTTCAATATTTTTTTTTTTAATTTCTGATTTTTTTCTTCTTTGACCTGTTAATTTTCTATATTAATTTATTTTTATACAAAAACGCAGAATTTTAAACAATACGAATAAATAATAAAAAAGCATTTGCATCATTTTTTATGTTTGCATTGTTTTAGTAAAAAGAAAAAAATTGTTTAGATGTACGTTTAAAAATAAACAACATCATTTTAATCTTTTGTGAAATACTTCAGTAGAATATTGAATGTGGATATCGTTCTTAACTAATGTGTCGCAGTATTATCAGCTGCGTTAATAATAATAATAATTATATATATATATATATATATATATATATATATATATATATGTACGGACCGTAATTAATATCATTATCTTGAATGAACATTTATATATTACAGTCTAAAGAACCGGATAATACACGAAAACATTAGTGAAGAATTCCGTCATATTTGCTTGTTTTATAGTTTTAATTTCCACATTGTCGCATCTTGCATCCTTTATATATATATATATATATATATATATATATATATATATATATATAAATGAATTTAGCTTTAAAACTTTACTGCAGTTTCTTCATACCACCTGTCACCAAAAGTGTATTTGTAATTAGTATCAATCACAAAATAAAATGTTATGGTCGGTTTGAGGTATTATGAAAACATGGCATTAATATATTTTAGAAAATCTTATCAATGCGTATTTTTTTTAAATAAAACCCGATAGCACAAATATTATGTGGTTATCAAAAATTATAATAACCATTTCACATTTATCATCAAATTTTATTTTCAATATACGCATTGATAAAACTTTCTACAATCATATATTTCTTACTACAACTCGCTGTCTAGTGGAGAAATAAAACTAATAATAACAAATGATCGGAAAATACTCTTCAATTTCATAGGAAACAATCGCAGATAGAGCGCACGCTAAATTATCAGAAAAGTTATGCAGAAGTCTAGTAATTTGGGCGGCAAAACACATTACATATTTTATTATGTAGATGCGTTATTTGAGAGGAAAAAATTGTTTTAATAAATAAATATAGTTATAAAATTATTATTATAAATGGTGAATGAGTGGACTAAGAACTGCATCTAAAAGACAACTGAAATCTGGGTACGTTCATAAAATATATCGCTGGATTTAAATTCGGACGAAGACATCGATTTCTCTTTTTTAGTACTAATGTATAAAACCGAAATCAGAATTAAAACAACAGATTTTTGTTGTTAAAGTTTGGTCTGCTTGTTCCTTTCCTATTAAAAACGCGATCTTTTAAGCGTCTAAGAATTTCACTCAAATTATGTCCTTATAACTATTCCGTGTATGTTTTTTTATTTAAAAAATGAAATTATCATCTTCTCTGCAAAAAGACAATAACTGAGAAAAGGGAGTGTACTTGGTATTCTGTGTGTCAAAGGTTTCGTAAACATTCCTCAAGATGGCCGAGCGAGATTCACTTATAAATTAAACTACTGTTCGCTCGCTGATAACGTAATACTGACAACTTCAGAATCGTGTTAAATTAAATTAAGTAATAAATATGAACCCGACTGCAGGAAAGCTTCGATGGGTTTACTCCCGACATATGGTAATCGTTGAGAATATTCTCGCTGACCTAGAGATTATTGTCAAAGTAATCGGGTGAAGCTATTATTTTGTTTATATATATATATATATATATATATATATATATATATATAAAATAATGTGTACGCGCGTACATGCATATACGCAAGGCAGAAACAGTATATTCTGGCCAATATTACAACGTAAACACTTCTTTCTCCAACGAAAGACTAAGAAATAGATATTATGCTTATATTCCTACTTACGGCCTGCCCGCGAAAGCTAGAGGTAACACAAGGCTGGTGTAATGTGTGGTAAATCCAGCATCCCAAAAAGGGGGTGGTCTGATTTGAGACAAAAAGAACAATTTTTCTCAGTCCAGAAGATTTCTTCTACTGTGACCGAAAATGCACAGGTGCCACACTTTGATTCAAGTCCGCATCTCTAGACCTAATTTCGGGTCTGTATAGCTGCTCGGCTGAGAAAGATATGGTGCACATACAAGTGTCGTATCGTGCGTGTTTTTTGTAATGTATTAAAATGCTTTTTTTGTTATTGTTGCTATTGTTTGCGCGGATAATATTACTAAACAAATGATTTATTAAGTCAGCAGGACTAGATATAAACAAAGAATACCACAAGGTAGAATATGTGACTCGTAGAGGATTCAAACCTGTGCCTCAGAGGAGGGCCATCCTAACATGGGTGTCGTCTTGGACAACTTGACTAACGATAAATTCGAAATTGTATAAATGCTACAAAGTTTAGGAGATTAGTTTTTTTTGTACAATTTTAGATTTATCTGGACGTATGACACTTTAGTGAAGTGGTCCAAGACAACGTCCATGTTAGGACTCTTCTGAAACACAGGTTCGATTCCTCCACGAGGCTCATTTTTCACTTTGTTGTATTCGATGTTTATATCCAGCCCCACGAACTAAATAGTTTGAGTATTACCTACGAAAACAATAACTTCAATAACAAATAATCATCTTATGTTATATATAATACGACGTTTGTATGCGAGGTTGTATGTGCACTCATATATTTCTCAGCTGAGAAGATACAGATACGGGCTGGAATCAAAGTGTAGCACCTGTTCTCTTCTCAATCAAAAGCACCTTAATGCATAACATACTTTTTTTCAATATTAAAACTACATATATAACAGGTAACGACTTGGCGTCAGCATATGAATATAGCCTCTTCACAACTGAATTAGGATAGGAACGTATTATTTGATTAGATATTGAGGAGAAAAAAATGAAAATAATTAAAAATTTATGAAATAAAAATGGAAAATGTACCCGTCGCCCCAAATAAATCTAAACAATTGGGAATATTTACACATCTGTATGCATCCATTCACATATCTTCACACGGTCATCTAGTCGTTCATTCCCTTTCATGAAGGCATACATAAGTACACACATTTTATTATAGAAATAGCGTTTGAAATCACAAATAATAACGGTATAATACCTACAAATATGTCTCACCTTCATGTCCTTGCCTATTTACTAGAAATGTGTAAGGATCTACAAAGGTGATACATTTGTTTATTTTCTTTTCCGGGACGTTTTCCCCAGAATAACAATATCACAATATACCCATAAAAATTATTTCATCGGAATTTTACAGTGACATTCACTTAAAACGTTGCCTCCTCAACCGGAAGTCACTTTAAGTGCATTTTGAAGCTTGTACACAGATAATTTAAAATAGTTTTTTTTTTTTTTTCAGAACTGAAATCTATTTTACACACAGAAAATATGTAAATTAATTAAGTATGATGTTTAAAATGGCATTTTACATTTGGAAGTCTTTATATTGTGGATAAGAATTTGGGAATTTGGGGAGATATGTCGACTCATGTAAAAAAAATATATTGAGATTTAAATGAGTAATGCAATGGTTTTGTGAGTTTTTCGTTTAAAACATTAAAAGTGATGTTTCGTTTCTAGACTACAACTGAGTATAAAAGTATTTTATATTTAAAATAGTTTGAAAGTTATAGCAGAAAAAAAAGAAAATCCGGTAATTATGTTTTACCTAACAATAACTTGCATTTTGAAAAATGTTCCCAAAACAATTTTAAAGTCTTATTTATCCAAAATCATCTCTTGTGCACTGAAGGGTTAAAAGAAACAACGCATATTTGGTGTAAGGAAAAGTTACTTGCTTTAAAACTTTGGACATAGCAAGTGAACCCGATTTCCTTTGAATTAGTCTGTTTGTTGTCTAAGAAGTCTCTGCAAATTCATTCGTGCTGATTTGTTTTACTTTCATCCGGAAACATCTCAAGACTGAATGTTATAAAGACTCTGTGATGGATTCAGACATCACAGAGACACACTATCCAACGTAGTCACGAGACGATATCAGATTGAGTTTTAGAATAATTTCTGAGTTTTGTAAGACCATCTGTGTACTTTCTGTTTTTCTGTATCAAAACAATATATAGCTTAAGACCCCAAGAAGAAAACATCCAGCGCTGAAGAGACAAAGTTGAAACAATATAAAGCGCTTAAACCACTTGGGGATAATCTTGTGGTATGCGCTTTCTTTCTTTTTTTTCTTTTGGTTCTTGCTTTTTTTTATCTTAGTTTTTTTTTTTAAATCTTTTTACATTTTCCTGAGCAAATTTCATAAGCGGTGCCATGGGAAAGAAAAATATCCTTTTTAAATAACCATTTGCTTTCTGTAATAGTCAATGCCATACGTTACCTCCATTGTTGGAGATTATCTCGTTGCTGTAGAACTCTCTAATGTATAGAAAACTAATTTGGAAATAAAGGCCTCTTTCATTCTCAGTAATTATGGCCACTTTGCCAATCTTATTAAAGTTTGTTTTTAAATGTTGTACCTACAAAAATACATATTATCTATTATTTTTTATCTGTTTTTGTAATCTGTATAAAGCTTAATAAGCTCTATCGTGCTCTTGCATTTTATTACACTTTCATTCCAGATTGCAAGGTGAGATCATGACGGGAATTTCTTCCTCGTGTTTTCTCTTTCACACACTCTCTCTTTCTTATGTGAGCACTTAGTTCGTATCTTGGGGCATACAAAAAAAAAGCAGGCTAAAAAGAAATTGTAACTATCTATTATTCAATCACCGGAAATCTCTTTCCTCGTCGAATCACATTTTTTATTTTTTCGTCTTCTCTTTCTCTTTCGTTTCGTCCTTTTGTGTCTTTTTCTAACTTTTCTTCGTCGGTGATTTTTTCTTCGATGCTTGCGTAATTGTTTATCAAGATGGCGTCGTCTTTTCTTTCTCTTGGCAGGAATTCTCTCACCGGAAGTAGAAATATCGTACGCTGCTAGCCTTTGCGTTTGGATTTGAGATCTCTTCAGTTCGCGAAGAAGAATGCTGGAGCGCAACTGTTTCAACGCTGCGGTCTTCGAGACGACGTCTTTGACGTGTCCCGAAATCCTGGTGGTGGTGGTGGTGGCAGTAGCAACCAGCTTATCGTCGCCATTTGCGATGGCGCTCTCTGCCGCTGAAGCAGAAGGTGTCATTGTAACTTCTTCGATTCGGCCAGTCTTGCGCACAACACCGCTACTTCCGTCTAACCTTCAATTCGACTTGGTCGAGACACACGCAACTGGTTCGCGGCTGATGTATCGCTCGTATCCGCAGAAAAGTCCGACGCAGTGCCGACTGACTTTTCGGAACATGACAATGTCTTTGTAGATCAGCTTGCATTTACTGTGCGTGTTGCGACACACGGCCCTTTGGAAAACGCGTGGAAAACGGTTTTCGTCCAGATGGGCCACCCAATCCCAACGGCATTTGGAAACCCAGTTAACTTCCGTAGTCTTTACTGGTTCCATATCGTCTTCCCGGAGAGAGATGTCTTGGTTTATAAAAGCTTGCAATTCCTGTAGAAGGAAATATAAAAGTCATCTTAGTAAATCATGTGATGGAACAAACGCTAGAGTTAATAACATACAACATACACGCATATATATTACATACAATTAGAGAAGGAATATGTTCTGTTTGTTGCAATTACGCATATAATTAGAAACCGAAAATACAAATAGATATATTGGATATGGTCATACATTAGTTATTTAGTGGGTATTCATATCTTAGTAATATTAATAGTTGGTGAACAAAACACAATACATGCTGTAATATCTATTTTTAATGCTTATGAAAATTCATGAAAATATATTAGGTTTCATCAGAGAGAGAGAGAGAGAGAGAGAGAGCTATAATATGTAATAGGATCGACAACACAGAAATGCAAATACGGAGCAATAATTCTTATCCTCGAGTAGCCTTTAGGCATTGATAAGCGGTAACTAGTTTGTAAAAAAGATAAATAATAACGAAGAGAGAAAGGATATGGCGCAATAATACGGGGGAGGGGCAATGAGTCACTTATTTCAATCTGTATTTAACAGCCTATTGTCACTACTGGTTACATATTATATTAGTATTATCTTGAGTAGTGTTCAGAGCCGATAGAGAACAATTTTAAGTTATTTGAGGCATCCTCAACTATAAATCTCCAATTATCATAAATAAATGCTGACAGAGCGTGGCCATTCAATATCTTAAACAATGTTGGACGTTGTCTTTAAAATCATACATTGATAGGTAAATAATAAACAAACTGAGTGTCATTAAAAATTTGAACTAGATAATTTCAGCATGTTTTATAGGTATTGCTAAGATATGAAGTACTGCTGCCACATCTAGGGAGGTGGCACTCGAAGACTTCTTTCTTGTCTTGACAGAGTACAATATCAGCTTCGAAATCTAGTAGGGGAATGGTCTCTTCTGTTTTTTTACAACCCGCTTCACACAGAAGAGACGTTGCTAGTATTTCTCCATTTTATCATTATTTCCACGAAAGGTGCTCGACTGATCTCCAATCTCGGGTTCCTCATTGTAAGTCATTCGCAACAACAGCTCGTTTTCTATCACAACGGAAAAATGTTTATTTATTTCTCCATGTGTCATGGGTCAGGCAGAATTTTCATGAACTGTTTCTAACTCTGAAACACGTTACAACGGAACTGATTCCCTGCAGACTACAACATGATCGTCTTCAAATCAAACTTTCATAGTTACTCTGATGGGAAAAATAGCCTAGTCCTGCAATTTAAAGGTATGTCGCTTGAAATATATATATATATATATATATATATATATATATATATATAATGTGTGTGTGTGTGTGTTTTGCCCATCAGAGAAAATATAAAAATTTGATTTTCATAAATGACTTCAAGTAAGGTTGTTTCAAAAGAATATATTTAGATAAAAGTCTGCTTACCTCAGAGACATTCTTTGGGGCTTTGTTTTGAACCCTAACACAAACGGTCTGTATACTCATAACATCCGATTCGTATTCGCAGGCCAATTTATCTTTACAGTTCCCTTTCCGCCGGAGTATATGCACGACTTTGGTTGCCTGTCGACACGTTTGATCTGTCAGCGTTTTACATTGTACGTGGTACATTTGTTGTGGGAATCGCGCCTCGTCGTAACTCGGATTCAATATGGACGCGCATTCCGAATCTGAGTAATCCTCGGGTTTTGGCTCCACCTCATTGACGCTGGTCGGCTTGGAAACGGCGAAGAACTTCACGCCTCGACCCTGTTCGTATTTAACGGCCGCATAAAACATCTTTTCGCTAATTAAAGCGGCGCCATTGAGACTGCTAATCATTAGCGACAATAGCAAAAGCCAGACCTACAAAAGAATAACAAGAAAGATAAAAATCTGCTGGCAGCCAATAAAATGTTTGTACGGGCAATTAACAAAAATGGTGGAAATATCAATCCTATAAGCATTTATGAAACTCAAATTCTTTTAGTTACGGAAGTCCCTAATGAAATATTCTTATACTAATGAGTAACCACTCACCAAGGCAAAAAGCCACTCGAGGATAAGGATTAATGAGATTGTTAGTTGGATGATGAACAATACTATGAGAGGATTGAATCCGACGATTGAAATGGATAACATTTAATTACTTAAGACTGCTTGACAAATATTTATTTCCATTGGACTTAAAGTCGACTATGTTGAAGTCTGCATGGAAGCAGTCCTGTGGCAATATTTCCCAAAGTACTGTTTGGCAAACACAAAGAAAATACAGAACGTGCAATATTAGGCCATAATAACCTTTACATTTCTACAACTCTCCATTACACTTGCCCAGTCTCATAATACTAAACACGCCGTAACAATAACATATATGCACTCTACATTCCTGCCCTAGTCTTTATCGCTCGTTACTTTTCGCACTGTTTTTCTCTTCTTTCCATCTTCTGCTGGCTTATTTTCAACAGTCACTAGTTTATCTCCTTTTTATCTAACGCATTTACGGAGATCTGTTTTAGCGTTACTTATTTAAGTCTATATTTTACATTCTACGCATTTTAACCACATTGTCACTGCTATGTTTATATTATTAGGATAGGCTACTGTTCCGGGGAGATACAGAAAGGGGATAGATCGTTTGGGTCAATACAAGTACGACTTTCATAAATCTTTCTATGGTCGTTTTAAATCTCCAATATTTAAAAAATATATAATAAAGAACAAACTGAAATATCGTGCACATGATAACATAGCAAGCTATAAACAAAATTCGAGTCAGCCTGTATAGTTGTCAGAGTTCAGCGTCGGTCCTAAAAATGTGAACGCCAGCTTTTTAATCTGTCAACCGCTGGCCTTTTGGCTAAGATCAAAGTGTAGTATCTGTTCCGATGGATACTGCACGCCTGTCCTGTGCAGTTCTAGGAGGTCCACCCTCCCAGGCTTTGCCTCCCCTCTTTGGGGAGGAGTAAGTTTATTGCTTACTGTCTGAGGCGCCCTTACCGGGGAATGCCGACGGGGCTGCCCAGGCAATTTTTAATGGCCAGAGTGCTCACCTCTGGAGCGCTGGCTTTTCAACCCCCACTTTCTCGACCCGATCTTGGGTCACATCTTACTTGTGGGAGTAAGATAAAACTGGCCTTGTGCCTAACTCCTGGGGAGGAGTAAATAAAACCCCAAGAAGCGAGATATGTCTCTATTGTGGTAAAACTAGAATGTGCCCTACCTCTCAACACTATAAACGTAGCCATCTTTGAGACTAATAATAATATTCTATGGAATTGTTGAAACAGGATGTCTTAGTCGAATAGGACAGACAACTTTAAGTAAAATTCTTGAACTCAAAAATGTCGATTTTTATTCCCAAATAGTTTAATCAATAGAACGTGGCAGCATAACGTGGCTGGTTTTCTTTGTTTCATTTTTTCAAGTTGAATGTTCCTAACTTTATTTTTCTTCATTTTAGAGATACTTTCTAGGTCAGGAAAGTAAGAAATCGCAGCTAAGCGGACATAATTGTTCAATGGGGAAACACCCCAGTCGATCAACCTATTTCAAATAATAGCCAGCAGAAATGTTGCTGCGTCATTTCATTCAGTACAACTGCCGCCTACAACTGATCTTCATAATACATTCTTTATGACTTTTTTCTGGTTCACTTTCTTATCAGCGTGGTCACCCCATTCTTTATATTTGCCATTAAGAAATAAAAGAACTCGGCATTCTGTTCTTTGGTAAATACCAAAAGATTATATATATATATATATATATATATATATATATATATATATATATATATATATATGCGTGTGTAATTTAGTTTGGTAGGAGAAATAACCAAACTTCGTGCTCAATTACTTGGGCAAGAGCAAAATGTTTTAATCTCACTTGACACTATACACTAATTTGATCTTCCATCGATAGCTTTAGTTTCACGGAAACACTGGGAACTCAGCCTTTAGGGCTATAGATACCAAATGTAATTGATTCTTCAGTTGATGTTTGATATGCTTATGGTAAATAAGCTACAAAGAAACGTTCGTTTTATTTCCGATGGAACTCATCAGGTTATATATATATATATATGTATGTGTGTGTGTGTGTGTGTGTGGGTGTGTCATCCACATATAGCTGTTTTGCGGTATATGGCGAGACGTGCCCAGTGTCTTCACGCAGGGATTCGAAACACAAATATCAGATCAGTTTCAACTGTGATTATCACAGTCAGAAATGGGTTAGAGGGTTTTTTTGTACTTTTATTTCTATTGAAAATAGTTTGTTTTTTTGTAATAGTGCAGTAATCATGACGAATAATTATAATGTCTGCTACAATCTTGAAAGCCATTTCTATGTTAGATTTCTTCGTTGTAAAAAAGAAACTGATATTAGCCCTTAAAAATAACGTCTGAGAAATATGCAGAGCCACTGACAGGATTCAAACCTGTGCAACGAAATACAAACTTCAGACGACGAACTAAATAAGTAGAGAAAATACGCTACAAGGTATAAAAGCTGTTGTAAAGTGAAAATCACGCACAAAACAAACTATGCAAGTGGTCTGATCGCTCCTTGTAAGGCTAGCAAAGACACGGGAGTGTCCATTTATTCTTTCTCTTTTTCTGCTTAACATGACAATATGCGGTATTAGGAATGCCTATTGAACACGACTACGTCTAAGTCTCTCTGTGTAAGTGTGTACGACGCAAAAGCATTCCGCGAAGCAAGATTTCCATGGCTTACTGCATATTCATAAGTACGTGTGTCCCAGATTCGTTCGTGTGACGTATTACTACTCCCTTCCAGTGACCTTGACGCCACCTCGACAGCCGGGGGCGCCCATGTCACTCTGACTCGCTTGGAAATAAAAACGACAACAACAACAAAAACGCAACAGAGTCTGAGGCGGCGACACAGAATCTCTTTGACAAGGCGACATAATGATTCTCACAAACCCCGTCGAAGGGATTTCTCACGCCCTTGCTCATATTATTAACAGATTCCCTTGTTTTTACGTTCTTAGCACCCCATCGCCACCACACGATCTACTTTCCATTGTATAACTAGTACGAGCTATCTGCAAAAGTAGCCAGCGCTAAAAAGACAGAAAGAGTGCTTCATACTATATACACATGAATACACAAATAAAAGTAGTCATTTTTGTAAGTAGGACACATTGAACACCTATATAAGATGTATTCCATCTAATAATCTTACTATCATAGAAATTTAGCGTACGTCTATCTGTCTGCAACTAAAATTACGTCACATTTTTCAAAGTATGACGTCATATTCTATCATATTTATTTAATTGCATTATCAATGTAGCTGTCACTATCTATCTAGACAGCGAGTTAGTTAATCAATACACACTGCAAATGATACCTAATTAATCTCAATTTGAAGTCTATGCTTATAATTTTACATAAATAATTAAGCATACACTTATATAAGTATATAAGATTATATCATTATTAGATATTACTATTAAAATTAATTTAACGATATAAAAATAGTATAATTTATTATGAAATATATATTTTTTGATTTACTAACTTATCTACTTACTTACTTATTATCGAGTGTTGTTTAGCCTTGATAAGTGTTAATGAGATGAATAGATTGTCAGTTTTATGATGATGAATATTATGAGATGATTGAAAATAATGAATGAAATTAGTAAAAGTTGATGACATGAAAACGGTTTATGACAATTGTCTATAGACATTTGATTTGAAGATAACCATGTTGTATCTCTCGAGGACGCGATTTTGTGACAACGTGTTCCACATATATAATTATTAATTAGATCATTTAGTATGAAATTAAACATTTTGCATTTAAAATTATCCGTCTAATTACAAGATTAATTCTATTAGTTTTTAATAAAATAAATTCAGTCAATAAATATATAATTCAACATTAGACAATATATAAATAAGTTCATAAAAAACTTTTTAACCACTAAATTCAATTTGAGACAACATGAAGTATGATCGAATGTACTGCTGGTTTGTCAAGCTGAGATCCGGTTCAAAGCGTTCCCTCGAATAATGCCAATGGAGACGCGCACGTAGAGTCAAGTCACTTCATGGTGGTCCCCAGTGTGGCTCGTCATTAATAGATCCAGGCGGTTAAGGAAGTCCTGTGTGGCAGAACCAATCACTTAACTCGTCTCCATGGCGTATTTTAATCGCTTGCGATCATCCATTGACACTGCTCCATGTCCAGGTTGTTTGAATTTGAAATTTAAACTTTCGATTTAATCTTTCGCGATTTCATTCTAACGAAGTTAGTGATGTCGTCAAATGTAATAACACTGTTTCATATTCCATCCTTCTGTCACATGCGCAATGCTACATGTTTAGTAGGAGGGTGTATAGTTGCAATTCGTATGCGTGTAGACAACAAGCCGGTGATGGAATAAATATATGACTCGAGATTTGACAACCGAAAATTTGCTTTCTCCACTTGGAAAAAGTTATTACGAGAGATTAAACCACTTGAAATCTTAGGAAAATAATGTCCCTCCAGATACGAGACACCCTGAATAGTAGGGTGTTATATCCAGAAATTAAGAGCTAGTAAATCTTGAGTTGTCTCGTGGCGTGGTCCGACCAATGTCTATATATATTTCAGCAAGACGAGGGTAGGGTCAATTGTTTTTTGTGGATCTCAGAGATAAAGGGTCTTTTTGAACTTAAGCTGGTAGACTGTTTGTGTTCGGTTGGGAGATATGTTTGTTCCAATTTGCAAGCCTGTTGGTCGGTGGAGAATTCGGGTGTCATTGTCACCTCAAAATAAAACATTTTTGCTCGTTTTAAATCTGAGTTGTGATCTTGTTTTGAAAGAAAAATCTTTTTGTTATAGCAATGGCTGAGAGCACATGATTGACATTACGGCTAGTGTCGAAATCAAGCACCGAAATCGAACGAAGACAACGAGCAGATGATCACGATCTGTACTGTGAACGCACCAAAACGAGGGTTCGCACTTTTTTAGGTGACTTTTTGTCATAGTTTACCCTTTTCACATTTCTAGATGGAGAACATGTTTTTATTTACATTATTTGTTTCGGTCTGTTATTCTCATACAGCGATAGTCATGATGACCCACCGGTTTCCGTGAGATCACTAAAGTAAAGCGACGTTGAGACTGATCAGTACTAAATGGGTGACCATTTGAGAAGATCATGTGAGGTGTGTATCACAGATTTCTTCAAATTCAAATTAATCTACAAACCAATCGTATACAAAAAAAGTACAATTCTGTCAAAAAAAATAACCAAAGGATGGTTGACATGCCGTAAAAACTAACAATGATGACTATTACATGGTTATTCTTATATCCACAACGTTTTTTTTTCTGTACGGTTCGTTTTGTTTTGGTTTTTGTCAAGTACTTTATGCCGTAGTCGATCATCTTCTGAGAATTTCGCACTGAACCCGTTTGATGATACTAGTCCAAAGCGTGTGTATAATGCAAGTTACAATATATCATCTAAAATATCTCCAGATAATCTTTATTTTTAATTAATCTATTATGATATTTTTGTCAAATAATTTTATGCTTCGGGTTTTTTCAGACAAGGATTTATTATTTAAGTAATTCTGACTACTTTTATCATCTTGACTCGTGGCGCAACGGATAAAGTGCTAAAGCAAGAGGGAAAAGTAAAAAAGAATCAAGTAGTCCGAATAATCTAAATAATTTTTAGTTTAAAATTATTTTCTTATTTGCTTACCCATTCAGTGTGAGAATCAGGAAAAGAAACACCGCCATTATAAGAACTAGTAGTTGGGTAACAAATACAACTGATAATCTACGAAATCACAGCGTATCCTAAATTGTAAGACGACTCCATAGAAACGTCTAAACGTATGTGCTTAGTATATACAGCTTGTCACATTACTTTTATTCTCCTGCTCTTCGGTAATAACTTCATAAGAATTGAATAGGCGGTGTAAGAAAAAGGATTGGCGCACAGGGCGAGCCTAGATGCTCAAATAATGTGCTTGTCTTCAAAAGACAGATAACATGTCTTCTTTTGTCGCCTTTAACGTTGGATACTCATAAAAAATAGCCACTTCAACGAAACAAGTGTCAATCGCCCAAACAAACAAACAAACAAGTCGATGACATCAGCGGAATTTTCCTTTTTCGATGTGAAATTCCGGTTCAGTTTGGAACGTCACGTTTATCGGTAATAACGCAAACAAACAAAAAATAGTCGATGCAATGACAGGAAATTCACGAAAAGCAACCAAAAAATTGAGAAAAATTGGTTTTCTTTTTTGTGCTTGGACATTTAATTTATTCATTTTATTTCAGTTTACATTTTAATCTAATATATTTTATTGAATTGATAACTGAGGGAGTTGAGCGTATGAATACTTACAGATAAGTTTCCGCTCCCTATAACGCTTTTGATTTTGTATATTGATTTTAAATATTAAACGAAGACGATTATTATTATTAGTAGTAGTAGTAGTAGTTGTAGTAGTTTGGTTTACTTTGATGGATTTAGTGGCATATACACCCTTGTAAGTTATTTAATGTCAATGTCTGTTTATTTCGTACAAGAATAGTTTGTTTATAGAGTTGTGTTAAATTTCATTTATTATTATTATTATTATTATTAGTAGTAGTAGTAGTAGTAGTAATATTAGTAGTATATTTTAGCGACCAAACTAAACCCTCAATGTTATCATTTCTGAAATTTGACAATAACAAGACTATAATCTATTTACTGACTCTAAACGATATTATTATCACCTCTATATAACTACTATTCCTAACACTACTATTACAAATGCTACCTCAACTCCTACATCTAATAATAATAATAATAATAATAATTGTATTATTATTACTACTAACAAAAAATATGCGACCAGAGGGAGCATATTTTTGTTAGTATATATGACGATAGCACATATACTATATTCCCCTAAATGAGGAGTTAATGTCTGAGAAGATGGTATCATGACTATACTACCCCCTCCCCCAAAGAGAATGTCATCTCTAGGAGGATAGTATTAAATGCATGAGAGACTGGTATCATGACAACAAAACAGATAGTACACCAGTCTGAAATAGTACAGTAAACTGAATTGAGCATTAAAAGATAATTTCGACTTCAGGCAAACAGATACCAAATCTACATAATTAGTAGATTATTATTATTCCTACCAGATATCATAATGAAATATCTGAGAAAAGTGATATGCTTACTTATAGACATGGCGATGATATCCGAAAATTGATCGAAATAAAAAGATATTGACATCGTAATAAGCAGAATGTCACAACGTCAGACAAATCATCACTATAGTAAAAATAGTATGTATTAGCATGTTACAACATTTAACTAGCTTGACTAGCATTGGTCTCCTAATTTACAAGAAGCACGACGTGTATATCGCCAACATCCCTTGTGGAAGCAATACTATGGATCTGTTAATTTACCTTCTTCCCGCCACGGGAAGATGGGACACAAAGTTGAGAGGTGGGTGGAAAAGCTAGTGCTCTCAAAGATACACTCGGGCTCCAGAAACATAACCATGAAACAACCTCGGCGAGTATGACGCCGCGCGGAAGCAGCTGATAGTACTCGAACACCGAATGGTATGGTTTCGCATGCACCCCTTCCCATACTTATGCCAAAATAGAACCTTTTGTTCAATTAATCGTATATAGTGAGTATGTTACAATAAGTATAGGGTTTCAGCGAATATAACCCAAAAACAAGTTGATCTGTCGTAAAACGGACAACTCAAACCAGACCACATAACAGCATTGTGGAAATGAGCAAATATCTGGGAGGATCCCAAACGTTTTTTTGTTCTATTGCAGAGTCATGTAGATAATTGCGACACCAAGCCCGCCACCTTTCGGCTTACAGCAAGCGAGTTTTTCCCAACAAATTGGCGAGTTGTCGAGCGGGTCAACCACCCACGAGTTGACACCCCCTATCCCACTGCGTAACCTGTTCTCTCTTTTGCTCGGATTAGAAGAGACTGTGGCACACCCACTGATAAATAACTGTCACACACCCATCTGCGGTTTTTGACATCACACACATTACATAAATGCAAATACGAAGAATAAGTTTTTAAATGTCCATAACTAAAATACGCAAACATGTTTTTCTCCACGGGCAGCAATTGCCTCTCTAAATTCAGAAGAACCGTCAAGATTTTAATTTTTTTTACACATTTGTTTTTGTTACTACTACTACTACTACTACTAATAATAATAATAATTAATAATAAATTTCCACGATTTTAATGTACGTCTTTGTAACTTGATAATGGGTCACATGTTAGTATTTGATCAATACCAACAGGGTCGTCTGGGTGAAGGAGGGTGATGTTGAAAGACAAAAAAAAAATTAATAAACTCAAATACACCACACTATTGACGATGTAGCCCATTGCATCACTGCGGTGTATTTTACGCATTATTATTATTGTTTTTTGGGGGGTTTTCACACAAGCAGAAGGCGGACTTATGGTAAAAAGTATCCCATAATTTCCAGCACATACCTGTTCGAACATATGTGTATGAAATCTGTGTATATATTGTGTGTATTTTAGTTAAGTGCAAGTATGTGCCCTATCAAAATGGTTTGGGTGGCTTTCTTTTTTGTGTTATTTTATTGTTTCCACATCAGTGGAATATCTCGTCATCCGAAGTTTCCTTAAGTTTGAGTACCAGTCTTTCTGACAGTTTCTATCCAAGTATATTTTAGGGGGGAAATATGTATCCGTAATACCTGTTTTGTTTCAGTTATCCTATCCGTAGACTGGTCTTCAACTGAGGCTACTACAGTCTAGTATTATAGCTTATTTTATGATTTAGGAAATTTAAATGCGGGTGTTGCTGGGGGTTCAACTTTGTAATCCAATATTACGCATCGTGAAGACAAAGGTTAAATAACAGTAAATTGCAGCTGCTTTCTGATTCCATTTGATCGAGAAATTATAATTCGCCGAAACCACGCATCATATTTCAATGATATTCTTGTTGAAAGAAAAGTCATTGGTGCCTCTCCGTTTACAAAATGGCCACCATTGTGAATAACATCCACACAACATCAGTCAGTGAAATCACAGCGAATCGGAAAGGCTATATTTGAAAACCTCTTCCCTTTGATTCTTTACACAGGTTGAATTACTTAAAAACTAAAAGGTTGACCTCCAATTGTGTATCCACCCCTTTGGAAATAGATCAAACTTCGAAGATTCCTTGAAATGTGTAAAAGAATCCATTTTAGACCTATAAGAATAATTGACAAGAACGTCCAGTCCTTTTGCCTTTATAATCAGTTTTTATTTGATGAGATAGTGGTGTATTTTAGATTACACACGGGTGTATAAACCATTATACACCCGTGTCGTCGTCGTGGAGCCAGGTGCTTTTCGCTTTCTGATAAACTCACTCCGACACCGGTTGTTTATATAAAACGTTTATTTAAAAATACACTCACAGAAAACATCAAAGAGACAACTTGTATACACGTGAGAGAGACAAATAGATAAATGGATAGCCACACTGTGGTCAGCAGCCACATGCGTCCTTCCTCCTTGAAATTCCGCCAGCTAAGAGATCGTAAATCTTCCCCAAGAAATCTCGTGGTTTCGTGACTTCCGTCTGGTGTCACTCTCTGACCCTTAACCTATAAATGTTTTCCACTCCAGCACGGCCCTCATTATGTAATAAGAGCTGCTATTTTTGAATATAACCAATACAATATTTGACAATGAAAGTCGGAAATAATATTTCAAAAAGAACTTTTCGTCTTTCACCGTTTTGAGATGCGTTCATGAATCTGTAAAAGAGGCTCTGTCTATCAGTCGGGCTGTCACACTTAAATTTAAAATATAATTTCTGTTCTTGTGATCTACCCTATTCCGTCACTGAATGGACTCTTCCTGACTCTATGAATAGTCGTTATGACTAATCAGTAGAAGAGGGAAGAGAAGCGAAGTGAGGAAGCAGCCTCTGTCAACCCATTACTTCTGTACTTTATGTTGATACAATTTCTTGTTAAGTACTTTCTGTTCGTGTCATTTCTTCCGGCCATTTAAGGCCACAATAATTTTCAGCCTTAAACGTGCAGATTGAAGGGCCGCATCTTTAAAATATCCGTTTTTGTTCTTTTTTTTTTTTCTTGTAGATTTAGTTAAAAAACTAAAACTCGTCCTCCAATTAAAAGTGCGGCACTTAGGAAATAGAACCAATTTCGAACACGGCTTAAAATGTGTAAAGTAATCCATTTTGAAACCTTCAAGAACTTGATATAATTTACATCCCTTCCCCTTATAATCACGAGTGAACTCTTGGCATCAATCGATTAGCGCACAGATATAAATACATACTCCACGTGTTGTAAGTCAGCAACGAGTGGTTAGTCGCGGCATTCCATTTTATTGATTACTTCCTGCCACATTGTTGTTGTCTTGATAAACAACTTATTGCCTGCGTTGCTAAGGACGCCACTTGGACAAGTCGTGCATTTATTAGTTCGACATACTGATAAATGAGAGAAAGAAAGACGATAAAATAGAAACACGAAAATTTAAGAATAAATAAAAGATATTTACATTAAAATAAACAAAATAGGTTATTTTGTATATAGGTCTAGTGTAGTTATTAGCAGTTCAACGCTCGAAGCGACCGTTGAACCATATGAGAAACAGTCTCATGATGGATTTGAGATATAAAAATCGCTTTGTTCATTGTTTTATAGAATTTGACACAACTGAAAATGTATATGAAATAAGGTCAACACAAAAACACGAAAACAACAGTGGCGTTACTAATCTATGAATACATCATAGTTGAGAATGAAGCATTAAGACAGGTGAAAAGAGGCAGAAAATGAAAATGATTAGTAGATGATAACACATACATAAAGCGTCATAAGTCGAGGGTAAAAATAAATTCTCTCTTTCTTTTACTTGCTTGTTTGTTGTCTTGCTTGTTACTAGATGCCGTCATAAAACACAAGGGTGGAATGAGAAGAGCAATCATGGGAGGAAGCGAATGATATAAATAATTAAGAGAGAGATAGTGGAGAAGAGAGAGTGGGGAAAGAGACGGGAGTCAGAGGGCAACTAAGAACGAATGATTATTATGAAGAAATATATATATATATTTAAATAAAAATGGATGATTGCATAAAAGGATAAATAGTATCTTTTGGAAAATTTATAGATATGAAAAATACTGACCCACCGGACTAAAGGTTGTCTAGTATATTATAAAAATAATAGTAATATGCTAATACGTTTGTTTAAAAACTGTTTCCAAACATTCATTCTTTCCATAAAAGTTCCATAATTTACGAATGTGTGTGCTAATGTGATTCTGAATAAAACATCAGAATGAATTCGCAAAAACAAAATGGCGGTCAGTGTTAGAATAATTATAACTTATCACAAAATTACAGAAGTTATATTCCATGTTAATTATACACCTGAATAAAACTGCAAATATATCGGCTTAAAAGTTTATTAAAAAGAGGTTCTTTAATAAGACAGCAGCGCATGACGAAATTAATGTTTTCCTTCGGTTTAAGAGCACGAATGAACTATAATATTTGACCTTTTCCTTTAATTCAAGCCCAAAAACTTCTATTAGATGGTTTGAAGGCAACATAAAACGTTTTTCCAATTTCAAAGTGTCACAAAAGTAAACACACGGCGGTCGTCTTGTTTCATTTAGACTCTTAAATCACAAGAAAACATGCGTTTTCTTGTGCGCCTCGATTGTATCAAAGAACCGAAGAAAGCGTACAATGACCAGGTCAATAAGCAGTTCAAATGAAATGAAAATGACTCGTGAGACTGCACCCTATAGACCGGTGTCGTCTTTCCTTCGGGGCTTGATTCCACCTGTCTGTGGGTTTGTCCTGTGCAGTTCTAGGAGGTCCACCTTCCCAGGCTTTGCCTCCCCTCTTTGGGGAGGAGTAAGTTTATTGCTTACTGCCTGAGGCGCCTCCACTGGGGAATGCCGACGGGGCTGCCCAGGCAATTTTTAATGGCCAGAGTGCTCACTTTCTCGAGCGCTGGCTTTTCAAACCCCACTTTCCCGACCCGATCTTGGGTCACATCTTACCTTGTGGGAGTAAGATAAAACTGGCCTTGTGCCTAACTCCTGAAAGGGAGTAAATAAACAATAACAAAATATATTGTCCTTACCTATCTATATTTATTGGCGTAACGATTAAGTAAAATATTAGTGATATGAGCCCTTGCTGATATTATGATGAAACTGCTTTTCATAATTACGCGAAGACGAACACACGCACACAGAGGTTCAAACTGGAATCTATTAGCAAAGATTGTCAATGTCTTACACTTAAAGAATACACGTAACACGCAGAACAGCAAAGTATTATTTGAATAAACAAATAAAAGCAAGTATACATTTATTAATGAAAACACCTTCCAGTTATGTCTTTTATACTTTGTGTGTTTTTTATTTTTATTTTTACATATAGTTTGATTCCATTGTATTCCGACAAATCAACCTCCTTAGATTATTTAATATCGTAAAAACACAATGGTACATTTTTCGATAAACACACTCAGCTAAATCACTCTCTCCCACGAATATTTTTTTAAAAGTCGATTACGTATAAACACCCTGAAAAACTTGGCAGAAGGAAGAACGATAAAAACAATTATTTTAGAATTTAGAGTGGGGGGGGGGTCAGTTTCGTATATAAATTTAACGTAAAATGATATCTCATCTCTAGACTATTCTAACTTATTTAGGCCAGTTAACTAAAATAAATCCAGTGACCCTAAGCCCGAGTGGCAAGGTCGTAAAACCACACGTAATCTCTATTAAAAAAAAGTAACCCCTCACCCACAAACAAATGCACAGAATTTATCTCCCATACAAAAATTAGTAATGATGTTGGTTAACTGATCTAAATATTACGTTAAATTTATATGCGAAATTGATCCCCCACTTTAAATTCTAAATTAATTATTATTTATTTTTTTCTTTCCGCCAAGTTTTTCAGTGTGTTTACATGTGATCGCCTAAAAAAGTAGCTCATCTTTTTGGGGGGAGGGGGGATAGCTGAGGGTGTTTATCTACAATAATACCAACACAATTCTTATTGATTGGTTTGGTTTGTCCGTTTTACGGCAGCTCAACCACGTTGAGTTTATTTGTAAAAGATTCATTGTATACGATTAATTAAACACAAGTTGTTAATTTACCCATTATTTGGTTATACACATTATTAATATGTAAATTTATTACTGTTTTGATTGTGTGTGTGTGTGTGTGTGTGTGTGTGTGTGTGTACAAGCGAGCGGGTATGTCTGTTATTGTATTTTTTATGAGTATGTGTGTCGGTGCGTGTGTGCACGCTGTTAGCAGTGTCCATCTATGCATGTGTATGTGTACAGTATGTTATGTATTAAGCTGCTTTTTTGTGGATGCTATTGTTTGTGCGGATAATATTACTAAACAAGCGATTATTTAGCCTGCAGGGCTGGAAATAAACAAAGACACCCACAAAGTGAAAAACGAGACTCGTACATGATTCAAAGCGGTGCCTCGGAAGAGGGGGCGCGTGGCATGGGCGTCTCTGAACGTTACGAGTCTCATGTTTAACTTTGTGGCATCCGTTGCTTATACTTTCGGAAATCAATTTTCAATATTAAAAACCGTATGTTTATATGTGTATACTTATCTAATTTGTTATGCACATAAATGAACAACTACGAACAAAATTAAGATGCAAACTTCTACAATAAATATTTTTAATTCATTGAAATCAGTTGGTTCATCAATAAGTGGATACAACACAACTGAATGGTTTGCTATACTGATTACCAAAGAAAACTAATAGTTTAGGACGCCTAAAATAATAGGTTGTTTTTTTGTGTGATGAGATAAGCGAACTAAAATTAAAAAACACATAAAACTTTAATGATAAAAGTATGATCGACGACTATTCTGATTATCAGCTGTATTTTCTTCAGCTTTTCATGTTTTTCTTTTAAAATAAATCACTTACTGATTTTACATGATAAACTAAACTAATCAGCGTAACATTCAACTAAGTTTCGTTCGTTCAAGTTTACTAAAGTATCGTAAACTCCATCGTGTATACACTTAGTAGTAAGGCTAAGGCAGGGTATTTTTAGTTGCTAACACCGGTTTCTTACGATGACGCGTTGGTGACGTTAGGCTGAAACTGCCAATGAAATGGACGGAATATAAATAGCTGAAAAAGTCCACGAAATTCGATTCGGTGACGAGCGCACAGCTGAACAAAAGGCGGCGAGTTGCCAACAGACACGTTTTTTCAGTATTTGAAATTTTGATTCATTTTTTTCTTCAGTCGAGCGAATAAAACAAATATTAAACGCCCAGAAAACATTGAATGAAAGGTCTTTATGGTTGCTTCGATCATAATAACCTCTAAATAGTGGAGAAATAAAATATTTAAAAGGGAAAGAAGATAAACTTTAACAGTGATTAATGTTAGCTAATCTGTGGGACCTATTCCCCATTTGAACAAGTAGAAAGAATCGTCACGTATCCTCGTTGTAAATCCACTGGCTTAACTAACCGAATAGATATGAGAAAATAATTTTTTAAATAAAGGTGGGTTGTTTTGTTGAAATATTCTAAAAATAAAAAAATTAAAAACCGGTGGAGAACAATATATATATATATATATATATATATATAATAAAAGGCAAGTTTTATTTACGGCACCCTGGTGTATAGATATGGAACTATGCCACTGTGATATACACAGTGAATGAGAAAGAGAGCGACCACTCCCAGAACCAATCATTCATTGCTTTTCGCAATAAGTTATTTAATTTATTTGACATAAGTTTACACCTGTGGATATTTAACCAATGTAAACTCTAGAAACGGTGAATAGAATTTAATGTCAAAAATGGTTGAACATAGATACATTGCTCTTTTGTGATAATTAACAAGCCATTATTGACCGATTCTATTTCATACGGGTGGATTCGATGCTCACTTGGGACCGACCCTATACATGTAGCGCTTGGTTGATGATGAGCTCTGCTGGGTAATTAAAACAACCCATGCTCTCGATTAAATAAAGCAAACTTAGTTATTGTCTGAAATTTGAAATCAATTTGTCATCGCCGGCCAGTGTCTGATCGGCGCAGATCACAATGAACGGTTCATGAATGTTCGTTGTAGTTGCTGTGGTAGCTGTCTTTCAGTTATTATGATTTATTGTAATTGACATTTTAATTAATACCGTGAAGTGTTGACAGATATTATTTTTTTAGTCCAAGATTAACGTCGTTAAACTTTATTTAATTGGAGAGATAAATACTGTCAAATATTAAAGCGAGTCAATGTTCAAATATGTATATATATATGTATATATGTATATGTATATGTATATATATATATGTATATATGTATATATATATATGTATATATATATATATATATATATATATATATATATATATATATATATATATATATATGTATATATATTAATTTTATTCACTCCAAACAAAGCATATTGAAACTAAAGCGCAGAGGGCTACTGCGATAGGAGTCAGAATTTTGGGGGGCAGCCTTGCTGGGGAGCAAAATGTTTGTTCACATTACATTTAAATTTCTGTATGTTTGTTACGGTCGGGGAAACAAAGGCAAGAAAGAAGCTATCAGAATAGAAAATCTTTCGGCATCTAAGGACATTTACAATGAAGGGGTGGGATTTTGCTACTAGTCGGGTGGATCGGGAGTATTTACGTTGTGGGTACAAGTGGAGTGAGGTAATCTTTTTAAATGTTTATAAAAATCCCTTCGGCAAATCGTTATAACTTTTTGTTAGAGTTCCTAATAAAATCTAAAATAGCTTTAAAAGAAGATGCCTAACTCTCATCGGATTGTTTCAGACACTGAAATAAGACAATACATGAAACAGAAAAAGAAACTTATCCACGTTGAATTATTTGTTAGAATTACTGGAATCAAATGATGTAAATAACATTTTAGATATTTTAAAGCATATAAAGATTTTTTTAGATATTTTAAAGAATACAGAATTTCAAAGATTTCCATTCAAAATTGGTTATATGACCAATTAACGTAAAGTAAAAAACAAAAATGGTTAAAGTACATTTTAGGGGTGCCCCTAAAGAAGGAATTTTCAAAAGCCATTATTTTCGTCTTGATAATAAAAAGATAAGATCTTAATTTAAATCAAATACAAAGAAATTGTTTAGTTGTTTTTTTCTATATTTAAATTTTAACGATTCAATAAGTAGTACTATGTCGGAGATTGTTTAGCATATCATAAGACAATTGCAAAACTTCGCATTTTTTTTTGTACGAACACCTAATTAAGTAACCTTATTCTTTTGATCTCCGAATAATTCACGTTAGGGTTAGAGTTGTGGATTAACATTTATCACAATTAAGCGGACAATCCTTCTTCAAATCCATCAGACTGGACATAACTGATTGACGTCATGTACTAAATCGTTTCAGTATAAAAAAAAACTTTTTAAAAAAATTAAATAAAACATAGATACTTAGAAACAGAGATGACTATTAAAACCACATGGTTTAGCTGCGCCCCTAAAATGCAGTTTTATCATCAACATGAGTGTAGAGCCAAATAAATTACATTTAATCAATGATAATTAACTATTAACTAAGTTATTAATCCGTTTTTTATAACCGTTCTTTTTCTTTCAAATATCAGTAATGCTGATTGGAATCAAAGTTTGTTATAACCCAGAAATGTTAAAATAAGTATCGATTGGTTACTGATTTCTGTATTAGGTAAAATAAGGCACCTATAAAAATCAATAAAAAAAAGAAATTAATAAAAAGAAGTTCCATTTGTATAGTAAAAGTTTCTCACATCAGATCATGATTTATGAATGAATGAAATAAGATGGTTGTATGAGAACTAAAGAAAGAAAAAAGTTTTAGAGTATGAAAATGTCATAAGAAATAAAAAGTATAAAACCAACTTACAAGCATGATTTTCTGTTGACACATTTTGTCCAGGAGAGAAAAATTGTATTGTATATTCTCTGAAAGCTGGAGACTCAACTACCGATGTTTGAGAGCGAACTGGCTATTTATAATTAAGCAAAATCCCACTAAGACCCCCACGTCCACTCATATACGCAAATATACGTCCGAGTACATCTCCGTAGCTCCTCCCATGATATCACCCAACCTCCATTTTTCTCTCCCCTCTCTCTCTCTCTCTCCATCCTCTCCCTCTATCCCTCTCTCTCTCTCTCCTCCCTTTCCTGTCACAAAAACACTTGATAAGTAATTAACTACGTGTACTTCTATAACAACTGCTACCATGATTCTGAAACGGAAATTATGATCAGTCCTCCTACCTAAAATCGGGAAAAAAATGACCATTTGTTTTGTGGTATACTCAAGGAAGGAAGGAAAAAAACTAATGGGAGCGGAATTGGGACTCTATGGGGGGAGGGGGGAGATGTATCGTTTCGAAAGAAAGCCAAACACAAACTAGGGAGAGAAAAAGAAGAAAAAGAAAGTATGAAATCGTCACAGGACATGGTTTTTCAACCGCCGTAGTCCCATCATAGTAGTAAAAAAAAATAGTAATAGCGTCCCGGGAATGTGACTTTTTACATACGCACTTCAGAAACACGCTTAAAATAAAAATACTAGAGAGTGAGTGTTGCAGGGAGACAAGAAAAATCGGATTTACTAAAACTACTAAACTACTACTGAATATGTTTGTTTGTTTTTTGGGGGTTTTTTTGTTTTGTTTTTGTGTCGAACGCTAAGGATTGAAAATACCTTTCTCTTCCTGGATAAGAATGAATGAAATATATTGAAGAAAGTTACGAAAAAAGAAAGAAAAAAGGGTTTTAAAAAAAAGAAGGAAATCCTTCAAAGTCTGAAACGACTATGATGTCATTTTTCTAGGACATTCTATTGTATTTTCCGGTCTGTAACCCGGGAGGGAGTAATATAACAACTTTAACCACTTTTTTTTTTCAAAAGAGTGCGTGTTATTCACGCGCGTGCTTGAACTTGAATCTGGATGTGTACATTTTTCTCTTTCAAGGTGATATATAAGTAATAATGGTTACAATTCGACAAATAATTGAATGTGGAAACGGACTAGGCATTATTGAACTCTACTTTATCAATCGATAAATCAAATGAGATGATCATTTAAAGTTGCTAAACTTTTTCTTGGCTACTAACAAACATGTGTGTCATCCGAATACAAATAATTTGTCTACAAATTGATTAGATTTATTCTTATTATACCATTCTGATAAAAGGAAACTTACACACAAAGCTATATATATATATATATATATATATATATATATATGTATATATATGTGTGTGTTTCATTTTACTTCAGTCGAAGTTCTCAGAGATCAATGGGCCACTTCATCTCTACATTAGTGAGTTAGTAAAGAAGTTAAGAACATTAATTTTCCTCTCCCCAATTGACCCATGAACTATGTTATAGTATGTCTTTATTGTGGTCTCTTGGTCTTACCGGATTCCAGGACAATAATTCATCTAGTCTGGTGGAGTATCCAGCTAAGTGATGTTACTTGAGGTAACATAAATTGGAGAATGTGCATCCTTCCTCATATGATCCAGTATATAGCCGTGTCGAGGGGATCTTATTTGGGCTTCGAATACTGTGTTATTGTAAATATTTGGTCAGGGTTTACTTTTAGGGTGAAGTATCCTCATGTCGGATTGTCCTGCCAAATCCTTGTACATAGACCGAAGACGCTCGGTGATAATGCCTAGTAGCTAATTTAAACTCTGTGTGTGATTGAAATTTAAAATACTTGGCAATCACTCATTGAAACTTAAGATTTATTCATTCATTCGTATACGATATGAAAGGAAACACACGTTGCTGCGTAGTTTACTTACTATAAGTGAATGTTTTACTACTGCGTTGCTCTATCTACTTAAATATTGAGCATTGTTGAAATAAATACCAAAATACAAATATATAGATAATGTTATCTAACACACACACATTTATGTTAGTATTACTATCAAATATGACTATTTTAATGACTGAAATAATTAACTTAGAATTCATTTTAATAATAAATATTTGAGAATAAGACGTATTGATGACATAATTCGGTTATATATATATATATATATATATATATATATATATATATAATCAGACACCAAATCTTATATCCATATTATAATAATATTATGATACGGTTCATTTTTTTTAAGCCATCAGCATATATTATGCATCCTAATTCTGACATGATGAAATTATTCGTTTCTTTTGCTGGTATCTTCTGTAAGATCACTCAGGAGATTCAGTATCCGAACGTTACGTCAGAGTAACTTAACAACATCGGACAGTCAGGGAATCCTTATACGCGACATGTTTTCAAACAATTATTTCTGTGGTTCCGTTTATATTCATAATTTTAAAATGGCAGAAAGTAGATTTATTCAAGTCAATCAGTGTTGTGATCGTTCAATTTTAAACGGTTGATTAGATTCAAAGGTGGTGAGTTAATTTCCTTGTGACAGCATTCTTTTTAGAGTTTGTACATTTCTTGTAATTACTTATAAATAAAATACTAATATTTTTCTGATTATCAAAAATTAATTAAGAAAACACATTTTTTTTTAATTGAGCTCCATTTTTCGATGTAACTTTATTGTAAGTTAGCTGTGTCTAACCGGCGTTGCTCGAGAAAGTCTGTTTTTCTTTCACTTTTGTTTCGTATTTTTCTTTTAGAATTATTCCGTTTGTTATGTTTCTTTTACAAATTTATTTTTTTAAATGAGATTTTCGAAGTTAAATGTAATTATTACGATATTATATGATCATACAATTATTAATTTAACTAAATTGTTAATTACTTTACTTAAGGTTTTAACTTTTAATTATAACATTATTGGATGTAAATAGCTTCAAAAACTTTTAATCTTTTCATATGTGAGGATTTGCTAAGAGTTTTACAACCAGAAATGACTATCTGTGCGACAATTTAAATGATTCCAAATTCCTTTGAAATTTCGAAGTGTCACGAAGTAATACATTCTTCTTTTTTTATTAACTATTAACAAAAGATTAAAATGTCTGACTTGTTTGCGAATAAATAATAAATTCTAGTGAGCTTAATTTCGTAATGAAATTATTATTTTAAATATGATTTTTTTAGTTGGTGTTAGTACTTTATGCTTTGTGATTTCAATAAATAATCGACAAATAGTAAATATATATATATATATATATATATATATATATGTGTGTGTGCGTGTGCGTCACGTAAGGGCGAGAAACGCACACATACACATTTATACAGACACATGAGAAGTGATCACACAGTTTTATTAATCTAGCGGTGTTAACACCACTGGGTACTTTGCGATGAGTGACCGTAAACAAGTGTCAACGTAACACTTCGGTTATGTCAGTGTTATTAACGTAATGCCGGTCTAGAAAGAATGCGGGCAATACAAAGATGTGAGTGTTATACCAAAGTGTGGGTTAATATTCGATAGTTTCGTCCTATTTGGGTTACCCGCTGAACCAGCTGAATTGGTTATCTTGGATCAAACGGTTTATAAAACAGAAAATTGGGTAAAAATTATTTTCGGACTGATTGACATAATTAGGTTAAAACAAATTGTTTTGTCTTTCAAACTTAGATTTCGGCGGGACTTCGGAATAGAACTCGCATCGTTTGTTATTGGGGTTTTGTGCGTTTTAAAAGTGAGAGTACGATTATCTATATGTATCTGAAATCGATTTGCCATCGTCGGCCATTGTCTGGTCAACGCAGATCACAAGGAACGGCCTGGAACCGTTCGTTACTCTTGCGGATTGGTAGGTAAACGTTACTATTGGCGATATGAATTATTTTCAAGGAAATACAGTTATGAATTTGTCAAAAAAAATATTTTGGCTTATTTACTCGTTTTTTGCGTTAAAAATACTATTAAATAGAAGTTATAAACATTTTTAGATCCGTAAGTATCGGTTGTGAGTAAAGTTATGAGGCGTCAGACATTTTCTTTATTGATAGGAAGTTAACTCCGGACCCCTTATTACTTTACTCACAACTAATAATCACGAAACTTAAAAATGCTTATAACTTCTATTAAATATTATTTTTAACTCACATACGTCACAAATATAAGTAGGTAAAGCAAAGCAAATTGTGTTTGACTAATTTCCCAGCTGTATTTCTGTTAAAATAAGTTCTGTCGCCAATAGTAACGTTTACCCGATTGATAGACGACTCTCAAATTTCATGAACAATATTCATTAACATGCACCGGGAGGAGTTATTTCATTTGAAGTGTGTAATTTCTACGTAAAAGCCGCGAAAACTACATTTAAAGAAAGGATTTGAGTTTAAAGGGCGATTTTTTTTATTCATTTATTTATTTGCCAAAATATAATGCGGCCTCTATTCCGAAGCTCCGCAAATGTTTATTTTGTAGTAAACGTTACTAATAGCGACATAAATTATGTTAAAGGAAATACAGTTGGAAAATTAGTGAATATATATATAAATATATATATATTGGTTTATCTACTCATATGTGATCTATCTGCGTTCAAAAATAATATTTAATGTAAGTTAGAAGCATTTTAGTTACCGTAAATATTGGTTGCGAATAAAGTAGGTAACCGGACCGGAAGAATCCCCGTTTAATTTAATTTTGACTAATTTTCCAACTGTATTTCCTTTAAGATAATTTATGTCGGTAATAGTAACCTTTACTTCTTTTCTTTTAAACAAAATAAGCTTTCTTGTACTACAAAAAGGGTAAACACATTAGATACCAAGTTTATGCCGTGTAAGCAAACGTGAAAATACTGTCCCGTGCTGCTGCTGTTGTTGTTATCGGTGTTATACTGACTTGCTTACTATTTCTATCAGTGTTGTAACACTATTATTACTGCTATTAGATATAGTAGTTAATAGTAGTAGTAATACAGTTTGAAGGAATCTACTTACTACTGTTTGTTTAGCGTTTACTGAAAATCAGTAGGGATTATTTTGTAGCGGTTTAAAGCACTTCTGACAGTTGTGGAAGTAAATTAAACATTTTACGAGAAATCCCAAGTAAAAGGAAGTAGTTGCTCTCAACCAAAATATAAATATGTTAATGGTTTTATTCCTTTGTCGATGTGCGTTTTAAATGTCACCCTGACCAAATCAAAGCGGGCAGAAAGAGTCACATTAATTAATAAAAACGGATATTCTTTTTTTTAAAAATGCATCCATTCCATTAAGCTCTAGATATTGACACACCCTGGTTCCCGTAAGATTGCTGAAGTTAAGCGACGTGGAGTTTGGACAATAGTAAATGGGATGACCTTTCAAGAAGACAAGGTGCTGTATGTAAGACAAATATCTTCAAAATGGATCTACAAAACGGTTTCGGTACAAAAATTGGGCTTCTTGGCCTTTTGGCTAAGATCAAAGTGTAGTATCTGTTCCGATGGATACTGCACGCCTGTCCTGTGCAGTTCGAGGAGGTCCACCTCCCAGGCTTTGCCTCCCCTCTTTGGGGAGGAGTAAGTTTATTGCTTACTGTCTGAGGCGCCCCTACCGGGGAATGTCGACGGGGCTGCCCAGGCAATTTTTAAATGGCAGAGTGCTCACCTCTCGAGCGCTGGCTTTTCAAACCCCACTTTCTCGACCCGATCTTGGGTCACATCTTACTTGTGGGAGTAAGATAAAACTGGCTTTGTGCCTAACTCCTGGGGAGGAGTAAATAAAACAAACTGTTCCGATGGATACTGCACGCCTGTCCTGTGCAGTTCTAGGAGGTCCACCCTCCCAGGCTTTGTCTCCCCTCTTTGGGGAGGAGTAAGTTTATTGCTTACTGTCTGAGGCGCCCCTACCGGGGAATGCCGACGGGGCTGCCCAGGCAATTTTTAATGGCCAGAGTGCTCACCTCTCGAGCGCTGGCTTTTCAAACCCCACTTTCTCGACCCGATCTTGGGTCACATCTTACTTGTGGGAGTAAGATAAAACTGGCTTTGTGCCTAACTCCCGGGGAGGAGTAAATAAAACAAACTGACGCAACAATGGTTGATATGCCGTAAAACGCAACAGGCCAAAAAACTAGCATTTAAAAAAATACATCTTCAAAACTTTTTAGTCAGTCTAACCCATATCTTAGGCACATATTTGAGGCTATCTTGGCCTTTTGGCTAAGAGTAAAGTGTAGTATCTGTTCCGATACTACACTTCATCTTTTCTTTCAGTCAGTCCCAATCCATAGTGCAGCTTTTGGAGGGAGCTGGATTCTCCCCACATTTAAAATCGATCTTGTATCTAATTCTGCCCTCGTGGGAAGGCAAGTAAATAAGGACGTCGGATGTCCATAAAACTTGGCTGAAACTTTTTTGTTTGTTTTTTCTTTTACACTGGCAGCTTAAAGAAAATGGCATCTTTTAAATAACTTTAGAACATTTGAGTCAATCCAACTTACATTTTAGGAACATATTCGAGGATATTGTCACAATTGACAGATCATTTTTTTTATATAAAACTTGGCTGAGTAGTTTCTGTTTAGATATAAGGATTCATTAAAAAAAACAACTTTAGTGTGACTGACCGACTGCTTGAGACAAAAGCCTCTGCGTGGACGCAACTAAATAAAATGTATCATTATTTTCCATTAAAAATTTATCAGAAATTAAAAAAAAAGAAAGTAAAACAATGTCTTGTATGAAATGCATCAAAAAAAAAAATTATTTACCGATTCTGCGACTTTACAATATTTAAAAAAATGAGCCCTGTTCCAGACGGCCTTTATCCATGTTGGGATGTACCGAAGCAACTTTCGTTTGTTTTTTTCGTTTTTTTTTTTTTTTTCGTTTGTTTTTTTTCGTTTTTTTTTTTAATTTTTTAAGTAACCTTAAGTATCGTTCGAGGATGAGTATTCCAACTGGTTATAGAATACTTATAAATTTTTTAAATTGTATATATATATATATATATGTTTGCTCGAAGCACTTCTTTTATATAGGTATTTAATAAATATAAAGCCATCTTGGGACCTTTATGAGAATGGGGGGGGGGTCCTGAATTAACTGACCATTTACTGAAAAATAAAAATATCGCATATATTGTCTCCAATTCTTTGTTTTATATTGTCTCCAATTCTTTGTTTTCGTTCATCTCCTCTGTCACCGTTTCGTTTCTATTTCCACATTGCAAACAGCCCTATTAAATATCTATAAAAAATATATATATGAGATCATGACGTAATATCTTTGAGAAATGTAACAGTTTCCGTGACATGACAATTTTTATTGCAGTAAAATAAAGAAGAAATACATAAAACAATTTCCAAATGCTTTAATTAAGTGACAAGCAATTCATTTCGCTTTCGATTTGTGGACATAATGGAAGATTATAAGAATGTCCTGATGAGATCTGTGATTGAAATACGGTTGCATTCACATACTTTATTACGATTTACTCGCTACGAGTTTTCACACGAGTCATTATCAGAGATTGCTCACTGGTAATAAAAAGTGGTGTTCCCCGGAGTCTGAGTGACAAAATGTCTCCTCGTGTTTCCAGAACTCTCCGCCTCTTTCGATACAAGTTAGAAATCAATTTGGTTATTGCAGCAGCCATTTACCATTGATTTCTCGCTGATAACAACCCTCTTCTTCTTCTTCTTCTTCTTCTTCTTCTTCAAAGAATGTAGTACTTTTTGTGTTCTTCCAATGAAGGCCTGGATGGTATTACAATAATTTTCGTAGTGTTGAATAGTTAGGTCATTTTTTCGGGGAAACTCCATATATTTGTTTAGTTTTTGTGTTTTCTTGATGTTCGCTGTGACTACTGGGACGACGAAATCTACAATTTAGCAGTTTTTCCTTATTAACTATTGTAACGTACAGTCTCCTTGCTTGGATGTGTTTTTCCGTTTACATTTCATGTCTCAGACGATGTTATGCCTTTCAATTTCCAATATAGGCCCCGGTCCGTGTCTCTACCATCTGTATACCTAAAGTGCAGACATTTATACAGTTCCAAGTAGATTACCTTCCTAACGTAACCATGTCTGTTTATGTATTATGTTATGGTATTATGGTTATCTGACTTATTTCGTGACTCTTCTAGACATTATGTATAGAGGAGCCTACGACAAAGGACGAGCAGTCTTTCTATAACATACTATTCTGCACTTCTGTAAATAGAGACTCTTGTAAATATACCACCGTGTTGCCATATTTATTATCGGCCCTTCAAGGCTATAACATATTCCTTTGGGGCTATTTCGCTGCATTTACTTATGTGATTTACCATTTC
>OY744517.1:185865140-185877640 GCA_963556195.1 Sepiola atlantica | reverse complement strand
TCAAAATCGGAACTGAGCCGCATCAAGAAACAGATCTTTCACTCATAAATAAGTTTTAATTTTTATCCAAATGTATAAAAATCATCAGGATGTTATTTAGACACTTTTGAGGATTCGATGAACCATGAAACTGAAGTGAAACATCGTATTTGCTGTTTATGAATGAATGACGAGCACGCAGACCCCACCATATAATTATCAAAACTTATAATACAAAATTATTACGATCAGTAAATTCATTGTAAATGTTTACTCGAGAAAAGTTTAATATTAGTATATGCGTTTATTTTCGACTGCTTCCCTGCTACACGAGAACTGGAATCCATAATTAGACTCTAGTTACTCCAGATGGTGTTATGAAATGTTTTGAAAAAATTATTGAAACTAATTTAGATTTTTTTAACCGTTCACATATAGATTTCTATAATGGCAAAGCAAATAAACAATTCAACTTTCTATTTTATATCTATATTTTTGGATGCTGTACCCCATAAAATTGTTAGAATATACGTTATTCCAAACATAGCTATCCTTAAAACGAAAGGCTAAGAGCAAAAGTACAGTTAACACATTTATTACAGTTGACAATTATAAAAGACAAGCAACTTACATAATACAAAGCAATGAAAGACATTTAGTTGTTACTCTACCTCTCTGATAGGAACATTGATTACCGGGAGGACCTATATTTTGTGTGAGCCCCACGGAGAGGTCCAACAGCGGTGAATTATTAATACTCTCTGGCCTCTTTCGATCACAATCAGTAGAAACCTATCAGTGATTCTCAGAACCGGTGCACCACCAGAATCGGTTTCATACAAAATTTAAACTTTTCTAAGTCCATGTTTTTAATCAGTTACGCTGTATTTTTGTAAGTGAATCATATGTATCTATGCAAATATGAGAGACGTTTGTCTGTCTGCCCGACTGTTCGTTAAGTACTTCTAGGCTATAAGACCTTGCAACGTTCTAGGAGTAATCATCTACCTATGCATATTTGCGTAATAGTGTCATATTATCTATACTGGATTTAGTTGATCTCTGATTTTAATGATTTAAGCCGTCGTCAAAGTATACATAACTTTGATTATTCTCAAAGTTAATTTTGATTCTTTGTTAGATTTTTACGGGTTAAACCGTCACCATGAGTAATCAAACTTTATTCATTCCACATCATATTCAATCCTCTCATAATATTATTCATTATTCAACTAACAATCCATACATCTTGTTTACCTTATCAGCGAGTGGCTTTTGGCCTTGATAAATGGTGACTAATTTGTAAAGAAAAAAACTCTACAAAATTAACTTTTAAGCCCTATGGTGCCAATTGTGTAATCTGTATTTTCTCAGTTTTCACCATATCGGGATTTGTTTTATTGATTAGAAGTATTTAGACATTCTAAATGGTTTTCCCTCATAAAGGATGAAACAGTTTCTTATTGGAAATGTTTGATCACTGATTTAATGAAATTTAAACCATTGTAAAAAGACAGATAATTATTAGGATTCGTAATACTTAAGCAACCTTCGATCGATTTAAGCCTCCCCACCCCTGAATTTAATTTTAAACAAATTCACCCTTTCTAAGTCCATAACTTCAGACGTGTAAGCCTTATTATATCAGTTTTCAGCATTGTAGTATGTTTTTGATTGCTTTGCAGTATTTTGGCTCTCGACTTCTTCCAGTTATTAAAGACTATCGCAGCCCGTGGAAGCGTGGACATTCCTTCTGTCTGTTTTATAGTGTTGCATGCTTTCTATGGACCTTCGGCGCGAACACAGACCCCACGATATTATTGTACCACCTTTGTTCAAACTGAAACATACTTATCTAAGTACTCTGCTTAATGTAGTGGCAGAATATACATAGCTATGGGGTTCTATCTCTAAAAGTATTGTAGAAGTCTGTGACAGGTTTCTTTTATATGGACGCCCGGCGCGAACGCTGACCCCATAATATTATTGTACCATCTCTAAATAGCACATATACTACACTTTTAGCATAAGGCGAAGAAAGCGTATTTTAGTTCTTTCATGTCCGACACAACAGCTACATGAGATAAAATTTAAAGCACTACTTTTTTAACATTGTATCGTCAGCGATCAGACGATCTCATCTTTTAAAAAGGTAGACGGTGATAACGTACGTAAGAACATGAATTTGCGCTAGCGTATTATTATATAAATCCTAACAGTGCCTTAATTTTATGAACCCTTCCTGTAATTAGTTTTCATGCTCGTATATAACATTTGCGTCCCGATGTTCGTTCATGAGAAATAATCGATTTTTAACATAAAATTACAACTAATTTGGCGGGAAAATTCATGTTGACATTTAATTTTACTCCTATGACTGGGAGTAAAATTAAATGTTCTACGCCTTTTCATTTCTGAACCAAATTCGATATTAATGCATTGGGTGTAATTTTGATACTTTTATTAATTGTGTATTCTCGTTTTAGAGTGAGACTCAAAATTCATGTATTCATATTCTAGGCTGTATCTAGCAAAAGAAAACTTTTATATATCCTGGCGTGCTTTTATAAGATACATTCAAATTTCACGCCTACATACTGTAATAGATGGTCTATGACTGATATAAATAACTTTCATCTCAAAAACATGGGTATTTCATATAGCTATCTATATACCTTAAAGATATAAACTCATTAACGTCCTTTTTTAGGACCAGAAAGATAATTCACCACATTTCAGCAGTACACCTACTGTCTTATGTATATTAGCAACACTGATATCTCAGTTTTCAGTATACTATGATAATCTAGAGTGGAAGGATACAATCAGTTTCATCTATTATTCAATCAAAATTGTATTGGTAAGCAGTCCTTATAACCAACCCACATTTTTATATAGTATAAATGAATACTATAACTATCCTATAAAGTCTAATAATATTTGAAAGTAATTTTAGTATCAAATAATATTGTATTTACAAACGATTTTTGGTAAAAAAAAATGTGGGCAGTAATGGGTTAAGAGACAGTTGTTTGCTTGGCTGTTTTTTTTTTTAGTAAAGTTTAAATTTTTCAAGGAATTACATTTTCATGACACAATTAAAATTTGCCTCCGGTGCAATCTGGGGTTATTAGGGTTCGATTACCGATTCCAATTATTGCTTACCGGGGATGAAATATAAAACAAAGACCGATGCCAAGATTAAACACAACTTTTACCGTAAAATTTTACAAGGAATCTAATTTCGTATTAGGAGTTTTACAATAATGTCGTGGAGAGTCCTTTCGCACCGGACATCCATAAATATATATTATGTTTTAATTTTTAAAATAAAATAGTATTAAAATACTAGTATGAAGTTCAGTGCTAGGAGCAATAGTACACATGGTTCTCAGAGTAGAAAGTTGCCCTTCGGTTTCTTTCCGGCAGCCTTGTAACTCTCGCTTCTCTTATTTTGTCTTTTAGTCCTTACATTCTATGTGCCATGTTTCTGACAAAAGGGGAAGAATTGCTGTTTTCTGGGTCGAAATCTTATTATTTGCTAGTTTTAGACCTTGAAGTAGTATTTTTATTTTAGCTCTTTACATCAAGTGACTTCATGCCTTATTCTGGAGGAATTTCCATAAAAAATTGCTCCCCGGAGGACGGAGAGGTGCAAACTAATATATTATCCATTAGGGCGTCACTTCTCAATAGTTAAACAATTACGTGACCAACTGCGTACGAGTATATGATAGATGACTAATATAAAAGTTTATTGCCCTTAAATCAAAACAATTGACTTTAACATGGCAATATTTGTTTATTGCCAATAATGAAAGTGTTTTATATCCGCAGACAATCTCCAAGCAAATGGTGCCAAACATTGAACAATTCACATATTTATGTCATCCGGTCGGAAACTATCATGTTATTTTATGAATGAAGTCAATAAAAACTACATGCATGTTTACAATGTTCTTTTTTATGTGTAGAAATAATTCTACCTAATCGGTCTTCAAAAGTGGTTGATATTGTCGTTGAAGGCGCGTGCCGGCAATTGGCCGTACACATTTAGGATGGACGCTTCCACAAAGCAAGTGGTGTTGTGTTTGAACAAAATGGGAACAAAATTCTATGATGGATAATTTTTTTGGTTTCAAACATAAAGTCCACTAATGTAGAAAAGAGAAACAACTTTTCCTTCGCTGTTTGAAATGTTTATAGATATAAATATATATATATATATATATATATATATATATAGATATATATATATATATAGATATATATATATATATAGATATATATATATATATATATATAGATATATATATATATATATACATATGTATATATATATATAGATACATATGTATATATATATATATAGATACATATGTATATATATATATATAGATACATATGTATCTATATATATATATATACATATGTATATATATATATAGATACATATGTATATAGATATATATATAGATACATATGTATATAGATATATATATAGATACATATGTATATAGATATATATATAGATACATATGTATATAGATATATATATAGATACATATGTATATAGATATATATATAGATACATATGTATATAGATATATATATAGATACATATGTATATAGATATATATATAGATACATATGTATATAGATATATATATAGATACATATGTATATAGATATATATATAGATACATATGTATATAGATATATATATATATATAGATACATATGTATATAGATATATATATATAGATACATATGTATATAGATATATATATATAGATACATATGTATATAGATATATATATAGATACATATGTATATAGATATATATATATATAGATACATATGTATATAGATATATATATATATAGATACATATGTATATAGATATATATATAGATACATATGTATATAGATATATATATAGATACATATGTATATAGATATATATATAGATACACATGTATATAGATATATATATAGATACACATGTATATAGATATATATATAGATACACATGTATATAGATATATATATAGATACACATGTATATAGATGTATATATAGATACACATGTATATAGATGTATATATAGATACACATGTATATAGATGTATATATAGATACACATGTATATAGATGTATATATAGATACACATGTATATAGATGTATATATAGATACACATGTATATAGATGTATATATAGATACACATGTATATAGATGTATATATAGATACACATGTATATAGATGTATATATAGATACACATGTATATAGATATATATATAGATACACATGTATATAGATATATATATAGATACACATGTATATAGATATATATATAGATACACATGTATATAGATATATATATATAGATACACATGTATATAGATATATATATATAGATACACATGTATATAGATATATATATATAGATACACATGTATATAGATATATATATAGATACACATGTATATAGATATATAGATATATATATATAGATACACATGTATATATATATATAGATACACATGTATATATATATATTGATACACATGTATATAGATATATTGATACACATGTATATAGATATATAGATACACATGTATATATATATATAGATACACATGTATATAGATATATATATAGATACATATGTATATAGATATATATATAGATACATATGTATATAGATATATACATATGTATATAGATATGTATATATAGATAGATACATATGTATATAGATATATATATATATAGATACATATGTATATAGATATATATATAGATACATATGTATATAGATATATATATAGATACATATGTATATAGATATATATATAGATACATATTTATATAGATATATGTATATAGATATATAGATATATATGTATATAGATATATATATATGTATATAGATATATATATATGTATATAGATATATATATATATATATATGTATATAGATATATATATATGTATATAGATATATATATATGTATATAGATATATATATATATATGTATATAGATATATATATATATGTATATAGATATATATATATATGTATATAGATATATATATATACATGTATATAGATATATATATATATGTATATAGATATATATATATATGTATATAGATATATATATATACATGTATATAGATATATATATATATATACATGTATATAGATATATATATATACATGTATATAGATATATATATATACATGTATATAGATATATATATATACATGTATATAGATATATATATATACATGTATATAGATATATATATATACATGTATATAGATATATATATATACATGTATATAGATATATATATATACATGTATATAGATATATATATATACATGTATATAGATATATATATATACATGTATATAGATATATATATATACATGTATATATACATGTATATATATATCTATATACATGTATATATACATGTATATATATATCTATATACATGTATATATATATATATATATATATATCTATATACACATATATATATATATACATGTATATAGATATATACATGCATATAGATATGTATATAGATATATACATGTATATAGATATGTATATAGATATATACATGTATATAGATATGTATATAGATATATACATGTATATAGATATATATATATAGATATATACATGTATATAGATTTATATATAGATATATACATGTATATAGATATATATATAGATATATACATGTATATATATATATATAGATATATACATGTATATAGATATATATATAGATATATACATGTATATAGATATATATATAAATATATACATGTATATATATATATATATACATGTATATAGATATATAGATATATACATGTATATATATATATATATACATGTACATAGATATAGATATAGATATATACATGTATATAGATATATAGATATATACATGTATATATATATATATATACATGTACATAGATATAGATATAGATATATACATGTACATAGATATATATATATATAGATATATACATGTACATAGATATATATATAGAGAGAGAGAGATATATGCAGGTACATAGATATATATATATAGAGAGAGAGATATATACATGTATATAGATATATATATATATATATGTATAGGTACATATTAATATATATGTACATATATCTGGATTTAGATATATATGTACATATATCTGGATTTAGATATATATGTACATATATCTGGATTTAGATATATATGTACATATATATGATACCGATATATATATGTATAGGTACATATTAATATATATGTACATATATATGGATTTAGATATATATATAAATATATATGATACCGATATATATATACATGTACATGTGTATAGATATAGACATATGTAGATATATATATATATATATAGAAACGTATGTATATGTACACAGGTATATATATATATGTACATAGATGTAGATATATAGATATATGTAGATATAGAGATATATATGTAGATATATAGATATATGTAGATATATATATAGATATATATGTACATAGATGTAGATATATAGATATATGTAGATATATATATATGTAGATATATAGATATATGTAGATATATGTATATATATATGTACATAGATGTAGATGTAGATATATAGATATATGTAGATATATATATGTACATAGATATAGATGTAGATATATGGATATATATAGATATATAGATGGATGTAGATATATAGATATATATTGATATTTAGATAGATATATGTAGATATATAAATATATATATATATGTAGATATATAGATAGATATATGTAAATATATATATATACATTAACGTAGATATATATATGTACATGGATGTAGATATATATATGTGTACATGGATGTAGATATATATATGTGTACATGGATGTAGATATATATATGTGTACATGGATGTAGATATATATATGTACATAGATGTAGATATATATATGTACATATGTAGATATATATATGTACATATATGTAGATGAATATATATATGTACATAGATGTATATATAGATCTATATCGATATATATAGATATATATATATATATGTACATAGATATATATATATATAGATCTATATCGATGTATAGAGATATATATATATGTACATAGATATATATATATATACATGTACACCGATATATATATATATATATATATATATATATAAATAAATATATCGATATAAACATATAGATATATATATATATATATATATAAATAAATATATCGATATAAACATATAGATATATATATATATACATATATCTTAGTACTTCATATATCCACATAAAATATTATAAGGAGATATAACTTTTTATGTGTCCGTTTTCAGTATTTATTCAACAGTTCTCGATACGTAAGTAGAGCTATGTAGTAAGCAATATATGCCATATATATTTTCATTGCTTACTATATACATATATCTATATATTGATATATATATGTACACACATATATATATATATCAATATATCGATATATATATCGAAATATATATCAATATATCGATATATTTATATCGAAATATATATCAATATATCGATATATATATATCCATATATATATATCAATATATCGATATATATAGTGATATATCGATATATATATATACATATATCGATGCATTGAGATATATATATATATACATCGATATCGATATATTAATATATATATATCGATATATATATCGATATCGATATATTCATATATATATATCGATATATATATATATCGATATCGATATATTCATATATATATATAATATATCGATATCAGTATATTCATATGTATATATATACATCAATATCGATATATTGATATATATATATATATCGATATAGATGTATGTGTATGTATATGTGTATATGTATGTGTATGTATATGTGTGTATGTATATGTATATATATATATGAATATGTATGTGTGTATGTATATGTATGTGTATGTATATGTATGTGTGTATGTATATGTATATATGTGTATGTATGTATGTATAGATATGTATATATACATGTATATGTATATATGTATGTATACTTACTTTTTGAAACCGCATTGTATTTCAGAGTGACTTTATCTGATTACGGTTTGATGGCTAAAAACGCGTAAGGCTATGATTGACATCAAAGGCCGCTTAAGTAATTTCCTTAAAAACATACTAAGTACGTTTGAGAAATTAATTTATTGGTAATGGAATAGAATAACTTTTTACAAAATAAATTATTGAAACATTTCGAAAGTAGACAAATGTCAAATGTGTTAAGAATGTTTACAACTAAATGTTTTATTAATAACGTACCCGGCTTTTTATTGAATTAAAACGGTTAAAGTAAATACAATTAGTTATGTATATATATATATATATATATGTATATGTACATATACATATATATATATGTATATGTATATGTATATATATATGTATATGTATATATATATGTATATATATATGTATATGTACATATATATACATGTACATATATATATATACATGTACATATATATATATATGTACATGTACATATATATATATACATGTACATATATATATATGTACATGTACATATATATATATGTACATGTACATATATATATATGTACATGTACATATATATATATGTACATGTACATATATATATATGTACATGTACATATATATATATGTACATGTACATATATATATATGTACATGTACATATATATATATGTACATGTACATATATATATATGTACATGTACATATATATATATGTACATGTACATATATATATATGTACATGTACATATATATATATGTACATGTACATATATATATATGTACATGTACATATATATATATGTACATGTACATATATATATATGTACATGTACATATATATATATGTACATGTACATATATATATATGTACATGTACATATATATATATGTACATGTACATATATATATATGTACATGTACATATATATATGTACATGTATGTATGTATATATATGTATATATATGTATATGTATATATATGTATATGTATATATATGTGTATATGTGTATATATGTATATATGTGTATATGTGTATATATATATGTATATATGTGTTTGTGTATATCTATAAGCATAGATATCTGTGTATATATATATGTATATGTATATATATATATATATATATATATATATATACATATGTGTATGGCAATATAACTATATGTGTATGTGTGAATATATATCTACATTAGAGAGCATTTTATTTGTTTATCAACTATATAGTTAGGAAAATTATTGTTAATTAATGTTTGTTTAATATCGGCAAGTGCTTTATAAAATATTATATTTGTAGAGGAATTTCTTTTGGCTCGATAAATAAGGTTTTTTATTACAGCTATTTTGTATCTATCATGGCATTCACTATTTAAATTGAGTAGGTTTGAACCTTTGTTCGTAGGTTTTTTATACGGATAAGTAATAAATTTATCTGCAGAGGTTTCTATTTCTATATCTAGGAAGTGAATTTTATTATTAATATTAATTTCTTGCGTGAAATTTAATGTTGAATTATTTTGGTGTGTTTTTGATTAGAGTTAAATTAGATAAGTTTTCTGTAAGTAGGAGAATGTCGTCTACGTATCGAACATATATGGAGGGTTTAGCGATAATGTTAAAGGTTGTAATTTCCAGGTTAGACATATAGTATTCGGCAAACAATGGGCCAAGAGCTGATCCCATTGATACGCCATCTACCTGGGTGTATATGTTACCATTCGGGCCGTAGAAGGGTACTTCTGTGGTACAAGAAATTAATAGTTTGCGTAATATGTTAGGGTTTATTTTAAGTGCAGGGAGAGTTGGATTATTATAAATGCTGTTAATAATTATGTTGATGGTTTCATGTATTGGGACATTTGTAAACAGGTTTTCTACGTCTAAAGAAGCTAGGAGTTCATTATTGGGTTGTACCGAGTGGAGAATATCTAGTAACTTTTCTGATGATTTCACTCTATAGCTGGGGGGGGGCAGATGTGGTGTAATTAATCTATTAAGGGTGTTGACTAGTTTGTGTATAGGTGTGGGAATTTGAGATATAATGGGTCGGAGGGGGTAGTTAATTTTATGAGTTTTAACGTTTCCATATATGTAACCCGGCTTATATTCACCAATAATTTTATTACGTTTTATAGAATCTATATGTTTGCCGTAATTAATTTATTGATGCGTGTTTTGAGTTGTTCGTTTGGATTACGTTGTATTTTTTAAAATGTTGATGTGTCCGAAAAATATCTTGTAATTTAGAATGATATTGTTCTTTAGGGATTATAACAAATGTGTTGGACTTATCTGCGCGTTTAATGATGATGTCTGGGTGATTTTTTAATTCATTAGCGGCGGGTTTAAGTTCATTAGTTAGTAAATGCGGTCTATTTGAGATGCTTCTGTTTTTAATGGATTCTGCTTTAAGGAGGGAACAGGTGTATTTGGATTTTATTATCTTCTGCTAGTTTAGTAATGTTTTGAAATAGAAGTTCTATTTCAACTTTTTTATGGATGGAGTTAAATCTTTTTTGAAGGTGACAGTTTGGGCCTAGGGTTAGTAGTTCTTTTTTGGTTATTACTTAATTCAATTTCAGATAGGTTGATATAGTTTTCTCTAATATCCGGTAGGTAAATTTTCCCATTATATAATCTATTAAGTTTTTTGTTTTTTAATTTGTTTGCGAACTAGGTGCTGTTGTGCGCTAAGGTCCGACAACCATTCCTGGATTTGGTGGTATTCTTCATCTGTAGTCTCAGATTGCAGTTGGTATTCCATGTTCCGAACCTCCTCCATGAGTTCCCCAATCCTCAATTTGCTGGATTGTATCTAACAGGTTCATGTTTTACTGCATAATCATATAGTTTAAATCATATAGTTTCAAATAGGATTTATTATTTATTACAAGAAATCTAAAACCACAAATTTATTAATAAAAAATAACCCGGCCGACAATAGCTTACTAATAACTAGTAATGCCATATACGTGTTTAAATGCCCTATCAAAGAATGTGGCTCTGCAAACAACACGTATATCGGCATGACTAGAACTAGCATATAACGCCGACTAACTTGCCATCTCACCTCCCATCAAAGTTCCATCTACCAACATTTGATAACACATAGCATCACAAAAAATGAATTCACGAATATGTTAACAAAGAACACAGCCATTCTTGGGATCTCATATTGCAGTATTCGTCTCCCCATAATGGAAGCGTTGGTTATTCAAGTAAATAAACCTAGTATCAACCATGCTTGTTATGAGGGGGGGGCGAAGGTATGTTGAAGTGTTGTTAAAGTGGTATTGAAATGTTTTTTAAAACGTCTTCTTAATAAATTCACCAATCTTTTATTTTGCATACTCATTCATCCGCCTGAAGATGACCAATGTCGGGCGAAAACGTTCTGCGAAAATATGGCGATTTTTT
>OY744517.1:185825140-185860140 GCA_963556195.1 Sepiola atlantica | reverse complement strand
TATATATATATATATATATATATATATATATATATATATATAAATAAATATTAATAATTTATTGCCTACAGACATCTATGTTTCATGCTAACGCAATCTTCAGTGCAGGAAGTTAATTCTCAACGGTCGGCAGGCTCGAACTCCGATCACAAATCACCACTGATTCGAAGTCAAGAGCGTTAACCCCTCGGGGATTAGCTAATAATTAACGAGGAATTGTATTTTATAAATTGCGAGTCGGCGGCTAATTTATACGAGCAGTGAAAGTGATCAACAAACTGTGTTTGGATCTTGCATGAAGCTATTAGTACTGCTTGTTATTAAACTCACTCAGAGTGCCCAGCCTTTAGTAAAAGGGGCTTATAATAATATTTATAAATACATAATTATTATTTATTACCTGCAGACATCGATGTGTCATATATATATATATATATATATATATATATATTCCGTCGGGTATAAGCTTCCTACACTGAAGATTGCGTAAGCATTAAATATCGATGTCTGTAGGTAATAAATAATTAACATTTATTTATAAATAGAGTTATGTTAATGTATATATATATATATATATATATATATATATATATATATATATATATATATATATATATATATTATTAGAAAAACCAGCCCGCTTATCCGGGCAGCCATTACTCACTCTGTAGTTTTCTTTGCAGAAACAAAACAAGTAATTTTCTTTTAACATTTTGGTAATTTTTAGGAAGTTTTAAAAAAATGATGATTGTCGTAGTTTCATTTCATATATTCTGATATGAGGGAAATATACTGTGCATGAACATCGTCAAATATTGTTGGTTTAGGAAAAAAAAAGTTCAATTGATATGGTATTTAAGGTATCTTACATTCATACATTTTATTGGTTCAGTATAAAAATTTAAATGAATTCCCCATTAAAACTTGTTATAAAATAAACTGAATAAACATACGGGTTGAACATCGATTGGTCAAATACTCCACTTTTATATTACTGAGTAATTCGAAATGAGTACTTTGTACTTTTCACTTGTTATTAAAGGAAGAAAAATATGTAAAGAATATGAAAGAAAAATACATTTTTTAGTAATTTAGAAAGATTAGAGGAGGTTTATTTCTTTTCTATGACAAACCATCATCATCATCATCACTACCAACATGTTAACTTCTTGGCCTTTTGGCTAGGAGTAAAATGTAGTATCTGAACTGAATCTGCACTTAGTTTTTATGTTCTCTGTCAGTGAAGGAGAAATCTTTCTAGACCGAGCAATTGAAATTTTTGTTCCAATTCAGAGTGCCCATTTGAAGGGGAGCTGGATTCTCTCCACGTTAAATATTGACATTGTGCCTAACTCTGCCCTTGTGGGAGGAAGTAAATAGGAATAGGACCAGCAACAACGACAACAACAACAACAACTGCAACAAGTTTATTTTAAAAAAAAAATAAACACATGTATTTAATTATCAACAGATTAGAAAATATTAATTCATTAGAAACTTAGAAATAAATAAATATGCAAATGAGAGGCTGAGAGGATGTTATCATGATGAGACGAACGACATACACGGACCCTCCCTCCCCAAAGGAGAGGTTAATGCCTGGAAGGATGATATCATCACAACAGAATATATAGTACACTAACTCTTTCACACACAAAACTGGTAATCCTGTGGAAATTATATCGTGAGGAACGAATGTAGACTGTACGGTCTTCCTCCTCCCGAAGAGGAGGTAATGCCTGGAAGGAATGTATCATGACGAATGAAAATATACTACAGAGAATTAAATAAGCATAAACCGTTCTAATGTCAATGTAGTTAGAATAGGTGGGAAAAAACTTTTGCATTTATTTATTTAGATAACATTAAAAAAACCAGGGCAAGCTTCATTATCCACGTGAAACGCTTAAATGAAAATTGGCTTGAAAAATATAGTCGCCAGCTTTATAAACAAAGATGAATATGCTGGCTAAGGCAGACGATAACTTTCATAATTTTCTAGTTAAAAAAGACATGTTTATTATAAAATTGAGTTATCGTTCTTCCTTAGCTAGTATTATAGTGAACGAACATATACTACACTGACCCCCCCCCCCCTGACAGAGGATAATATCATGATGAACGAACACGACTTCCCTCCACCCAAAAAGGAGAAAGTCATTCTTGCGTTGACGGTCTTATGAGAACAGAACCGATACTACACTCCCCTCCCCCCTTAAAAGACATTCTGACTAAATCGAGTCTTGGGGATTTTTTATCCTGGGAGAATCCCCCCTACACCCCCTTAAAAACAGAGGAGGTAATTCCTGGGAGGACAGTCTTATGACAACAGAATCGATTCTACACTACATCGTTCATTAAAAAATATTCTATTTTAATCATTTTTTTTTAATTTAAAAATGCCTAGTCACAAAAAAATATTTGTTATGGTTCCGTGGCCTTTTGGCTAAGATCTGTTCGACATCTCAGCGATATTTGACACTTTACTAAAGCCGGAAGTAAATTATCTCCATTGAAAATTTAATTCTAAATAAGTTTTTAAACGCTATCATTTTTTTAAATAAAATTTCTCTATCTTATTTTACTTATAATTATAATAAAACGATTGCGTATGTAGATTAAAATTTGACAATACAAAGTAGAAAGGTATATTACAGAATATTAATTTATTGAAAACTTAAAATAAATAAATATGCAAAACAACAAACTCGAGATTTGTATGAGTGAGTAGAAGATGCCTATATAAAGGTTATTCCAATATATTCTTAAGTCATTAGAATTAAAGAATCCTAACGTGTTTTTATGTAAATGTAGTAAGGAAAGATGAAAAAAAACTTTTGCATTTATTCATATATATATATATATATATATATATATATATATATATATATGTGCAAGATAGGTAGAATAAAAGAAAGAAAAACTAAATGCATATATAGACAGAAATGAAATAGATAAAATAAAAGTCATGAAAGAGATAGATATAAGTAAAAAATATATGTATGAATGGAAATCTGGCGCGTCCGGGATATTACTCATCATCATGCCTTTCCGTAATCTTGTCGGAGATTTGCTCACGTGGGCAATGAAATACGTTGATGTGATATAATTACTCAATAAAAGGAAGAAGTTTTGGGTGTTTTTAATCACAGATCGCCCTACAAATCGTAGCATTACTCGCTAGTCGCCACCCACCAACTGCACTACCCCTAGCAGATACAACAGTAGGAGCAATGGTCAGTGACATTACATTCGGCCTGGAAGGCGTGGGTGGCTTTATTTAACGAGAGGGGACTATCCTCAGAAGTTCCGCTTCTCTTTATCGTCTCATTGTTCCGCATAATTTTCGCAGATATTATTACATACTTATCACGTTTTATTGGATGGATATCAGTGGGTGTCGGCGGCACTGTTGCGTTTTATTTCGCGACGGGTATGGAATCAGGAACCATTTTTTGGTTTCGTTATATCGGTGGTAGCTCGTGATTTTAGATTTGAGAGCTGCCATTTCAGAATTGTAAACTTGAAGTCTATTTTTTTTTCTGTTCTTTTCTAGAGTAGTGGCCTTCGAGAAAAAAAATGTTTTTTTTATTTTTGGGTCCAGGTACACAAATGAACCACAATACTCAATTCTGGCTTAAATTATTTTCAATCGGCCAATTTATCGTCTTCAAAATCACTTACCGAAATTTACGACGTTGTGAATATCTTATCTGACTTTCTTTTTTGTTTCAGTATTATATATACTAGCAGTAACATGCTCCTCCCCCAGTCGCAGGCTTTCGATAGTATATATAACGTAAGTGTTGAGTATGCTAATGATTAGCTGAGTGTAACAATTCTTTGTTGACGTACTCTACACCTCGAAACGAGAAGATAATGCCTGGGGGGAGGGTCTCATGACCACAGAACAGATATTATACTACCCCAAAGAGAACGTGATGCCGAGGAATATGGTATCTTAATAACAGAACAGATACTACACTATTCCCTCCGCCCCAAAATGAGAAAGTAACGTCTGGGAGGATGGTCTCATGACGAACAAACATTCACTACCCCCCAGGAGGAGGTAATGCCTGGGAGATCTCAAGACAACAGAACAGATACTGAACTACTACCATAAATTGAGCATTGAAAGATAGTACAATAATACATTAATAGAAGTAATAGTATAGCTTCGGCTTCAGACAGACATCAAATCTCCATTAGTAATAGATACTAGACTAGCCGTGACCCGTTGGGTCACAACTAGTACTACTGTTTGTTCAACTTGGATTTTATTCGAAAATTCATAAACCGTGACAAATTTGTTAAGAAAGTCTTCTTACATTACTTTTAGTTAATAAGTCGCTTTACTTCTATAGTATTCTTATGGATACTATAGAAGTAAAGCGCCCTATTATTTTCGCTATCTAATTTACATACGTGTTTACGGTGTACACGAACACATTGTGTAAATTATCTGAAAGATTCGCACAGAGAAATTAAAAACTATTAGAGAGTGGTTGAATCAATATATAGCTAGAGAGCATAAGAGAAATACATAGACAGCTTAGTAAGAGATGTGCGGCTTGTTCAACTAATTACAAATTACGGCTAATTAGAAGAATTAAAACAGCTTTTTCAAACATAACCCAATCCCAGAACTAAGCCATGTTAACATGTTATTTTATGTCATTAAAGTATATAGGGTAAAAATCTTTTAGGATACAAACGTCGATTAAATCAGCTTTAGTATTTTTTTACTGATGGATCGCCGATTATCAAGGCCAAATGTGTGGGTGTGTAAAATGGTCGCAATTACGACTTTTTTCTGGCTGTGGGGAATTCGAATGTGATTTCTGAGTAGAATTAAATTGAATAAAGTCAAATATTATGGTTCTTGTTTGCTCCTAAACCAAAGAGGAACAATAATTCTTAAGAGTAACACTATTCCTGAACAGAAATCGCAACTGGCCTAGAATGGTGAGCCATTTTTGTTTGTTTCATTACATAGAGTAACGAAAGACTTGGCGCTCCGCACACACGAACACAACGAATATTCCAGCTTATGGAATATATTACATAGCTCTCTCTCTCTCTCTCTCTCTCTCTCTCTCGCTCTCTCTCTCTCTCTCTCTCTCTCTCTCTCTCTCTCTCTCCCACATGCACTCTGTACATATCAGTTATTCTGTTCTTTTCCACCCTTCTCGCCTTTTGTTACAGTATGTAAGGCATGGTCGAATCGAATGCGTAAAACTCTTCACGCTCTAAAACTTATCATCATGCGCTATTTAAAGGGAGGGAATTAACAAGTGTTAATATATCTGTTTAATTTATTTCCGGCGCATTTTCATATATAACAGGCCACAAGTACACACACACACACACACACACACACACACACACACACACATATATATATATTCAGTATTCACTTCAATACGTGAGCTCAAGCTTATTAGTAGTATAAAATTGTTTTATATGCAAACTGTCTCTCTATCTCTCTCATATATATATATATATATATATACATACAACATCACTCAATACGTTCTGAGCCTAACTAATTAAATAACGTTTATGCACAATTTGACTTTATTCATCAACATAGTCTCCTAGTAGGGTGATACACTGATTCTAACAATTCGATGCCTATTTTGTAGAACGGTTTGTCTTTGGCATTGAAGTACGCCTTAGTTTCCGATATCAATTCTTTCATAGGAGTCAAATTACTTTTGAGGTCTGAAAACAGCCAGCAGTCGTAAGGGGCAGAATTTGAGAATAGTGTGGGAGCAATTCGAAGTGCAATTCATGTAGTTTTGCCATCTTTGCGATCAAATTATGACACGGTGCATTGTCTTGGTGAAAGAGCACTTTTTTCTTCCTGGTCAATTTCCTCCTTTGAACGGACTTATAATGATATATAATATCAGCTATTTATGGTTCTTTTTTTTTTTTTTTTTAAGTTAATCGATGAATAACATACATAGCGCATCTTAAAATACGGAGGTCAAAAGATTGTCTGCTGATGTTTGTATTTTTGGGTCGCTTTGGATGAATCTCACCTGCTGTTTTCCGCTCAGCTGATTGCCGATTTGATTCCGGAGTGAAATGGTGGATCTATATTTCATCCATTGTCACATATTGATGCAAAAACGCGTTGAAACAGCTGCAAACAACACTCTGAATCGTCAACGCGTTATTTTATTTTACTGTCAATTTTAGTTGTTTTAAATTATATTTCTTCTCCTGAAATAAAATTATTTTTAAAGCGTTCAAACTTTTAATTCGATGTTTTAATCATTGTTTATTCTAGCACAAAACATATTTAAACTGTTTTAGAATTTTATTACACACATGAAAGTTTTGTCACAAAATATCAAGTATTTTTATACTAAAGAAACAAGTTTTAACCGAATTTCTAGTTGATAATATTTTACGACAGTCGACTTTAAAATCTAAGATGGTTGACAAACATCTATAGATAGAAATGATTTAAGACAGAAATGACGAGTCTTTTTTTTCTTAGAAACGTTCACCTCAAACAAGGCAGGCTGCCACTGTAAACGTAAAGGGCTACTGAGAATTAGAATGAAAGTTTAGGGGGCATCTTAACTTGAGAGCTGTGCAGCAAGATGCCTTTTTACATTAGTTTTAAATTTCTGCATGTCGGTATAGTCTAGTGGATGGTGCACCAGCCTAGATGTGACAACAATACTCCATGCATGGGCGGATTGTGGCTTTGTAGAGATATAAGATAATGTCAAGTGTAAGAAGAGTCCAACTTATGTGCAGCAGCCTTGGCAATGTCTTCTATGTATTTGTTCCAATTCATGTTACTGTGAATCTTAGAAGAGTTTGAACGTTGGACTCTCATGTAGGATGTTATTTGCCATGGCAATCGGTGGTTGAAGAAGTTACTTGTAGTTATTGAAGGAAAGGGGGTTTGTCTAAACAGCATGAAGTATTACAATCAGTTTATGACCCAATTCCATACAGAGGTAATTTTCTAAAGATTCAGTCATTGCCTCTGATATGTGCGCGTCCGTTTTGCCCACATGACGAGAGTAGAGCGTGGTGTCGTCAGAAAATATACCCATCTCAGACACGATTTCAGGAGGGAGGTCGTTTATGAAAATCAGGAACAATAAAGGTCCACGGATGGATCCCTGGGGTATACCTGCATTTATGTCATGTTGTTTGGATAAATGGCCATCGAGGACAACCTGGATCTTTCTTTTGGTTAAGAAAGATCTATTTATGTTAAATATTCGTCCAGTAATAACATATGAGAGAATTTTCATGATAGACCGTTTATGCAAGACCTTTTCAAAGGCTTTGAATATATCAAGCGCTACCACCCAAGCTTCATTTGCCTTTTCCAGTGTATGGTATATGCGTTCAGAGATGACCGTTAGGATATCCGCAGTAGATCGTAAATCCATACTGGCGGTCAGAAAGAAGTTTAGCATTAACGGGGTACTGGAGTATTGCTTGATTGGTGAAGAATTCAAAGATTTTAGCGAAGATCGGGAGTAGACTGATGGGGTGATAATTTGGAGGATTAGTTCTACTTCCAGAATTCTTGAAGACTGGTGCCACAGAGGCTATTTTACAGCTATCAGGGAAGCAAGATTCAGCGAGGCATTTGTTGTAGAGTTTGGAGAGAAGGGCCAGTTCAGCAGAGCGTTGCTTTATTACTATTACTGGTATAAGATTAGGCCCACATGCTTTGGAGATGCAAAGTTTTTTATAATATCCCTGACATGAGATGTGGAGATAACCAGGTCATCAAGTGTGGCTCCAGTTCGCAATGGGAATTTAGGGAGGATGTGGTTTGTAGAGTCCAAAGTGGAGTTTAAGGCGAAACGCTGGGTAAGTAATTCAGTCTTATCAGTTGCCGTGCAAACATCATTGTGGTTCGATAGCGGGAGAATTGTAGATTGTTCATTGTTCACCAAACTATTTAAGATTTTCCAGAAATCGCGAGTATCTTGTTTCTGCGACTGAATTCATTTTCTAGTCATCTCTGTATACTTTCTCTTTGCTTCACTTATCACTGCCTAACATTTTTTTCTTGATACTATAAATGTCTCTCTATTCGCAATTGGTTTATGGCGGCCGAATTGTCGGAATATCAGCTCCACATTTTGAGGTGAACCATTGTGGAGAGTGGTGCTTGCTGGAGGATTTTCACATGGAGACATATGCTTCAATGCATGCAGGAAGAGAAACGGTTTCACTCCATGGGGCGTCAATGATGTCATCTTTGATGTAATTAAAATCAGCCTGCTCGTAGTATCTCGTCGTTTTCAGCAACATCTCATCAACTTTAGGAAGAGATATTCAGGAGATATAGATTATTACTACAAGTTGATTGGCTTTCCGAGCAGACTATAGGCATTCGTCACACAAGCCTCGATCAGTGAGGTCAAGAACAGGTCGAGAAGTGAGGCTTGCTGGTCAACACAATCAAGAAAGTGGGTCGGGAAAGTGACAGTCTATGAGAGTAAGTGTACTATGGAGAAACTATACGTGGAGTTACCAGCTGCATCTCTATAGCTGGAGAATCCCAGCCAGTCACGGTGGTGTACATTAAAATCCCCAAATACATGTATTTGGGCACTCGAATCAAGTGAGAGTGCTGCATCAACACTTTCATAGACAGTAAATCGGGGTACAGTCCTGGGTCGAAGTAGAACGGTATAAGAAATATAAGTAACTAACGTTGGTCTGTAAGGTTAATCTAAAGCACGTGTAGGCTTGGTCATCTGATTTTAGCTAATATTCTCTAGTCAATTGGTTGGTGTTCCTAACATAAACTCCTAGCCCGTGCATATGTTTGTCAGTCCTTACAGTAGAGTGGGGTTAATCTGTCACGTAAAAATATTATGAGGAGATTGAGGATTGTAAGTTTATTCTACTTAGTGCTAGGATATCCGGGGAGTTTACTAGAAAAAGGTTTCTACGTCGTTGATGTTGGCTCTAAGCCCACGGATATTTGTGAATGCTAGGCGGGTGTATTCCGGTGGGTGTCTGATTTAGGTTTTTTGTATTTTTTGTATTTTCATTTTGGTTTTAAGATAGAGTGGGGGAGTTGGTGCTTGTTTAGTGCCAATGAGCTTATACAGCCAGACCATCAGCCGAGACTTGATCTATGGGTGTTGTGGCCTCGGGAAACCCCATCGAAGATAAGTCTAGGGTCCCTTTCTATGCGGCACATGGCACGTACAGATAACTAAAATATTATACAACTGTTGATGGAACAGTTGTTCTTAATGCTGCCTAAGAGTGTTGGCTCCTTTACTAACAGTCGGAAACAGCAGCTACACAGGCTGTCTAACCTGTACCCTCAACGTGTCGTAACCAGAACGTCACAGACGCGTCATGTGAGACTTAGTGACAAAATGTTTTTTCCCGGGTTGCCCAGATAAAGAGAAAGAGAAATGGCGTTCATTATCCTAGTCCGGAAACAAGGCCAATCACTGGGTGTCTTTGAGGTGTTCCTGCGCTAGTACCTCTGCACCTGGCTAATAGACAAAGGAGTGCAAATGCCAGGCGAGCGGCAGAGCCCATCTACGCCTAAAGCAATTTTAGGTATTGCAATCCGGATATTTTGTTCAAGACTCCAGCTCTAGGAAGGTTGTCGATCAAGACTAAGGAGGCCTCCCTCCCCCAGTTTTTATATCAGAGTGTTTCTTCTAAGTGGATGACCTAACGAGTTCTACGGGTCCATCACACTGGGAGGGGTAGTCCCGCGCCCGTGTACTAGTCAGGTATTTCAGAGCCACCGCAGGTTAAAAAAACGTCCATATATATATATATATATATATATATATATATATATAGTTTTCAGGTTCGATTATTTTCGATAGGAATTCGAATCAGAGAGCTCTATGTCTGTTCAAACAGAGCATGAATAAGTTATGAGGTTGAAAAAGACTAGATATACATCCGGATTGTACACATTATAAGTTATTTCGACCGTAACTAGGTCTCCTCGGATGTGTTTCCAAGGCTTGAATTGTGGTTGGAAACATATCCGGAGGGGACCTAGTTAAGGTCGAAATAACTTATAATGTGTACAATTTGAATGTATATCTTATATCTAGTCTTTTTCAATCTCATAACTTTATATATATATATATATATATATATATATATATAAGTTTACACGTCACTTCCCAGAGATAAAAGAGAAATTGAAGCTAAGTTCCCCTCTCATAGTAAGAAAAGACAAGTAGGGAGTAACCTTCATATGTGTGGTCAGACATTTAATCATAAGAAAATAAATACAATTCGCCGGCACAACAAGCGAAAACTAACAGGAAACAACAGACATACCTAAAGCATTCAAGCGACTAATTTGAAAAAAAAAAACATAATTTAAATGAAAATAATTTAAATAAAAGTAAAATTAATTTAGTAAGAAGTAGAAAACAAAAAAAATTAACTTAAGCTGTTTTTTTTTTAAAGTCGGGTTTTGTAACTGCGTTCTACATTGGACAACGATTTCAGTGCAGAAATCTGCTCGCTTCAATGGCGTCTATGTCTGTGTTGGCGTGTAATAATCTTTCTTTTCGAAGTGTCTGGTTTATCTGTTAATATCAACCGACCGCTGTGAAATCAGCAGATAACCCCGACTCAGTAACCAGGCCTTCTTACTGACGGTCGTGGCACAGCCCTGAACATAGACATAGTTGCTATACGAGGCGTGTTTAGAGCAGAGAGCCCAAATACCTATAACCTCTCGAGCTCAAGACCGAGAGAGATAGACTAATTTTTAAGTAACGATCACGTTCCTTCCTGGGAGATCATAATTATGATGAAATATTGTAAAAGGAAAAGGGTTTGTCAGTGTCAGCCTCTTTTTTTTGTACCCTAAGTAAAGGGGGGGGGGTAAAAAAGAGAAAAAACATCGAACAAAACAAGTCATGAAAAGAAGAATTTTTGACTGAAAAAATGATTCAAATGTATATCGATGTTTACTATTTTAACAACGTTTCGGCCGTTATATTCCCCGGGCTTCTTCAAGTGTCTTTTATTGTAATCAGTAATTGTTATTCTCATTCAAAGATTTAAGATACTCTAGTGAATTTTACCTAGAAGAAATTCTACCTCGAGGTTGAGAACTAAATGTTCGATGACCGAACTAAAGAAGGAAGAGATTATTAATACGAGATTATTAATACGAGATTATTAATACGAGATATCTAAAAACGTATGAAACGCAAAGTCTTTTGTCTCGTAATTTTATTCATTTCGTTATTTCTTTCATTATTTCATTTTTTTTTTTAGTCAAATTTGGTTACTTTACGCAATCTTTTTTTTTAGCATTTTTCTTTATTCTAGATTTACAAAAGTACGTTAGGTGCAAATGAAACTGGTTCTGAAAATAGCCCTTCAACCTCCTCCCCCTCCTCCTCTTCCCCACCTCCCCCTCTACGTTGTTTCATCACAATTATTTTTTGTTCTTACAAATAATCGGGCATGAGAGAAAATCCATAATAAAGCTGTAGTTCATTCATCTACCATTTCCTCACAATTTACTTAAATCAGAGACGAGTGGAGAGAGGGTGGATAGTCTGAGAGGGGGGGGGGTGATGTTATATTATCATCGTGTCTTTCTTTACTATTGTTTGCTTCTTTCTTCAATAAACTTAAGAACCGGAAGTTATTCATTCATTAGTAGTGTCTATCAAATATTCGTTCTATCTTCCTATTCGTTCTTCTTTTTCTCGTATTTCTTTCGCATCGCATTCTTCTTCTTTTTTCTTTTTCTTCTTCTCTCTTCTTCTCTCTTTTATTTTCTACTTCTCTCTTTTACTTTTTACTTATAAAACGAACATCGGTTTTTCTCTTTTGGCAAGTAATTTTAATAAGGTATACATCAAACTACCTGTATACATTGTTTTTAATTTTCTTTACATTTTTTTAACGTTTTATATTTAAGGAATTGTTCTTATATGAAAAAAGTCCGTCTTAACATTATTTTTTTGCAAACCCGCATCTAAATATTACTACAGAATGTTTAGTTTACATAATCATTTTTTGCAGTTTAACGTTAGGAAATTATCTTTTAGATAAAATGAAAATTAAACTTAAAAGAAATAATTGTATTTAAATTAAGTATGTTTTTAGTGTTTGGTTCGTTAGAAAGCTTAAAATTAGTTTAATTATGCCCATATATATACTGAACACATGCCGGCATGTAAAATGGACGTTAAACCGAATATGATGATGATGATGATGATGATGACGACGACTATTTTACTTATATCTGTGGAATAGTGTTCATGCCTTTCTCATTGGTACTACAGTGTACGTGAATGCAAAAGAGCCGAACAGAACTCGGTTTAGAGCAATAACATAGTCGGAATATGTAGTATACTTATATAGAATTCATTAAGTAAGTTTAGTTCTTTGGCTATTTCCTGTGATAGTAAAAGTGACGTCCTGTGTTTATTAAGCTATATAACAGTTTTGAAAGCACACTGTTCAAACCATAAAACAATATTGTACAACTAGATGAAAGTTCAACGATTCCATTTTTATGTAGTAGAGAAAAGGCTGCCCAAAAGGACGACTTTTAGTCAAGCTCCTGTGAAGAGGCGTTAAAGCTTTATTTAAACATCGTAATTAATATTATTAATTTTATTAGATTCAGTCATTTTCTAAAGTTTTCGTGGTTCTAAATGTTTAATTACTTATTTACAATTCTTGTATCGGTAGTCTCAAGCGATGTGTTTCTGATAACAACCGGTGATTTTCTATGGATCTGAGTTGTAGCCAGTATACACGGTTCAGTATTCGCTGATGCGTTTCCACGGAGTTTTAGTGGTATATAGAGCGTATTATTTTAAAAAGTTGAATTTAGAAAATAATTAAGATAGGAGATGCCAAAAAACCATAACAAGCAAGTAGTAGTAGTAGTAATAGTAGTAGTAGTAGTAGTAGTAGTAGTAGTAACAATAACAATAATGTTGTACTTTATAATTCCCCTCTTATTTAAAATTGAAGAATTGTGCAATTATGCTCCTTACTAATTAAATACTCGCTAAATAAAAAATCCGATATCTTCCTTAACAGCTTCAACTGATCTTATTCTTTTATAATTATTTAACTATGGTCATCATAATGTTTGGTTATTGAACCACGAAATGCCGAAATACAATACTTATTTTCAACGATTAATTGTATACGATTAGTTGACCATAAGTAACTATTTTACTCATATTTGAACGAAAATTGTGATATACCTTTTTCAACGGTATTCTGCTTAATTGAACACAATATATCCAATAGAATTTGAACTCAGTATAGCAAATTCCCTCGTCTTCGGCAGTATCCATTAAACCAATCGGGAACCCTCTTAATGTCTGAGTCGGGTATTAGTAATCTATATTTTGTATGAGTGATCTGGGTAGGGTGATTAGTAACCAAGCAGTTACTGACGATGACTTTGGAATCGGTATTCCGAATTCAAATCCTGTCGTATCTATTACACTTACTTTTGCACTAATACAATCAGGAAAGGCATAACTCCTTGATTTCTCTACAGCTACGGGTTATATAGAAGTTCATCGTCAATGTATCGTTTACTGTAGGTGTTAGGTTTCAGGATTATATAACTTAATGGCAAACCAAACCAAATTAATCTATTCGTAGACGATATCGTCATGATGCAATGCTCTAGATCCTCGGTGATGTGATGCATCTAGTTTAATTAAGGGTTTCAGTTTTTTCAATATCCACCAAGATGACTCGTTAGTATTGATCCTGTAACCCATAATTAAGCTACAAAAGTGTACATTCAAGGCTAGCTTTCTTTTGACATATACGTGCAAGTAAAGTGTTGTGACGCTGAGCGAATATAAGAACGTCATTCGGAAATACGGACTCACGTATCATTTGGAGATTGTTCAAGCTTTTCAATACTTAGGTAATCGGAAGCGTGATTTGAACTGGATAAGTTGGGGTTGTTAGATTCTGAAGTTGACACCAGATAACCGGTTAGATAGGCATACACTTTTTGATCAACCGTCCGAAAGCTGATGTTGATCTCTCTTCCCCCTCTCTCTCCCCCTCTTTCTCTCTCGAGACCTCGCTCTCTCTTTCTCCTGGTGCTACTAGATCACGCTATCTGAAAGTTACTGACTTCCTGACCAAAAATGCACCAAACATTGATGTTATTGTTTTTTTCTTTTCTCTTTGCAAAACTCAATCATGTTCTGCAAAACCAAAAACAATTATTTCCCTCTCTCCCCTTACCCCTCCCCCTCTCTCTCCCCCCCCCCTTTCGTTACAACCAAACATTATGAATAAATACTTGAACATATAAAAAACTTGAAGCGTAAAGAAAATTATCAAAATTGGAGGATTCGGTATCAAATAACCCGAAAATATACCGTTAAACAAAACAAACAACTTCTCTTTCCCCCTCTCTCTCAGTAACATTTTAACGTGATGTATTTGATTTATAAACACATATTTTAAAATAAAATGCATTTTACATCTGACTTCAGATATGCCGAGTACAAACAACACCGGGTCTATTATGTTCAAATACGCACTAATACCGGTGGGGAAGGCATGAACCCGCAATTTACCACCGGCTATAAGTAATATGGCTCCATGCAAGATGAAGCATTTACAGTAGTATGACAGAATTGGATGTCTGTCTACTTGTCGTTTATCATAAATATTTTGAGTTGCATGTCTCAATAGAAACGTGGAACAGATGCTGTGTGAAATTTTAAAAGCTGTAAAATGCATTTTTTATCTAGTGAAAAAGTGAATGCAGCAAACAAGCCCCGAAATGAATACAAAAGCAGACACGAATGCGTGGCAAAGGCAGTCCACTGGGAATTATGCAAACGTTTGCACTTTAAACATGCAGACAAATGGTACAAACTGAAAAACAGTACTGAAAAATGAAAAGCGCATGGGGGGGGGGGGTATAAGCAAACAAACTAATTCAATCAAGGAGAATGGAAGTGATAATAATCAACAAGTGAAAACAAACCCCATCAAGTCGTAAATTCCGTCGTTTCACCGGATCACCAGGTGAAGATTAAAGAGGCAGAAAAATGAAGCAGATACATAGAACTTGACAGAACTGAGAGGAATATACAACATGAAGAAAATCACTATAATACCAATAATTGTAGGAGCACTAGGAACATTCTCGAAAAACCTGGCAAAAAGGAATCGAAGAAATTTAAATCAATGGGGAAGATTGACTCCATACAACGCACGTCAATGATGAAAACGACCGAAATAGTAAGGAAAATCGCCGAGTGCGGAAACGAACTCGCATAAGCAACGAACGCCAACCATCAACAGGTAAGTTGTACTAGAAATAGAACGAAAACCAGAAAGAATATCACACGAGCCCAAGAGAACGGAAACTACCATGAATCGTATAAATTGTAATCCTCCGCCAAAATGTAGTAGCATTAGCACCGGCTGGTAAAAAATGGTCATGAACGGTCAAGGAAGATGGAAAGGCCGAGGAGGATGAACACCAACAAGACCTCTACTGGAGGAGTGCGTAGAGTACTGGAACCTTCGGATTATTGCCACTCAAAATCCAGAAACGACCAACGGTTGTTGCCAGCAAGAATGTGTTTTAATCATTGATCACCACTTATCAAGGCCAAAAGCCACTCGAATTTAAAGATTAATTGATGGAATTATCGTCAGTTAGAAAAATTAATAAAGTTATGAAAGGATTAAGAATGATTGTTGGGATGGACCAAGTTTGAATACTTGTGGGACAGTTCATATCAGAGAATTTGTTGGCATTGGCTTTGAAGGCGACCATGTTGTAATCTGCAGGGAATCAGCCCCGTGGTAATGTGTTCCACAGATGAGAACCCTTTGCGAAGAAGCTCGGTTTGTGGAAATTCATTCTGGCGCTAGACACACAAAGAAAGAAAGAAGAGTTTTTTTTCGTTGTGGTAGAAAACGAGCTCCTGCTGTGAATGTCTTACGAATATGAAGCAGAGATTGAAGCTCAATTGAGCGCCTTCAATTGAAATAAGGATAGAGTAGAGACTTACATCATCTCTTCTGTGAGAAAAGGGCTGTTAGGAATAGTGAGCATCCCCCACTAGATCTCTGAGTCGATTTTAGCATTGTCTAGTCAACGAAGTGTTTTGATGGCGCCTCCCCAGCAGTACCCCATCTTAGGACGTACATGACTCTTATATAGGTGGAGGATTGCATCAGGAGTGAAATACTTTCTGGAGCGGAAGAATGATGCAAGCATTTTCCAGCAGCCTTGGCAATAGATTAGATCTAGAGTTAAAGTTAGTCCTAGGAGCTTATTGAACAAAGGGGCTTCCTCAAGGAAACAGCCATTCATTTCGACTGAGGCAAACCAAGGATACAAGTGTTCGTGATGGAAGGAGAGAAGCTTTGTTGTAACAAACCATGTTTTCTCCATTACAACACATTCTCCAGATCCAGAGAGAAAATCAGCGAAAACCGCGTAGATGTCAACAAATGATCTCAGAATATGATTTGGAAGATCATTAGTGAAGATTAGGAAGAGGGTTGGGCCTTGGCTACATCCTTGAGGCACACCAACATTGATACTATGTGCTTCAGACGTTTTCCCATCAACAGCTACTTTTATAGACCTATCAGAGAGAAAGGAGTCAATGATTGCGAAGACATTTCCAAATATTTCATAGCTAGCCAGTTAGTGAAGCAACCCTTTCGGACGGACCCTATTAACGGCTTGTGATATGTTTAGAGCTATATAGCTCTAGAAACAAGACCCATATCAAATTCGCTGATCCTATGCTATATATGTTAGAACACCAGCAGTGGACCTTGGAGGACGAAATCCATATTGCTTGTCACTGTGTAGATTGTTTTCCCTGAGGGGTTGGCAATTGCTATATTCATCACAAATTCAAGCAACTTACTTATAACGAATAGGAGACTGATCAGTCTGTATTGAGATACCAATACCAGATACCAGTATTCTTAAATACTAGACAGACAAACGGGGTTTTCCAAGATGGGAAGTAATTATTCTGAATCATTTTGTTGCAGATTTTTAAGTACAATAACTGGAATGTTGCTGTGACCAGCTTCCTGGTAAGTTTTGCAACGTCCCCGACCGATATATGTAAACATGAAAATCATTGGTAAACGACTGTTTCGATGACCGTTGCAAATCACTTTCCGGTATCGCGAGAAACGGAGAGTTCTGTTAATCTTGGGAGACTTATTGGCACTCAGAATCCAGGAACACCACTTGTTATTGTTAGTGAGCAATCACTGATTATGACTTGTTTGAAAACTCATAGTGAGAAATTAATAAATAAATAAAACCAAAAAAACTAGAAAAAGGACTACGAGAAATTGGAATCAAAAGGTAGAATGAGATTATATAACAAACAGCAATGATGAAAACAGCTGAAATCTTTAGGAAAATCCTCAAATTCGGAAACCAACTTACATAAACTACAAACACTAACCAATCACATGGAAATTGCAACAAAAGTAAAATAGAATATGAAAGGAACACCGCATGAAACCAAGGGAACTGAAACTCTTAGAAATCGTATAAACTCCTCCCTCCCCAAGAAAATGGCATCAGCCTCGATTGATACCACACAAAATAGTCGTGAAGGGTCAAGGAGGCTCGAAACGACCGATGAGGTATAGCACTAACCAGACCCCCATTAGAAGAGTGCAGAGAGTACGGGACCCTGTTGGGGGGGGGGGACCTATTGCCACCCAAATCCCAGAGAAGATCAATGGTCGTTGTCAACAAGAAATCAATTGTAAGCGGCTGTTGCGACAACGCAAAGTCATTTGCAATAATTATCGAAAGGAAGAGTATTTGAAATCTGGGGAGACTTGCTGTCACCCAAACTCCAGGGAACACCACCGGTTATTATCAGTGTGAGAACTTCTAGTGAATAATGATAATAATAATGATGATAATGATGATGATGATGATAATAATAATATAAAGGGACGGTGTATATCATACAGACCACGGCACTGATCAAAAGATCTGAAATATTAAGAAAATTCCTCGAAATGAAACCACGTATGTTACTAGATGAAGCTGACCAACCACAGTTAAGTTGAAATAGAATAGCAATTTGTAAACACAACTCAACTACAAATTCAGATGTAACAGACGAAGATGAACCCAAGGGAACTGAAACTGCCAGTGTAGATAGATAAGAAAAATCCCATAGTGTTACACCTGCCCCCTCGCCCCACAAAAAAAAATCGGTGGTACCATCATCGGTTGTAGCACAGTCGCAGATTGTGAAGTGTTGAACAACTGGGCACGGAGTGAACAAATCAAAAGTTCGACTGGAATCTTGAAGAGGCTTATTGTCACTCAAATATACAGGGAAAATCCTATAATCTGACGCCTCCCTCGCTCCAAAAACATGCAGGGAAAGAGCACTATCCAGACCTCAACCTGAAGGGTACAGAGAGTACTGGAATCCTTATTGTCCCTAAAATTCTAAATAAACTCAACTACCATCATCAGCGAGAATTTAATGGTAAACGGCTGTTGCGAGAACGCAGTGATTTGTAATGGTGATTGAAAAAAGCGGAAAGTACTGGAAATTTTAGGAGACTTATTGTCACTCGGACTACAGGGAACACCATCTGGTGTTGCTAGTGAGTAATCACTGGTAATGACTTCTGTGAGAACTGCTTGTGAGTAAGAAGTAATAATAATAATAATAATAATAATAGTGGAAACTACTGGAAATCTGGAGAGACTTGTTGTCACTCAGACTCCAGGGAATACCACCGGTTGTCGGTGAGCAATCACTGATGACCTGTGTGAGAACTCCTAGTGAGTACATAATAATAATTCTCTCTTTTTCTCATTTTCATGTTCTTTCTCTTTCTCACGAGAAGAAAAGTGCATTTAGTCTCAGCTATTTTACGCCTCCTTTGTCTTTCCGTCACGTTCTACCTCTTACTTCTTCTTCTTTTTCTTCTTTTTCTTCTTCTTCTTCTTCTTCTTCTTCTTCTTCTTTGTGCGGATGGAGCCAGCCACCCTGACGATTGGGATGAAAGGAACGTAATTTAAGACTTCAAGGTGACTATCTCACGTGGGGTGGCACTCCTCCACGGAAAGACCAATGTACTACTAATTTCAACTCATAAACTTGTATTAAAACACACGCACTCATACACACACGCGTGGATAAATAAATATATATCAATGTTTACCAATAATTAATATTGGTCAAATGACTTTCGTAAAATGTAAACAAAATTCAAACGAATTCAAGTCGATTCGGTTTTTTTTAAGTAAATAGTCCTCAGATTACACTGGTTTACCGGAAACTGATACGACATTATCGATTGAAACAATTGCAAAGTCTATTCATACAAAGAAATTAATTTGTATTTATAACTTAATTAAGACAATGCGAAATAGCTGTTCGTAAAAATGAGAATCCAAAGAGTCCGAGAACGTTCTGAAGAAAGGAAGGTGTTTGTCTGTAAGAAGACATTGCGAACACATGTGTGTTTAAGTTGCCGCCGAGTACGTTTACGTGTGTGAAAATAGGATAGGCACATGAAGATGGGTGTATTAGCGTGCATTTTTTGTTAGGAGAAAATGTACGTACTAACTTGTGTGCGATAGTGTTCAGTTAACAGTGTGTATATGCTGGCGCTGTTTAGTAGTTCGTGGAAGTCTCATTGTGTGTGTGCTGTTTACCGATGAACCTATGTTGTCTCTGTAAGAAGCACAAGAAATAGGCAGAGCAATGCTGTGTTTGGGTTTTTATACTACGCCCCAATATTCGGAGTGAATAATTCTTGCGTTTTTGATTGGTTGAAAGAAACTGCTGATTTGAGCTGTTGTTCAATGAAGAGTCGATACGTAAAAAGAAGAGCACCTGGCGCTGCTGCTTCCAACATACCGAAAAAAAGGTTGCTCTGAGGCAAACATTTTAATGGCCGTTTATCTATTGCTAATTTTTATGAGGTAAATTCAAACTTCAAAACAGTCTTGCTTTATTGCATTTAGTTTCTTTTCTCTCTCACTTATCGCGTTTCTACTCTAATGCATACGTTAATAATGCAATATCTTTATTACATACGATATTTGTTTATGCGCAAATGTCGTTCTGAAGTGCTTGACATGCTTATATTGACAAAATCCTTTCAAATAAAGTAATATTGATTTGTAAGATAGGCACCGGCTTTGCCTGAGAATGTAAGTGGTCCTTATTTATTTGAAGATGAAAGCAAAACATGTAGCATAGAAGGTTTTCAAGGTTTCAAGGATGTACATGAAGAAAGTCGAAAGTTACAGCGACCGAAACGTTGTGGTACAACAACCAATATGAAAATAGTAGTCAGAATAATCTAAATATAGCAAATACATTTGGTATCGTGATCTACTCTATTCATTACTAAATGGACTTTTCCAACCACATGTATATAAGAGAGTATGACGAAGTTTCAGAGCAGTCATTCTGTAACATGCTATTCTGTGCTTCTGTAAATACACACTATTGTAAATATACCACCGTGTTGTATTATTTATTATCGGCCCTCCAAAGTCATAGCATTTGAAATACTTACAAATGCAAAGTTTAAAAACAGTTTTTGTTACTTTTATCGTAGATTTTATTGCAAATTCTCAAACATCAAGCGCTCGAATTGAATAATAATTACCATAACTAAAATTCTCATAAAATCTTATCCGTAAAAAGTTGTGTCTAATCTTGTTACAGGGCTTTGTTATGAATAAAATAAAGTAATAGGTCGCATTTTCTGTTTATAAATGTCTCGCACAAATACTGGAGTATAGTATTTAAAAACCGATTCAAAATTCCGGATTTACATTTATCTAGAGTGCTCGATGCATTTTCAGACAGATCGCCATAATAATTGAATAAAGCTCGTAAATAAAGTATTTATAATCAGTCATGGCTCTAACATGTAAGTCTCTCACAGCGTGAAACCTATAGTCATGACTAATTAAAACAAACTTATTTTATTCAAATATATATGAGGTAGTGAATGTGAAATAAAAATTCTATACAAAATGGAAAATAGTTTATGGTATAGTAGATAAACAAGGCATCATATTATTACAAATAAGGGCATAGAGGCACCATTTAAGCTGTACAAAGATATTTCGATCAATTACTTCGACCATATTCATTTGGTAAAAAGCAAAAAATGAATATATGTATATGTATGTATGTATGAGAGATATGTCTAGTTACGTGAATTGTCACAAAATCGTAAGCATATGCAAGATATAAAATGGTTGCATATAAAGATATGTATGATAAAAATGTCATTTTAATTTCTAAAAAGACATATTTGCATATCATCGGCCCGTCAAAGTAATAATTTGAATTCAGCATCCATAAAATGGTTTTAAACACATATTTATGTAATTTAAATATTCTAATGCTGAGGGATTACGCCTGTATGATACATATATATATATATATATATATATATATATATATATATATATATATATATATATATATATATATATATATGAGAGAGGGTAGTGCGGTGTCAATGAGAGAAAAATGTATATTTAAAGAAGTGAGGCTACCAACATTTATAATTTTTTTTAAACTTCTTTTAATTGTTTATTTTATTTTATAACGCGTTTCGAGAATATTGGCTCTCTTCAGATATTCTTTTCGTATACATAATTAGAGATGAAGAGTGAAAATAGATATCGTGTCATCACTCTTAAATTAGGTTAGAGCATCTATTTTATAGAGGGTACCTCTTTTGTAAATAAGTGTTATTTAACAATGAAACTTTTATATAGATTTATACTTAATATCTTCAGTTTATTGGTTGGTATTTTAATATACGGCATAATCACGTTGACACACCAGTTCCCGTTAGATCACCAGAGTAAAGCGACGTTGAGCTTAGCCAGTACTAAGTGGATGACTATTTGGGTATACCAGTCGATGTATGTGGCTTGGAGGGTGCATGGACTCCACCAGGTTATATCATGATCACTGAAAAGTTAAGACACATAAAGTATCTGCCTGACTCCCCGACGACGCCCGTTGACGTTGTGGGATATGGATGGATGGACAATACTTTAAATATTTGCGTATGTTTATATTTCTAAATGCAGTGTGTATGTTTTAAAGAATAGAGCTATTTTATTTAGCAGGTTTTTATGGATTTGTTTTTCAATCTTAACAGTCTTGCCGGAGCCTAGTATAGGTAAATACCGACTTGCATTAATAGACACTTACAGTTGCATGCTAATAATAAACTAAGTCTCAGCAAACATAAAGAGGGGGAGAGGTGAGCATTATTCGTGACTACTGATGATACTAACATGCATAACAAAATATAAATACATAAAATTGATAATGAATGCAAACAGTACATAAATTTGCATTAACCTAGCATTAAATGTAGGTCACCACACAGGTTATTGATATCAGTCAAAAGCCCACATTATAATATGTAAGTATCATAAGAAAGTAAGTGAGCACTCCTGTTAAAATCAGATCGTAGTATTTATTAAAAATGTAATATATATAATATATATATATATAATTAGTGATACCTCGTGTTAGTAGAAAAATAAACCAGATTGTTGAATTGTAATACAAGATTGGTATATGTGTTTTATTTACATACTATGAAATTAAGATTCCGTCGAATGGAACCCACGATTCACGAAGCCAACTCTCTGAGAGTCCAAAGAGGCTAACACTTACTATAATAACGCTCACGGGAGAGTGGTTTTAATCTAAATATCATCTACATCCCTAATCCTTTGATTCCTAGTAGGATCAATAGAAGATATATAATTTGGGTTACCCTCTTCTCCGTCGGCGTAAGGTTCAATATTGGCAAATACTCCTTCTCTTAGCTAGACAACCACTTCACACCATCCTTCATATCTTCCAAGACTTTCAACATTCCTACATGTTCCTGCAGAATCCGAGAGAATTCCCTCTTTGAGGGAGGTTGCACGTTAAAGTTTGTAATATATGAGACCAAAATAACCTCAGGCACCACCACAAAAAAAATCTATATTCCTATGACTCAATGAAAGTTCAAGCTAAGTTGCTACACTCATACAACCTCCTTTAAGCACCTGGACCAACGCAACATCAGCTCCCTGGTCGTCAGTCTGAAAATTTAAACTGTCCATGAGATAATTGGACACCAAAGTTTTACAGTCCTAATTTCAAGCGGTGTTATCATTGGAGTGCCGAATAAATGAGGATTTTACAGGCTATCACTCGGGAATCTGTAAACTGTCTTAACGTTAAATCGGAAATATTTAAAATCTGGTTACATTGTGTAAGATACTTGATAGCCAAGTGGCCCGATAGGGACTGACCTACAGCTTATGACCTAACCTGCGACGTAGAAGCACACCCATGAGACATTTATCGAAGTGCTAAAAGACATGTCTATTCGCGCTTTTAAAATTTCATTTCGGAAATTGTTTACAAATTCCAATTTTTTCGACCCCTTATTTGCATGATCTCTTATGTTAAAATAAAATTTTACTTTTTAACATTTATTACGTTTTAGCTTCTCATATTACCGTCCACATTACGGATTTTATTATATGGTAATTTCTCTTCATTTAATGCCGTGTACTTTATATCTATTTTTTATGTCCAGTAATCTCAATTTTAATTAATCATCTTAATTGCCTTTATATAGAATTTATATTATATTTTACATCGTATTATATATCAGACCTAAACGTGATTATCTAGCAACCCACAGTGAAGATAACGGGATTATATTTTCAGAGAAGAAGGTCATAGAGCACTTTTCCCCCTTTTTAGGAGCTTACAGATCTTTTTTCCATTTCAATGGCAGATGAATGTTCTTGTCCATTGTCCTGCTAAGTCTTCGGACTAGCAGAGGGTTGGCTTCGTAAACCCCGTGTACCATTCGATGGAATATTAATGGCAAAGTATGTGAATGAAACGCATATATAATTTTAAAAACTGATAATTATTATTTTAAGAGCATCACTCAATTAAAATGTGTTTAAACATTGTTAGCTGCATAGTAAGAAAAACATGTAAAACTGAGTATCAAGTTGAATTTTTACATGCATAAATTATCTTTCGTGGCCATAATCGATAGAGAACGTTCGAAGTTAATTTTTTGTCGATTAAATTTGTTTGCGGTTTTTTAGTTTTAGTCTGCAACGTATTTTACAAAGCAAGTCCATGACTGTCTTCTCGAAAGAAAAGAAGTATTAGCCTATGTTAAAAGAAATTTTAAATACAAAATAGCAAACAAAAATGTTTAAAACGGCAAATTTCATCATTAGTGATTCACGTCAGTATAATGAAGTACATAGCTATGGTGATTTCAAAAGCGTTAATAAATACATTATTATCAATTCTATACAGAAGAGTTGTCTGTATGTGTATGTTTGTATGTCCGGCTAAAACTTGAAATTATCAATTATAATGATCCTCTTCGTTAGACACTTTCATATATGGTGCATTATGGCCTATCGGCTGTGCAAAGTATAAAAAGGTGGGGTTTTTACATTAGGACCTGCTAAAAAGTGCGTCGGTGTCGGTACTTTCCGGATGTTTACGTTAAACGCCGGACAGTGCCGAATGAAAAATCCGTTGACCTGCGTCCAAAAAAGCACAAATGAAGCAGAATTTACAAGCGGGGAAAAAGCAAGCAAAACATTTTGTATGAAATAAATATTTATTTTTTTAACGAAGAAATAAGTGTTTAAATTAAACAGTGTTAACGAAGAAATAACAGTGATTACAATAAGTGTTTAAATTAAAAGTTAATCAAGTAAGTATTTTTTTACTGATTATTATTGTTGCTTTCGTTGGCGTTTAGGCAGGGTTAGAAATTAAAGTTAGGGCAGGGTTAGGGGTTTGAGCAGGGTTAGGAATTAATGTTAGGTTTTGGCAGGCTCGTTTGCAGACGTAAAAAGTTCAGTTATCACGTTTAGATGTCGTCTGCTTATTCATTTCAATCAGTTATTCATTTCTTCGCAGTTTCATTGACTAACCGCCTCGGGGCTTTCCGGCGTTTTACGTAAAACGCCGGAAAACACCGACGCCGATGGACTTTTAACGCGCATCTAAATCTAACAAAGTACAAAAAAGAAGAAATCACTTGGCATAATCAAATATCGGTTTGTTACGTGCATCTAAGTTTTTTAAATCCGACCGATTAATTATATATATATATATATATATATATATATATATATATATTTGTTTATCCACGGACAGCTATTTCGCTATATTACTGCTCTTCGGTGTGGTTAAAAACGGATGGATGCTTCTACTCTGTTATCAGCCACTGCCATGTGTAAAGCAAATATATTATGCTTATTTATTTGAACTATCAACATTCTAGAGTACTCTATTATTTTACAAAGAGCTATGCATTTAGCCTAAGTAGGAGCCAGTTATCTCTCTTGCCAGAGAGCTCAACCTACGAACAGTGGGGAGCAAATGTATCCCCCCCCCTCCGACAGCTATTTTATCGTATCACGAGTCTTCATGTGTGTATGTGTGTGCGTGCGAGAATGACGCACACATAAATATGTAGGCTCATAGAATTACACACATATATATGTGTGTGTATACGTATGTGCGTGTTTGTTGCTCTCTGTGTATGTTAGCGCACATATGCTTTTCAAGAACGCCATTGGTTCCTTTTTCGCGTTGTTTGTTCTATAGCTGTATTATTAATCAGCGACGACTCCAAATCCGCAATCTCTTGTCTCCATTGGCGGAAATGACATAACAACAATCCGACGAATTCGGCCCGCCGCAAACCGACGAGCCGCCAAGCCCTTCGATACTTCTACCGCAATGTCAAAACCACCTATTCGACTTGAGAAGCACTGGCAGCGTAAATCATTAGACGGAAGACCCCCACCAAGCCTACTCGGCGATTTCATCATCCTCGTTTGCCCAAGCCCCCACTTCACTCCTCACCCTCGTAAGATGATAAGCTGAAAAATGTAAACAAAAACACTATTCACAACACGGAAACGAACGACTATTAAGAAAAATAAACCGGTGCGTTTGAAATGTAGGCTGAACGTACTTACATGTTGCTCTTTTCACTAAATGCTTCTACCTTCACCTTCAATCATCGCTTGTTATCTTAGCAAAGCGTCTCGTCACTGGCATGACACAATTACTAATGGAGAATAGTACAGGTGATTTAATTTGAAAAATACTATTATTGCTAGTTTACCTTAGGGGTTACATTAGTAAAATCTCTCTCTCTCTCTCTCTCTCTCTCTCTCTCTCTCTCTCTCTTTTATATATATATATATATATATATATATATATATATATATATATAGGTAATACAACAAAAGATATAAGAGGCAACTAATATCTTTAATTAGTGAACATCCGGATAAAACTGAAGCTCAATATACTGGATAGAGCATTAATAGCACTACATAAAGTGAAATAAAATAAGGTGCGAATCAAATTTGATTAGAATTCAATGTTCAAGCAAAGTACTTTAAAGTCCTTAACTAATGAGTTTTCAAAGAAAATCTTCTCCTCAGAGGACCATTACCGCAATGACATTACTGCAGGTAATAAAATTAAACTTTGAAAATATATAAAAAAATATATATAAAAATACATAAAAGTATATAAAACATCAAATATATCGGCCCAAAATATATATATATATATATATATATATATAAGACGAAACTTGTTCGTGTGTCTACTAAGTAAATGTAGTAGGAAGTATACCCTACTGTTGTGACACGTTTACTACTCGGAACTCTAAGTAACAAAACCGAAAATCAACCCTTCGACATCCCCGGCCCATGTGACAGAAATAGTCATAATTTCGTTTCCCTCTACGCATCTCCTTTTCCGTCGACTAGTCAGATGACATCAGTACACTGTTACCAACAACAACTACGCGACCAGTATAAAAGATACACATTTTTGACTTTTGCCCACTTTAGTTCCACACCATCGCCGTCAACGAGCAGCAGTAGCCATACCCTAAGGATTCACTGGTCATTTAGAAACGTATTAATTTCTCTAAAATAAAAACCACTCTCTTGTATCTTACACACGATTGTGTCTTCTTTGTTGTCACGTCTCATCGCGCCTTTTATATTTACTTGTTAGCGAGAGTCATGGTACACTGGACGATTTCGCCTCGTCTATTTCATCCGTACAACGACCCCAGCTACACTGCGAAGAGGTCGTATTATTCCCCTTTAAAAGTTGTCACTGAAGGTACATGAAAATCTACACTTTAGACTTTTAGCTCTTATCTTAATGCGATTTGAACTAGTTTCATTAGACAAAATTAAAATGATTCTCAAAATCTGAGCCATCTGTTATCATTTTCAGACCCTAAAATGAGCTTAACCCCACAAAATGAAAACAGAAAATTATAGAAATTAAAAAAAATAAGAATCGAAATAGTAATGTGGTATTCAGGGCTTGGGCAGACGTGCACAGGAGTTTTCATGCTAATGTATATATATATATATATATATATATATATATATATATATAATTAGACATCCGCATAAGGCCTGTTTCGCTGTGTCACAGCTTTTTAGTGCGGCTAGACTAGCAATTGCCTCAAGCCGGGATCGAAACTCGACTGTTAAGCTGACAGTTGGCGCTTTTAAGCCCCGCGCTATCATCTAACATCTGCTGAATGTAAGCGAAATCTCAATGTAAACATGGTCAAGTGCCAGAGAGCTCAAATTGTTTTTACCCAATGAGCAATGCCTTTATAGTTAGTGGCAATTGACGAGTTCCTTACAAGAGCTCTACCCAAAAAGAGGAGCATATAGTCATCTAAATACATACTGTTTTGCTGTATCACAGCCCTTCAGTGCGGCGAGACAAGCAAGTGCCTCAGGATCGAAACTCGACTGCTAAGCTATCAGTCGGCGCTTTTAACCTCTGCGCTATATATATATATATATATATATATATTTATATATATATATACATATATATATATATTAAAGAATGTTTAAAGTGTCTTTGTTGTGCCAAAAAGTTATTTGCGGTTGATAAAATTCTAAAACAGTTCAAATACGTGTGATGCTCGAAAAAAGACAACGCTTAAAACATTAAATTAAAGTTACATTTTGAACATTTTTTATTTTAGGACAAGAAATACGAATCCTTCAAGATTAAAAAATTTTTTGTCACAATTCCCTTTTTGGGCTTGATTTCTCCATATTAAGAATCGACCTTGTGTTTAACTCTGCCCTCATAAAGAGGCAAATAAATAGGAACACACGTAATCACATACATCGTAACCAACAATATTTTCTACAAAGCAAATAGGTTGATATCATAACTTAAAAAAAGGTATAATCGGCTTTGCTTGACTTTGCCTTTTTTATTTTAATAGCTTCTGTAAAGAAAATTGTTTTAAGATTAAAACGAATATTAGTCTCTAAAATCCATTAAACAACATAACACACAACTTAACTTTTCTTTTATAATTAATTCTTGTTTTTTTATTAATATTGAATAAGATCAATTTCAGTTTCAATCAGATTGTGTTCCTTTCTTTTCTTTTTTTTATTGCATGTTTTAACGTTTTCTAATACTTTTTATAAAAGCTACTATTAATTATCGACAGCATGACTTTTCAACATGTTTCGCTCGCAGCAAAATGTAATACGTCATTTTCAATCGAACCGGTCTTCTCTACGAAGGTCGTGGCAAACCTCACAGGTTTATTAGCTATAACTTACATTAACAAGTTAAGGCGTAGACCTTACTGCATGCCACTCTTGCTCACTTTCCTTTATATGTGTGGATGATATCATAGCGCTCACTTTATCGCGCAATGAGATCCTTTATATAATAATTATTTAAACAGCATAGTCGACCTCATTGAGCACCAAAATGTCACTGAACACTCTCCCCCCCTCTCTCTCTCTCTCTCTCTCTCTCTCTCTCTCTCTCTCTCTCTCTCTCTCTCTCTCTCTCTCTCTCTCCTTCGTGCCAAGAATAACAGAGAGGTCTATCTACACAAACTATTACAAAAGTACAGAATGTCCGTGCATTATGATTTGCCATTCCCCCCAGTACAACTAAAATGACCTACATTAGGAAGGAGGTCACCCGGATACAAGACGGATGCAGCAAAGATGAGGGCAAACGCACTAAAATATGGGAGTTCCAAATGAACCCCACCACGAATGGCTACCCAACTCCGCTCATCAAAACAGGTTCCAAGGACGCCTTAAAGGAGAACACGCAACCATAAGGATAGCGTATGTTATCTACGGCCGCTGTTATTCGACAGGATATCCGGATAGAATAATTATACATGCAACCTGCACACTCGGTGCTTTTTATGAGGAGAATGTTGTCCAAATGACGACGCACATACGATATAGGAATACCCACAAACTGCCTCATAATCAAAGCGACAATGTGCATGAGATCGTATGTGGTCTATAGGATAATATGCAGGACGCTCTACGTAATGGTTTAAGAAACACGTGACAGATATTGTAGTCAGTGTAGAATAAATGGAACAAAAGATTTGAAGATTTGAAGATAGAGGAAGCGAGTTTAATTAACAGTGAGAAGCTCAGTATCAATAATAGGGTGGAATCGCACGGAACCAAATTGGAATATTTTTTAACTATCTGCGCATGGCGCATGAGATGTGACAGTTCTCGCTAAGACCTGCAACGGTAGACGTTTTAAATAATCAAGATTGACTCCAATTCTGCTACATTGAAAAGACCATTTTGAAAATAAGGTGACCTTGAACTATGAATTAAATAATTTTAAATAAAGCGGTAAGAAAAAATCGTTCAAATTCTATTTACAAAAGAATTGCGTGTTCCAGAGAGAGAAGAATTCTAATCTGATTATATTCTTATTTCTGAACCCCCTTTTCCTTCCAAGAGGACATTATGTCACACAAACCATAAATAATTTATATCTACATATATAGGTAAATATGATTTAATATTTATTTATAAATATTATTATTCTGCCCTTGAAGAAAACAAAAATTGATCACTGTTAGGAGATATATAAAATAGACATTCACTTACTTACAAAGCAAGACTCCGAATAAGTTTGTTGGTTCTCTAGTCTGTCTCGATGTTTTCGGCATAAATATAAGTTAATTTTTCTGTATCATATGATAATTTCCTATGGCCGTGAGGATAGTGAAAGTATGCGGAGTCAAAGGTGGCTCTGTGAACCGGGTTCACGCCTTGTGACCGTCTGAAATTATCACTTCCCTACAGTGATGAGAGTAAAAAGCTCGAAACGACGTCGTCTGTAGGTAAGTATAATTTAATCTTTATTCATAAATATTATATATATATATATGAGAGAGAGATAATATTATTATATAGCCCCCTTTACTAAGGCTGGGCACTCTGAGTGAATTTAATAACAAGCAGTACTACTAGCTTCATTGCGATATGTAACACGATTTGTAGTTGTTGATCACTATTCGCCGCTTGCTGTGAATACCCGCCAACTTGGTATTTACAAAGTTAAATTCCTCCTAAATTACAAGCTAATTTCTGGTGGCCTACTGGTATTCTTTTGACTGCGAATCAGTGGTGATTTGTGAGTTCGCGCCTGCCGACCGTCGGGAATTAGCTTCCTGCACTGAAGATTGCGTAAGCATGAAACATCGATGTCTGTAGGTAATAAATAATTAATATTCATTTATAAATATTATATATATATATATATATATATATATATATATATATATATATATATATATATATATATATATATATATATATATGTGTGTGTGTGTGTAAAGGAGTAAGGCTACCAACATTTGTAAAAAAAAATTTCAACATTTATTTGTTATTTTATCATTTTATAATTTTGTATAACGCGTTTCAGGCGGTGGTCTGCTCTCATCAGATATGTAAATCGATTTTAAGAGTGTTGTTTTATTTGAGGAAATGTGTTATTGTTTGGCGTTTTTGTGCATGTGTGGGTTTGCGTGTGTTTGTGTATGTGTTCTGATATTTTGATATTTTTTTTAATTTTTTTATTATTTTCTGCTTCTCTTGGTCAAAGTCGTGTGTATTTATTAAGTACGTGTGATTTTGATCTTTATTTTATCGGTCATCTCCATTTCTTGAAATGTTTGGATTTTCTTTTGAAATTTATAATTTTGTATTGCCCTGTCGCCGAATTAGCTGGTGTATGTGTGTGTGTGCGGGCGGTTAGTTCTAAATCTTGTACATAGGTGAGCGACATACATACGACACCCACACACACATACACACGCACACACATACATATATGTGCATACATACACACACATACGTATGGTTAGATAGATGGTAGAGAAAGGTTGATAGCAGTGCGGTCCGTATGGTGTCTAGTTTGAGTTACGATCTGTTCAATGCTGGAATGAACTTAAATATAAAGTTTTTTTTTGTGTTAGTAAGTATGTGTAATTTTGGCTTTGGAAAATTGGCATTATATTAAATTTTCCTCCGCTGCATGAGTGTACATGTTCAGAGACGAATAATTTATGGTTTTCTTTCATTTTAATGTTGCTTTTATGCAAAGATACTCTATTATTAAATGTTTTGGTGGCGCCTATGTAAGATTCGTTGCATATAATACATTCTAGCACATAGCCAACGTTCTTTGAGGTGCAGTTCAGGACTTTTTTTATTGTGAATGTTTGTGTTGGGTCTTTTAATGTGTATGAGTTCCCCTCTATTATTATGTCACAGACCCCACATCTTTCCTTGTTTCATTTTGTGACCCCTTGTATTGTGTGTTGGTTGAGTTTGGATGAGGTTAAAATTTGTTTGAGTTTTTTTAGTTGGCGTTTGCTTTTTATTTTTTCGTTGTTCTTAATATGTTGTTTAGTTTGTTGTTTTGGTTGAGTAGGGTTAGGTTTCTTGTTATTTCTGTGAATAATTCTGGATTGTTTTTGTTGTGTGTAGAGATGTATGCTAATATCTGTTCTTGGTGTCGTTTTTAGGGGATTGGTAACTGTTCTAATGGTATGTTTTCTGCTAGTTCTATACCTTTGTGTATTATTTGTAGGGGGTATCCTCTTCTTGTTAAAGTTTTCCGTAGTTCCTCCAGTCGGACAATCCGGAGGTCTTTGTCACTGATTATAGTACAGATCCTTCTTGCTAAGGAGTAGGATATAGATTTTAGGCAGCTTTTGGGGTGATGGCTTCTAAAATGGAGATATTGTTGGGTGTCTGTGGGTTTGTGGTAGATATCTGTGATTATGTGATTGTTTTTAATTTTAATTAGTACATCTATGAAGGGTAGTTCTGTTTGACTGTGTTCAATCGTGAATTTGATTTTGGGGTGTAGGCTTTGTAGTATGCTGTAATTTATTTATGTCCCCCAATGTGAGTTCCCAGATGATAAAACAATCATCCAGGTATATTTTCCAAGATTTTATGAAGAGAGTTTGAATATTCTGTCCATATATTTATTCTATCTTTTCATATAAAATCTTCTCTAGGTAAGCCAGTGTTAGGGTGGTATATGTTGGTGCCATTTTGGTTCCCATTGATGTACCTAGAATCTGGATGTAGTTTTTGTTATTAAATTCAAAGGAGTTATTGTTGAGAATAATGTCTACGCTGTCGAGGATGAATTGTTTGGTGAATCTGTGGTGTAGTATTTGTAAGTGTTTGTCAATCCAGTACGATATCGCCTGTTTACCTAAGTCATGGGGTATGTTGCTATATAAGCTGCTGACGTCAAATGTAACTAATTTAGTCCCGGGGTTTATTATTTGTGGTAAGGAGCCTAGGAAGTGTATGTCGTCTCTTATGTAGGTGTACAGAGGAGGATACGTTATGTTATTGGGATGGTTATTAATAAGGTTGGAAAAATTAAGAATTAACTAATTATAGAATTTTAAAAATTGTCTAATGTTAGAAAGGGGTTGTTGGCTGGGAGTAGGGGTGTGAGAAGGAGTAATGAAATTTGTGTATTTAAATGTTCGCTTGTGCCTGCAATTTGAGATGAGTTCATTTTTAGAGTTAATAATATTTTTGCTTTTAGCTGCAGTAGCTATCATAAATGTTTCTAATGTACATAGGTGGCAGAAAGTGGATCCTGGAGTGTAGGAATTAGACCTTTTTAATATTGCCCAATGTAGGGAGTAGGGAGTGTTTTTACTGTTAAGGCTTTTTATTAGATTGAATAGAGAGGTGCTAGTGGCATTGTTATTATTGTGTTTGAAAGAGTAGATATGGTTTGAGATTCGGATCTTGATGGGGAAGGCACTTGCCCCAATGTAAGTGCGTATTTTGTATGGGGTTGTTATTATAGTATTTGTGTTATTTATAGTATCGGGAATGTTTTGGGTTTGTATGCTCAAGTTCTGGGCCAAAGTTAAGTTGGAATTGTTAGGTGGAGAAGATGAGATAATTTGAGGGGTGAGATCAAAATTATTGTTACTTAGCGGGGGCTGTTGGTTAGTGAAAGAGGTGTTATTTAGGGTGTCGTTTGATACAGGGAGTTGGAGATGGGGAGACCTATAGGGTGGGGGAAAAATTTGTATGTTGGTGTTTGTTTGCATGATGGTGTTTTGGGGAATTGCTTAACAGTGCAAACATAGATGGCGTAACTTTGTATACAATTGCCATTTAACGGGCATTCTCTAGATTTATGGCAGTTACAATTATTAGTAGGGTGTATAGTAAGTGTGGTTGTTGGGCAAATTTATTTTTTTTGTTATTAGATGTGATGATGGTTTGTGCTATATTGGGCATTGTGGAGTAGGAAAGTTTAATAGTTTTTATTTAAAATAGTGCTGTATTTATGCGGGTGCTTGAATGAGTTATCTGAAATTTTGAAGAATTCCTTAGCGATATTTGTTTTCACATTGCAGTTATAGGGTGAGTTAAACCAAATACTATTCTTCCTTCTAATTCTTTTTACTATGTTCTTGAGGGTCAGCTAGTGTGTCAATGTTGATAGTTTTGTGGGTCTATTTATATATGTTTTGGTTTTCTTGGGTAGTGTAGTATTAGTCCGTTGTTTGTCCTGTATTGACATTTTGTGTGTAATTACATTTAAAGGTGTGTTCTTCTGGATTAAGGGATTATTTTCGTATTTAATTTTATCAGTGTATCCCGAATTAAGAAGTGCGTTATTGTAGAAGTTGGAATTTTGTTCGAAGATAGATTTATTAGCAGATAACTAAGAAATTCTATTAAAGACTCAGGGGACTATTGAATTAATGATGGATTTTGGGTAGTTAGATAGCTTATGTACGTAGAAGAGGGTTAGATTTGGTTTGTGGTAGGGGCTAAAGGATTCGGAGTTATGGTCTAATGTTAGGTCAAGTAAGTTGGATATTCTTTTTTCAGGTTCTATAGTGATGGTTAATCCAAAGTTTTTAAAAAGGTTGTGTAGATTTTTAATGGTGTTCTTGTATATCCTCGATCTCTCCCTAGAAACAAAAAGTGCATCGTCCTTGTATAGCCCACCGTGTAAATGTCCGAAGTCAAATTTCAATTCTCTTAATAAGTACAATCCTACAAGGTCAGTAACCTGGACAGAGTCAGAAGCTCCCATAGTTATATCGAAGTTATTAGGGGTATCCATCCTAGTCCATAATTTATTGTCAAATTCTAATAGGGATCTCCTGGCCAAAATTATTAGTTTGATCTCTAAGTCTGTGATGTCTGAGTTATTCTTAGCGAAGATTAAGGCCTTGTTTAGTAGGATAGGAGAAATGGATTGATAATAATTGTTTATGTCAAAGGTGATAACATTCAAGTTTAAGTTAGACTTATGACTGAGGTTTAAGAAACAATTGGTAACCTCATCAGAGGATTTCCATAGGGTGTATGAAAGTTTTTTCTTTTAATTGAGGGATGATTCTATCTAAAAAAATTGCTTATAATGCCTAGGTCAGATTTGGATGGGCAGATAAGTCTAATGGGTGGGGTGTCCTGAAAATTTCTTTTGTGGTCTTTTAAGGTGAATCTGGGTGTAGCTGGGGTAAAG
>OY744517.1:185805140-185812640 GCA_963556195.1 Sepiola atlantica | reverse complement strand
TACGAGATGTAAATTGGTGGGATCTTATGTAAAAGAAACCCGCCATAAATTCCCCCGAGACCCCACCCTCACCCCCAAAACACAGACAAACCGCGGGTTGTAAAAAGCAATGTCTTATTATTTAGTCAGGATGAGAAAATTCATTCATGTCATTGAGTATTTGCATATAAGATCGTTTCCTTTATATTTCTCCCTACTCATAAACTCACACAGATAACTGTGTACCATTCCGTGATGCGTTCCACGGTGGCGGTTATTCTGCATTCTGTTCAGCTATAAATGTTTTCTTAGCAATTGTTACATGGAGATTTGGATTGTAACTCTAAATCTAACCCAACACATGTCTACCCAAAAACTTTTATTCATTTAAGGATGTGGACGGGCGGGCTACAAAATATCCAATTGCTGCGTGAATTTGTCTCGGTTGAAGTTCTTTAAAATATGCGATTTTCTTTGATCTGTCACGCCGTAATGTGAAATAGCATTGTTTCGTCTGTCAGACTTAAATTTTAAAAAGCACTTTTTTTGGTCTGGCAGGCTTCAATTTGAAATAGCATTTTTTTTTTTTGGTCTGTCAGGCTTAAATTTGAAATAGCATTTTTTTTTGGTCTGTCAGACTTAAATTTGAAATAGCACTTTTTCTGGTCTGTTGGACTTAAATTTGAAATAACATTTTTTTTGGTCTGTCAGACTTAAATTTGAAATAGCATTTTTTTTTTGTCTGTCAGGCTTAAATTTGAAAAAGCGTTGTTATTTGTCTGTCAGACTTAAATTTGAAATAGCCTTTTTTTTTTGGTCTGTCAGACTTAAATTTGAAATAGCATTTGGGGGGGGTCTGTCAGGCTTTAATTTGAAAAAGCATTGTTATTTGGTCTGTCAGACTTAAATTTGAAATAGCATTTTTTTTTGGTCTGTCAGACTTAAATTTGAAAAAGCATTGTTATTTGGTCTGTCAGGCTTAAATTTGAAATAGCATTTTGGGGGGGGGGGGGTCTGTCAGGCTTCAATTTGAAATAGCATTTTTTTTTGGTCTGTCAGACTTAAATTTGAAATCGCATTTTTTTTTTGGTCTGTCAGGCTTAAATTTGAAATAGGATTTTTTTTGTCTGTCAGACTTAAATTTGAAATAGCATTTTTTGTGGGGTCTGTCAGACTTGAATTTGAAAAAGCATTGTTATTTGGTCTGTCAGACTTAAATTTGAAATAGCATTTTTTTTTTGGTCTGTCAGACTTAAATTTGAAAAAGCATTGTTATTTGGTCTGTCAGGCTTAAATTTGAAATAGCATTTTTTTTTTTTGGTCTGTCAGGCTTACATTTGAAAAAGCCTTGTTATTTGGTCTGTCAGGCTTAAATTTGAAATAGCATTTTTTTTCTGGTCTGTCAGGCTAAAATTTTAAATAGCATTTTTTTGGTCTGTCAGACTTAAATTTGAAATAGCATTTTTTTTTTTGGTCTGTCAGACTCAAATTTTAAATAGCATTTTTTTTTGTTCAGTCAGGCTTAAATTTGAAATAGCATTTTTTTTTTAGTCTGTCAGACTTAAATTTGAAATAGCATTTTTGAAGGTCTGTCAGACTTAAATTTGAAATAGCATTTTTTTTATTGGTCTGTCAGACGTAAATTTAAAATAGCATTTTTTTTTTGGTCTGTCAGGCTTAAATTTGAAATAGCATTTTTTTTTTTGGTCTGTCAGGCTTAAATTTGAAAAAGCATTGTTATTTGGTCTGTCAGATTTAAATTTGAAATACCATTTTTTTTTTGGTCTGTCAGGCTTAAATTTTAAATAGCATTTTTTTGGTCTGTCAGACTTAAATGTTAAATAGCATTTGGGGGGGGGTCTGTCAGACTCAAATTTGAAATAGCATTTTTTTTTGTTCAGTCAGGCTTAAATTTGAAATAGCATTTTTTTTTTTGGTCTGTCAGACTTAAATTTGAAATAGCATTTTTGGGGTCTGTCAGACTTAAATTTGAAATAGCATTTTTTTTATTGGTCTGTCAGACGTAAATTTAAAATAGCATTTTTTTTTGGTCTGTCAGACTTAAATTTGAAATAGCATTTTTTTTTTTTGGTCTGTCAGGCTTAAATTTGAAAAAGCATTGTTATTTGATCTGTCAGATTTAAATTTGAAATACCATTTTTTTTTTGTCTGTCAGGCTTAAATTTTAAATAGCATTTTTTTGGTCTGTCAGACTTAAATTTGAAATAGCATTTTTTTTTTTTGGTCTGTCAGACTCAAATTTTAAATAGCATTTTTTTTTGTTCAGTCAGGCTTAAACTTGAAATAGCATTTTTTTTTTGGTCTGTCAGACTTAAATTTGAAATAGCATTTTGTTTGGTCTGTCAGGCTTAAATTTGAAATAGCATTGTTATTTGGTCTGTCAGGCTTAAATTTGAAATAGCATTTTTTTTTTGGTCTGTCAGGCTTACATTTGAAAAAGCATTGTTATTTGGTCTGTCAGGCTTAAATTTGAAATAGCATTTTTTTTTCTGGTCTGTCAGGCTAAAATTTTAAATAGCATTTTTTTGGTCTGTCAGACTTAAATTTGAAATAGCATTTTTTTTTTGGGTCTGTCAGACTCAAATTTTAAATAGCATTTTTTTTGTTCAGTCAGGCTTAAATTTGAAATAGCATTTTTTTTATTTGTCTGTCAGACTTAAATTTGAAATAGCATTTTTTGGGGTCTGTCAGACTTAAATTTGAAATAGCATTTTTTTTATTGGTCTGTCAGACGTAAATTTAAAATAGCATTTTTTTTTTGGTCTGTCAGACTTAAATTTGAAATAGCATTTTTTTTTTTGGTCTGTCAGGCTTAAATTTGAAAAAGCATTGTTATTTGGTCTGTCAGATTTAAATTTGAAATACCATTTTTTTCTGGTCTGTCAGGCTTAAATTTTAAATAGCATTTTTTTGGTCTGTCAGACTTAAATGTTAAATAGCATTTTTTGGGGGGTCTGTCAGACTCAAATTTTAAATAGCATTTTTTTTTGTTCAGTCAGGCTTAAATTTGAAATAGCATTTTTTTTTTTTGGTCTGTCAGACTTAAATTTGAAATAGCATTTTTGGGGTCTGTCAGACTTAAATTTGAAATAGCATTTTTTTTATTGGTCTGTCAGACGTAAATTTAAAATAGCATTTTTTTTTGGTCTGTCAGACTTAAATTTGAAATAGCATTTTTTTTTTTTGGTCTGTCAGGCTTAAATTTGAAAAAGCATTGTTATTTGGTCTGTCAGATTTAAATTTGAAATACCATTTTTTTTTTGGTCTGTCAGGCTTAAATTTTAAATAGCATTTTTTTTGTCTGTCAGACTTAAATTTGAAATAGCATTTTTTGTGGGGTCTGTCAGGCTTTAATTTGAAAAAGCATTGTTATTTGGTCTGTCAGACTTAAATTTGAAATAGCATTTTTTTTTTGGTCTGTCAGACTTAAATTTGAAAAAGCATTGTTATTTGGTCTGTCAGGCTTAAATTTGAAATAGCATTTTTTTTTTTTGGTCTGTCAGACTAAAATTTGATATAGCATTTTTTGTTGGTCTGTCAGACTTGAATTTGAAATAGCATTTTTTTTTTTGTCTGTCAGGCTTAAATTTTAAATAGCATTTTTTTGGTCTGTCAGACTTAAATTTGAAATAGCATTTTTTTTTTTTGGTCTGTCAGACTCAAATTTTAAATAGCATTTTTTTTTGTTCAGTCAGGCTTAAACTTGAAATAGCATTTTTTTTTGGTCTGTCAGACTTAAATTTGAAATAGCATTTTGTTTGGTCTGTCAGGCTTAAATTTGAAATAGCATTGTTATTTGGTCTGTCAGGCTTAAATTTGAAATAGCATTTTTTTTTTGGTCTGTCAGGCTTACATTTGAAAAAGCATTGTTATTTGGTCTGTCAGGCTTAAATTTGAAATAGCATTTTTTTTTCTGGTCTGTCAGGCTAAAATTTTAAATAGCATTTTTTTGGTCTGTCAGACTTAAATTTGAAATAGCATTTTTTTTTTTTTGGTCTGTCAGACTCAAATTTTAAATAGCATTTTTTTTTGTTCAGTCAGGCTTAAATTTGAAATAGCATTTTTTTTATTTGTCTGTCAGACTTAAATTTGAAATAGCATTTTTTGGGGTCTGTCAGACTTAAATTTGAAATAGCATTTTTTTTATTGGTCTGTCAGACGTAAATTTAAAATAGCATTTTTTTTTTTGGTCTGTCAGACTTAAATTTGAAATAGCATTTTTTTTTTTTGGTCTGTCAGGCTTAAATTTGAAAAAGCATTGTTATTTGGTCTGTCAGATTTAAATTTGAAATACCATTTTTTTCTGGTCTGTCAGGCTTAAATTTTAAATAGCATTTTTTTGGTCTGTCAGACTTAAATGTTAAATAGCATTTTTTGGGGGGTCTGTCAGACTCAAATTTTAAATAGCATTTTTTTTTGTTCAGTCAGGCTTAAATTTGAAATAGCATTTTTTTTTTTTGGTCTGTCAGACTTAAATTTGAAATAGCATTTTTGGGGTCTGTCAGACTTAAATTTGAAATATCATTTTTTTTATTGGTCTGTCAGACGTAAATTTAAAATAGCATTTTTTTTTGGTCTGTCAGACTTAAATTTGAAATAGCATTTTTTTTTTTTGGTCTGTCAGGCTTAAATTTGAAAAAGCATTGTTATTTGGTCTGTCAGATTTAAATTTGAAATACCATTTTTTTTTGGTCTGTCAGGCTTAAATTTTAAATAGCATTTTTTTGGTCTGTCAGACTTAAATTTGAAATAGCATTTTTTTTTTTTGGTCTGTCAGACTCAAATTTTAAAAAGCATTTTTTTTTGTTCAGTACGGCTTAAATTTGAAATAGCATTTTTTTTTGGTCTGTCAGACTTAAATGTGAAATAGCATTTTTTGGGGTCTGTCAGACTTAAATTTGAAATAGGATTTTTTTTGTCTGTCAGACTTAAATTTGAAATAGCATTTTTTGTGGGGTCTGTCAGGCTTTAATTTGAAAAAGCATTGTTATTTGGTCTGTCAGACTTAAATTTGAAATAGCATTTTTTTTTTGGTCTGTCAGACTTAAATTTGAAAAAGCATTGTTATTTGGTCTGTCAGGCTTAAATTTGAAATAGCATTTTTTTTTTTTGTCTGTCAGACTAAAATTTGATATAGCATTTTTTGTTGGTCTGTCAGACTTGAATTTGAAATAGCATTTTCTTTTTGGTCTATCAGACTTAAATTTGAAAAAGCATTGTTATTTGGTCTGTCAGGCTTAAATTTGAAATAGCATTGTTATTTGGTCTGTCAGGCTTAAATTTGAAATAGCATTTTTTTTTTTGTCTGTCAGGCTTACATTTGAAAAAGCCTTGTTATTTGGTCTGTCAGGCTTAAATTTGAAATAGCATTTTTTTTCTGGTCTGTCAGGCTAAAATTTTAAATAGCATTTTTTTGGTCTGTCAGACTTAAATTTTAAATAGCATTTTTTTTTGTTCAGTCAGGCTTAAATTTGAAATAGCATTTTTTTTTTAGTCTGTCAGACTTAAATTTGAAATAGCATTTTTGGAGGTCTGTCAGACTTAAATTTGAAATAGCATTTTTTTTATTGGTCTGTCAGACGTAAATTTAAAATAGCATTTTTTTTTTTGGTCTGTCAGACTTAAATTTGAAATAGCATTTTTTTTTTTGGTCTGTCAGGCTTAAATTTGAAAAAGCATTGTTATTTGGTCTGTCAGATTTAAATTTGAAATACCATTTTTTTCTGGTCTGTCAGGCTTAAATCTTAAATAGCATTTTTTTGGTCTGTCAGACTTAAATGTTAAATAGCATTTTTTGGGGGTCTGTCAGACTCAAATTTGAAATAGCATTTTTTTTTGTTCAGTCAGGCTTAAATTTGAAATAGCATTTTTTTTTTTGGTCTGTCAGACTTAAATTTGAAATAGCATTTTTGGGGTCTGTCAGACTTAAATTTGAAATAGCATTTTTTTTATTGGTCTGTCAGACGTAAATTTAAAATAGCATTTTTTTTGGTCTGTCAGACTTAAATTTTAAATAGCATTTTTTTTTGTTCAGTCAGGCTTAAATTTGAAATAGCATTTTTTTTTTAGTCTGTCAGACTTAAATTTGAAATAGCATTTTTGGAGGTCTGTCAGACTTAAATTTGAAATAGCATTTTTTTTATTGGTCTGTCAGACGTAAATTTAAAATAGCATTTTTTTTTTTGGTCTGTCAGACTTAAATTTGAAATAGCATTTTTTTTTTTGGTCTGTCAGGCTTAAATTTGAAAAAGCATTGTTATTTGGTCTGTCAGATTTAAATTTGAAATACCATTTTTTTCTGGTCTGTCAGGCTTAAATCTTAAATAGCATTTTTTTGGTCTGTCAGACTTAAATGTTAAATAGCATTTTTTGGGGGTCTGTCAGACTCAAATTTGAAATAGCATTTTTTTTTGTTCAGTCAGGCTTAAATTTGAAATAGCATTTTTTTTTTTGGTCTGTCAGACTTAAATTTGAAATAGCATTTTTGGGGTCTGTCAGACTTAAATTTGAAATAGCATTTTTTTTATTGGTCTGTCAGACGTAAATTTAAAATAGCATTTTTTTTGGTCTGTCAGACTTAAATTTGAAATAGCATTTTTTTTTTTTGGTCTGTCAGGCTTAAATTTGAAAAAGCATTGTTATTTGGTCTGTCAGATTTAAATTTGAAATACCATTTTTTTTTTTGTCTGTCAGGCTTAAATTTTAAATAGCATTTTTTTGGTCTGTCAGAGTTAAATTTGAAATAGCATTTTTTTTTTTTGGTCTGTCAGACTCAAATTTTAAATAGCATTTTTTTTTGTTCAGTCAGGCTTAAACTTGAAATAGCATTTTTTTTTTGGTCTGTCAGACTTAACTTTGAAATAGCATTTTGTTTGGTCTGTCAGGCTTAAATTTGAAATAGCATTGTTATTTGGTCTGTCAGGCTTAAATTTGAAATAGCATTTTTTTTTTGGTCTGTCAGACTTAAATTTGAAATAGCATTTTTTTTTTTTGGTCTGTCAGACTTAAATTTGAAATAGCATTTTTTTTTTTTGGTCTGTCAGGCTTAAATTTGAAATAGCATTTTTTTTATTTGTCTGTCAGACTTAAATTTGAAATAGCATTTTTTGGGGTCTGTCAGACTTAAATTTGAAATAGCATTTTTTTTATTGGTCTGTCAGACGTAAATTTAAAATAGCATTTTTTTTTTGGTCTGTCAGACTTAAATTTGAAATAGCATTTTTTTTTTTTGGTCTGTCAGGCTTAAATTTGAAAAAGCATTGTTATTTGGTCTGTCAGATTTAAATTTGAAATACCATTTTTTTCTGGTCTGTCAGGCTTAAATTTTAAATAGCATTTTTTTGGTCTGTCAGACTTAAATTTGAAATAGCATTTTTTTTTTTTGGTCTGTCAGACTCAAATTTTAAATAGCATTTTTTTTTGTTCAGTACGGCTTAAATTTGAAATAGCATTTTTTTTTGGTCTGTCAGACTTAAATTTGAAATAGCATTTTTTGGGGTC
>OY744517.1:185747640-185797640 GCA_963556195.1 Sepiola atlantica | reverse complement strand
GTCAGAGCCGGAATCTTGCACTAGAGTTTTAGGTGAATGTCTATTTTTAATCTTTCCAACAGTGCTCTTACTTTCATTTTTACTTAAGCAGCTTCTAATAATATTGAATTATATTTTTAATATTTTACCTACGTACGTTGACGCTACCAAATATATATATATATATATATATATATATATATATATATATATATATATATATATATATATATATATATATATATATATATATATGTGTGTGTGTTAGTTATATTTATATATTTGTATGTGCAGGATTCACTCCTAAATTAGTTAACCGATCATTATTAATTTTGGATCACAGCTGCTATATGTAAGGTGTCAAAATGTGGGCTATATTTAGTTTAATTTTATTTCATACAAAGGGGGTGGAAGCCCTTTGTGAAAATTCAGATACCTCTGATTTTCGCGAAAGTTTAACAATAGGTAATATAAATAAATGAATATACATTCCTCAAATTTCAGTTTCTTTGTTGTATTATAAAGGGTTTTATGGGGAATAATATGGGGACAACCTCCTATTTGGAAATTCACTATGGATTAAATTCAATGAAAATCTGAAATAGTCATTAGAAAGATTCCCTGATTTTAATTGATTCTTAAGACCACTGAAGCTTAAGACTTAAATTTTAGACATTTTCTAGTATCAAAATCATGTAATGGATTTTGATCAAAATTAGAATAAGGGTTCTAAACGTGGTGTTTAGTATCACTATATCTTGATTCTATTCTTCGTAAGGCGACATAAAAGTGGTTCAAAATAGTTTTGTTCGGTTAAATAATTTTACCCATCCTGGGACGGGTATTCTTCTAATCTTATATATATATATATATATATATATATATATATATATATATATATATATATTTCTGAAAGTACTCATCGATGCATATGCGTACGCACGTCTGCATAATTCATTTGTTATTCAGTTATTTTCTGATCAGCCCACTTTTCGCACATTTCAAGTCAAGACATTTACAAAACTGGTGATTATCTGCTGATCATCTGATTCTTTCATCCTCCAAATACAAAAGCAGATACTACATGGTGCCGAGTCGAGCAATAGATGGAATGAATTTCCATTCTATTCCATTGTCGCTAAAAACAAATAAAACATAGACAAGGGCCGTCCTACATTTTTTAACAAAACCTGTTTCCAGCAGTAAAAAAATATTTTTAACTGCTTAGTAACTTCCGGCCCTTTATTTTTCTATTCATAATGTTACCGACATTAAATTTATAGAATCATGATTTCCTTCTGTGGGGATCCAACGTAGACATCCAAGAATACTAACAAAATTATTTACTGTATATAAAAATTATTTCTTTATAAACCGCAACGTAGTGTCAGCTGTGAAAGTCTTTACGTGATTTGATAATTTCTAGAGTTACACATATTTCTAATTAAAAACAGTAAATTATGCAGAAATTGATTCTCAAAATTGGTGAGAATTTTGATTCTTTAAAACTTTTGAATATCGGCGTAACTTCATATTTCCAAACCTATAACTTTAATCAAATAAGCTGTATTTTCACAGGTTTCACCATAGCAATATTGTTTTAATATATTTGAAGAATTTCGACATCTAACCTCTTCACTATTTTCATGGGGTTCCTGAGAGATCGTCTAAAATCTTTAAACGTCAATTTTAATTAGATGTGAAATAAAATGTAAGCTGCTTACATCAAGTGGCTTCATGCGTTGTCTGGAGCGATTTCCATTTTATAAAATGTACCTGAACCCCTCAACAGACACAACTCTGGTTTTCTTCAGATGGTGCACCAATCGAACTTGTGTTGAGGACTTCAAATATTTCGGAAGATTAATTAACTCTGGCTCTGATATGATTTGGTTTGGTTGTTTTGTTTTGTTTTACGGCATATCAATCCTTTGTGGGTTATTTAATGCCGAATCCCGTCATTTTGGTAACAGTTTTATGCTTCAAGTTCTTTATATCTTCAAATATTTATTCATGTAGTTTGGTTTGGTTGTTTTGTAGAGGAAATGTTGTTTTTGTTCTAGCTTTGCAGAACATCATTGATTTGTGCAAAGGGAAAGGAAATGAAAAATCAATGTTTGGTGCATTTTAAGTCAGGAAGCCGGTATCTTCAAACAGCCTGATCTGATAGAACCAGGGGTTATGATATGAATACGCGCATTGCTCAACACAATCTGAAAAGCTGCTATCAACAATGAGAGAAAACTTTTCAAGGCATTATTCTACTCTAGTCTTGAACGCTAAATATCGCCTGATCTAAAAAAAACTTGATGGATCATACACCAAAGAGCTACGTGTTGTCTACAATACATCGTGGTGAGACGATGTAACAAACAATATTGTATATATATATATATATATATATATATATATATATATATATATATATAAATAAAAAAAATAAGAATTAATATTTCACATTTAAAATTAAATAATAAAATTGAATTTTTATAAAACTGATAGCCGGTATTAAGAAAACGAGCCACTTTTAGCGCAGTCGACGAATATAATGCTTTGGGTAAGGTATTTGTAGTTAAGATGTGTAACTTATGCGACAGTTTTAATACCAAACGCACTAATTGCCAAATTGAAAACTGGATACACAATGCTACTGTCCAACTGTTAACGTTATTCCCATTTAATTTCTTGCCTTTTCTATGTACAGCGTCGCTGTTGTTTTGATCTGAAACCTTTCCATAACTGACTACATATTTTCCACCCACGTGACAATTTTAAATCTGAAAGTGTTCCATTTTTCCAACGGACAATATTTTGAAATTCCTGGCGGTTGTTCTTACTCATTAAGCTATACGACTCCGCTGATGAAGGTCCGATTTTCTCGAATCTGAAACCTTGGTCCGGATGTTGTTGTAACTTTTTGTTTAATATTAATATATATATATATATATATATATATATATATATATATATATATATAATTTTAACTTTATATAAACCTTAGTTAATGAAAGGAACAAATTTCCATAAGTTCATCAAAAAACAGTTTTTATTTGCATACAATTGTTTCTGTCTCCTCAAACACATACATTTTTTATATAAAAAGTATGCGAAATATACAAAAATATTGACAATTTTTTCTGAAAGGAGGGAGCTTCATCAGTGCCTAAGTTCACTAATTCAGCTGGAAAAGCTACAGTGCAATTCAATATTCATTTATTTTATATTTCTTATTTATATTTTATATTTATTTTATTTTTCACATATATTTTCTATTTGTCCATCATATAATTCCAAGGAAGAGTTATTTAACAGAAAACATCTTTTTACCTCTAATTTATCTGGATGTCCAAATTATCCGTAACAATGCGCGTTTATCGGCGTGATCATATTTTATCGTTAAACATCGATAAGAACAAATGTTAAAATTCGTATAAACAGGTGATAATCATTTTAACTAATTGTATTTGTTTGGGTTTAAAGCCTTTTTTCTATCTTGCAATCCTTACTTCTCTGGTGCTACTAGATCAGAATGTCTGAAGATATCGGCTTCCTGGCCTAAAATGCACCAAACATTGATGTTTTATTGTTTTATTTCTCTTTGCAAAACTCAATCATGTCCTGAAAAACCCAAAATAAAAACAATTCCTCCTCTCCCTCTCTCTACCATCCCCCTCTTTCACTCAACCAAACAAAAAAAATATTTGAACACATAGAGAATTTGAAGAATAAAAACTTTTGAACAAATGACTAGATTCAGCAAGTTCAAAAGGGTTGATATGTCATAAAACCAAACAAGCAAACCAAACACTATGAATAAATACTTGAACATATAAAGAATTTGAACCATGAAAACCTTTATCAAAATGACCGGATTCAGCATTAAATAACCCGGAAAGAGTTGATATGCCGTAAAACAAACAAACATCTTATTTCTTTATTTTAATTCAGTCACACACATTTTCAAAATATCATTAGAATTCGCTTTTCATGTTTTCTTAAATTTGAATTCAACTTTAGAAACCGCTAAAAGAATGTTATTATTACGCTTCTGACAATCGGATCTACCATGAAACTGCAGTCAAGTGTGAAGATAAGCTATGTTAAGTGTAATATACTCTCCGAATTTACGTTATATATATATATTCTCTTTTTCTGTTTAAATGGATTACGTCATTTTTGTTAGGTCACCCAATGTGCACGGCGTCACGCAAGCAAGTAATAGCAATAGTTTTAATAATATACTACAGACCCAGTAGTCTCGGCGGTTTATCTAGTAGACGACCCGTAACGCCAGGGCATAAAGAGAGACTAGTCTAGTCTACTATTTCACCCATACATATTACGTCTCTCCCTATTTCTTACTCACAAATACACACAATTTCTTAAAGTAAAATTGCTAGAGTCCAGTTCATTTCACCCCTAGCTAGGGAAATGAAAGATATCTATCCGGTGCTACTTTGGCTTGATATCTACAATTAAAAAAATATCGACACCGTACGCTTCTCATTTTTTTTTTCAATATACTGATCTTTGCGTCAAGCCATGATTTTTTTCAATTCTTTGTGTATGTGCTCCAGTGTTGGAATCGACGAAATTTTGCTGATTAATAACGGAAAAATGACGAAAAATTGAGTTTGTTTGAATTAGCGTTAGCTTTCTTTTCGTCGGAATATATTACTGAGCCTTCAACGACTTCTCGTTGAATAAGTGGCTGAAGTATCGTACGGTCTTTTCTTTGAACGTTAGGTTTAGGAATTAGGATTTCAGGCTTGGTAAGCACAAATTCTTTCGAAACGAATACCGTGTTGATTGCAATATGATATGTAGATGACATAACAAAGTGTAGATATCATACCAAAGTAGATTTAGTAAAGTTAGATAACAAACCAAAGCGGTACCCGAAGAATTATAAAAGAAAAGAAAACAGAAAAAAAAGTTGTTAGAGAAAATTATTTCCAGCCACTTGCACTTATAAACTTACGCCACCTGATATACTTAAATGGTTACTAATCTAAGTTCTGAACAGGCCGGGCGTTGCTTAACTTCGGTTATCCGACAGGAACCGATGTTTCAACGCGATTATAGCCGTAATGGAACGAATGTCATATTTTTGAACGAGCCTCTTCGTTTTCGTGACGTAACGACGTTGGCGTAGATCTCATCATGTCAAGTGTCCTCTACTTTTCCGCCTTGTTTTATTTGTATCATTACCATTTTTAAGGATTTTTTTTCTCTTCTCTTTTCTAATGAATAACCGAGAAAAGGATGGATCACAAAAGTAGAAAAAGTAAATCTTTAATGTTGTGGGTGGTGAGGTGGCGTTGAATGAAGTGCAAACAAATAAAGGGCGTTCGATATGTTTATATTTTCGCCGTGGCTATTAGCGTGACTAGCACCATCGTCCTCGTCTATTTATTATTGTTGCCAGTGGTGTCGCGTGGCAACTGGTTGACACCCTCACTTATAGCAGGTTTTGTTGACATCAGATTGGTCAGAAAGTTATTATCGTACTTCCCGTCACATAAGACGCTGATGTTGGAGAGATGACGTAAGTCGAAAAGGTTTAGGTGCGTTATATGCATGGGTTTAGCCGAACCCGCGAACTTTCGTCGTCTTGCGCAGCATTTCTGCGCACACCTAGTTTCAAATCATGTATTCTTATGTTCCACAGTTCAAATAACATAAAACAGTGTTCAACGTAATTGAAATTACTGTATGAGACAATACAGGCTGTAGGAATGTCAATATTGTTGTACTTTTTAATAAGAAAATTTTTCTAGTATTTTTCCTCCGGTCGGTCACAAACTGTCACATGTATTTTTCATAGAAGTGGTATTATATAAGTAGTTAATCGTAAATTTATTATATTTGTTTTATTTTTAATTTAATTGTATTTTCAAAATTATTAATTCATGATAAAAATACAGTTGTTATTGCGTTTTGCATTAATTTGAAATTTTTAAAAATGTATTTTATTAAACATGTATTTGCCCCATCCAATCCGTTCTGTAAAAACAAAAATTTGGTCGATAAATGTCTTATTCGAAAGATTGATATTAAAAAATAAATCTAATATATAAAGAAAAGTAATTCGAATTATCGACTTTAAACTCATATAGCATTGCATCTGGCAAATCGATATTTGATTCTGACTAGCATTTTCTTTCTTTTTATCTTTGCAACATAGTATTTACACTAAAAACGTGTACTGGTATAATTCCCTTTAGTTTCTTTCAGAAAATACTTATTCAGGCTAGAAAGATGTTTAAAATTGGGGCATTTTAGTTTATTACCTAAACAAATCCAGCATCTTATGAAATTAATTTAAAAACAATTCCACATTGATCTACCTTGTGTGATTTCTGATAAGCAATTATATCATTTACAATAGATATAATCCTTTTTAATTTCTTAAAATTAGTTGTATTTCATAATAGCAGGTAAACAATTTTCTTTTAAAACCTAATACTTACATTTTTGTTTCACATCCATGATATACACGGCAAAACAATTATAAGAAACCTTTCCAACCACTAATTGCCATAGCTGATAGCACCCTTCTTACAAGTACTTCCACTGAATGTGCTCCGATGAACTTACTGCACCTACTGAAAGATTATGTATCGTGTTTCCAACAAAGTTATGAATGAAACGTTTATTATTTTTAATTAATGTTTCAAGCGATAGCGAGCCGGTGAAGCCAGCTAGTAATAAATAGATTATAACTTTGCTGCAGAATTAGATGGAAAACATAGAATTACGAAAATGCAATTTGCAAAGACGTTGAGACTAAACATGATATGGACGTGTCCGTTTCTCTGCTCTCAATGGAGACAATCTGTACTTGAACTGAAATGATCTAGAGATGGGGAGACAAGTCTAACTTAAATGTTATTTCTTTGATCACAAAATCTTAACTGTAAAATATATTTTCTCCGAAATGAAAACGTCCGAATAAGCTATTAGGTCCCGCACTGTCTACCAGACTTCAGCTCGTGTCTCATAGTCGCAATGTGGCATCCATGTGTGTCTTTTACAAGTACTTCCAAGCAATGTGCTCCGACGAACTTACGTTACTTGTAGGCCCTCAACATACTAAGACACATCCGAGTAACAGCAAAATCACACCCCTTTACTTTAGAGTTCCACAGATGCCGGAGAACTTTTTACTCTAATAGCTTCTTTTGGGGGACCGCTTGCTTTTGGAATTCCCTCCTTGCTTTCTGTTTCTATGATTGTACCAACATGCAGAAATTTGATGTGAACAAACATATTTCTGTACAATACATGTTCTTTACTCAATATCCATTCGCTGAAGATGGCTTCAAAAGAAACTGAAAGTACTAGGATACACAACGAGTACGGCTAATTAATCTACCAGTTCCAGCTTTAAACTCGAAAATTAATCGGGCATCAAGAAATGATCAAGGATACAACTATGCAGACACAAATTATCGGTTATATCTAACGAAATATGTCTTCAAGAAGTAATGCTGCCTATATATATATATATATATATATATATATATATATATATACTTCTTTGTAATATAACAGGAAAAATCCCAGCAGAGTGCTCTATTAATTGAGAGTTAAAATTAAAAATTAAGAACGTAATATTTATTTATTTTGGTACAGAAAAATTAGTACAACATTCGTACCGTCGATTTCAGGGACAGAAGGACCGATGACAACAGAAGCTGAAGAGAACCGGATTGATAAGTCCTTCTGTGCTTGAAACCGACGGTATGAGTATTGTACTAATTTTTCTGTACCAAAATAAATATATATATATATATATATATATATATATATATATATATAATGTGTGTGTGTGTTTGTGCGTATTTAGGCAGCATTTTCTCATTTATGCAAACATTGTTAAGAATAAAAGAATTTGTCTGTTTAATTATACCATTTTTTAAATTTTTTATGTCATTGTTTTTTGTATTAAAATAAAACAAAAATAATAGATTTTCCAATTTATAGTCCTATTACCCAAACCAGTGGAACGTAGGGCACAATATAAGATCTACATCGCGTTATCTAACTTTCAAACAAGTATTTGGACACACTATTAATCCATGTACACACTTCCCGTTCCGAGTGATCGAGACGAAATTTGTCGACAAGATCGCATCTAGCCATCAAGTCAGACAGACTGTCTTCACACTCATCTGACTCTCTAGTGTCTCCTACCTTATCTACCTTCATATTAAAGATGGTATTCCAAATCCCCATTTAAACTACGCGCTTTGGACCCGTGACGAACACTTCCAACCGTCGAAAAAAGGAAAAACTCTCCAGAACTGAGTTAGGCGCATGATAAGAAACTCATAATATTTTACGATAATATCGGCCACGACACACCTGCCTTTCGCATCCGTATGGACAACATTCAACGGCACATGCAGAGTGCGTTTCACAAGCAAGGGGGACCTCTACTGACAATACATCAAAGTCTCGTCATCACCTGACAATCTCGAGACGAAACGCAATGTGTCTCCTCGATCGGAACTACATCTACCCCAAGAGTCAAAAGATCACTTCGAACACAAACTGCTCGATTTTGAGACCTTAGACCACTTGCATTTACACCAGCCAAGTCAAAAGTTATGGACCTACCTTAAACAGTGCCACCCAATGTTCAAAAGTTTGCTAGAGAAAAGACATCGACGATGTATGTCATACTCAGTGTGGAAAGTTCCATGGTTTCCTTCCCGCTACGCACAATTCCGCCGACGTCAAGGTCAAAAGTTAGTTTTATTGTCCTATATAATGAGGAGTGGACTAAAATTGAAACGCTTTCTTTTGTATGTAGGTGTAAGAGTTCTTTCAGCAAGAGTATTTTTTTTTCTCAACCTTCAGTTACATTCCCAGTATCCCTCTCCCCTTCGCGGTTTGCAACATTTCTCAGGCGGTGTGTTTGCGGCAAACTGGGAGCCTTACAAAGAGTGAGGGCACCGAGGAGTTGGTGGGGTCGTTGATGTCTTTTGCTCGCACCTAAAAGGGTTTTCAAATGTTTCCTTTGGCGGAAGGATAACCCGTTTACCAACTGAAAAGGGGCAATTCTGCAGATCTCCCTCCCTAATTTAAAGTGGAGAGGTTTTGTTTTTTTACTTTCATATACTACACTGTGGTCCTTGCGCGAGAACCGGAAATTAAACAAAACCGTAGACATTAGGCACTACCCTAGCGCCATACATGACATTGTTACCAGGACCACAACAATAAAGGAAAAATGAGGTTTGGCTCACTAAAACATCGCGAGAGAAGGCGAAATGGCACGGAAGAGAGAGAGAGGGAGAGAGAGAGAGAGAGGAAGCGCATGTTTGTGTGAGAGGTGCAGACTGAGATGTATAGACAAGGAGACTGTATGTGTTTGTCGGTGTGTGAGAGAGAAAGATTAGGGAAAAGTACAAAAAGAGTCAGAAAGACAACGAGAGAGTAAAAAGAGAGTTTGTGTATGTGTGAAAGAGAGAGGGGGCAGGTAAACGATGACATAGACAAAAAGGCGTCTGTTAGAGAGAGAGAGAGAGAGAGCGCGAGAGAGGGAGGGAAAGGGGAGAAAGAGGGTGACTCTGGTAAACTATTCAGATATTTAGACCATCTATCCGAGTTTTTTTTCTGTGAATCAATTGTACTTCCTACTAAGCACTCTTTATTCTCTCCTTATCGACATGTTGGCGACTCTCTTTCCCTTTTTCTCCCGTTCTCGTCTCGCTCAGATTCATTCATTGGCGTGGTACACGGAAATAGTGAACAATTGTTGAATGGAAATGAGAATAAACAACGCTAGAAACTCACAAGCATTTTATGAAACCAGCCACGTCCGTATTTCGTACTTGTCTTTTTTTCTATTCATAAATATTTCGGTCTTGATATTTTTTTCTACTGATTGTTGCATACGTACTTCTATTTTCTTTTTCTTTTTTTTGTTTCATTTCCCTTTTCCAATTTCTGTTGCCTGTCTTTTTCATCACCTTTTTACAATATTCTAAAAATGTATTGCTTTTTTATATTCATTTTATTGCTTTTTCCCCTTCCCTTTTCTTTTCGTATTCTTCTTTCAATTCGATTTTATTGGAAGGTGAGGGGTTCAATTTTACAGCATACCACCCCCTTTTGGATCATTGTAACTATTGCCATCGCTTACTTGTATACGATTATTTGAACAGAAGTCACTAATTTATCCATAGCCGGGAGATCGTACAATTGGGTGAAATGCAAATGCCATTTCTGTGAGAATTTGGCCTAGATTCATCAAATGGCCGTTAAAACATATGCTAGAATTAACCAAGGTCGTATCAAAATGCGTAAAACGTAACGGGTTTCTTTTCAAGAAGTTCCCGTCATTGGAGCACATTACCACGAGACGGCTTCCCTACAAACCACAACATGGTCATCTTCAAATCTATTGCCAACAAATACTTGTCATAAACTATTCCCATAAGTAATCAAACGTTGTACATTCCATTCATCATTTTCAATCATCTCATAATATTCTTCATCATTCAACTTTCGGTAATTCTTATTCTCGAGATACTTTTGGCTTTGATACGTAGTGGCACATAATTTTAAAAAAAAAACATATTCGACGTGAGTAGAACTTTATTGTTTAAGAAGGTTTGCTATATACCAACTCCTTTTAGATAATTCAATGTCGAAACATTATACCTATTTTTAACGATTAATTGTATACGATTAGTTGAACACAAGTCACTATTTTACCCAAAGCTATGGGGAAATGTGGGGGCATGCTTTTACGAACAAGGTCGAGCTTAATGTGGTGTGTGGCAATTTCTGGACAATACATGGTTGGTAACAATAAATTATGAAGATTGCGTCAGTCTATGAAGTGTTCTCCTCCTCTGACTGATATTACACTTTGATCCAAGATCAAAGGTCAGATAATGCATAATTGACCACAATAAATTGTATAGGATCTGAACTCGGCATAACTGATTCGATAGTCCGCGGCTGTATCCATTAGGCTAATTACGCACTCCATTTGCTTTTTTGTTTTCATTCTTTCTATTTCTCTGTTCACTTATATTAATCTTTCTCTATTTGTTTTAAAATAAAAGAAAGAGAAAAAAAAATAAAGAATGTATTTATTTTTCCTCTTTTATTTTCTCTCTTTATTCTTTCATCATTTTCCTTTCTGTCGTTTGACTTCCTCTTTAAATGTGTGCATTTGTTTTGTTGTTTTATCTTCGTTCTTTTTCTTACAATTTTCCTTTTTCCTTTTTTCGTTACTTTTAGTTCTTTACTTTTTATGTCTTTTCATTTGTTTTGTCCTTCCCGTCTTCTATAATTTCTTTCTTTATTCTTCATCTTTTTGTTTCTCTCTCACTTCAACTTTCTAGATTGTTTATTTTTAAAATGTCTTTTCTTTATCATTTTTTTCTTCTTTCATTTCTTTTTTTTTCTTTCTTTTTCTTTTTTTACATTTTTACATTGTCTTACTTTTAATATTTTTGTGTTTTCAACCTTATCTCCTTCATAGTTATTTTTCGCTTTTCTTTTTTCTTTTTCTTTTTCTATTTTTGATTTTAATCTTCATTCATTCATTCTTTTCTTTCTCTGTACTTCCTCTTTCATCCTCTTTCACCTTTGTCCTGTATTTTATTTAATCTTTGTGTTTTCTTTTCGTTTTTTATTTCTTCAATTTCTTTTTCAGCATTTTTAATTTTTTCTTTTGTTTTCCTTTTGTCTTCTGTTGTTGTTTTTTCTTCTTTTTTCTTCCTTGGTTATTTCTCTCATATTTTCTCTTTGTTATTGCAGTTATTTATCGCTTTTTTCTTTACATTTTTTTTTTCGTTCTTCATTCTTTTCCACTTTCTTTTTATTCTTTTGTTAAATGCGTCCTAATATCTATATGATAGTTTTTTTTCTGTCAGTCTGTCACACATAAGTTTAGTCTGCCACGCTAAAGTTGTTCGGGTGTGAAGATAGAATTTGCTATAAATATTTACCCCCAGTATCTTTCATTTTTCTCTCATGCGTATTTCTTTGCTTGTTGTGAAAACGTTTCTAAGATGCCATTGTGAAGATGATATCAGACTCATGGTGCTACATTGTTGCCCAGACCCTTTTTTACCTGCTGAATTGCCTACATTAACCGTTATCCCTCTTCTCTCTCTCTCTCTCTCTCTCTCTCTTCCTCCTCTCTCTCTCTCTTTCTCTTTCTCTCTCTCTCTCTCTCTCTCTCTGCATGTGTATATAGTATTCCAGATGTATTTTTTTTATAGAGGTTGGATGAACAATCCTATTAATCTTATTGTGTTTAGTTAATAGTGCTCAATAACAAGTAGAGCTGTGTATTTATTTAGTATACATTTTTATTTATATAAACATGTCTGGCGACATAAATATGTTATGTTTCGAGTACAGTAAAAATAACTGTGTCTCATCATTCCCGGAATTAAATCTAAAATGATTACCAAATTTAAAAAAATACCCAGCATATTTCCAAATAGAGGATATCATATATGACCAGAATTTCGTCAACCACCTAATATCTAACTTTACTTCATCCTCGTTTGATATATATTTGTTGGATCTTCGGTCTTAAACTTTTATTTTTAAAACCTCTTTGGTTTACAAAACAAAAGCCTTTTATGATCCTTATAATCATGGTCAAAAGAAACACCACTGTACTCACCCGTGCATAACATCATTTTCTCTCACTTTCTGACCCCTTTAACACCCCCTAGTTCCGGTTCGATAACTCTGTGTTTAGCAGAGTTATGGGCCTGTAATCGTCTAATTTCTCTCCACAATACATGTCCGCTTCTTCAGCAATGTGATCACTGTCTTGGTGTGCTGACTTAATGCCAAGCAACCATAACAAAGTAATGTTTTTGTGACTCAGCATTTTTAAAAGAATGAACAAACAAAGACAAAAACAAAACGCGATTCAATCGGAATATCTTTTAATACGGGTGGGTAGTGTAGTATCGGTTCTGTTGTCGTAAAACCGTTCTCCCAGGAATTACCTCCTCCGTAAGAGCTGAACATTTTTTCCTGAAAAATTATAAATATACATAGTCTGAAATAAAAACGTTTTTTTTTATTTAAAATGCAAACCAATAAAATTGAATTATTTTTTTAGCCCAATTTTCATTTCAGCGTTTCACGTGGACAATGAAACTTGCCATTGTTTTGATGTTATTTAAATGAATAAATGCGGAAGTTATTTCCACCTATATTAGCATTAAAACGGTTTATGCTTATTTAATTCTGTGTAGTATGATTCCATTCCTCCCAGGCATTACCCCCTTTTTGAGGAGGAGGCAGTATAGTATACGTTCGTTCTTCACAATACCATCCTCCTAGGATTACCTTCTCCTTATTTGTGTGTGTGGAATGAGAGTAGTGTACTATCTATTCTGTTGTCATAATATCATGCTCCCAGGCATTAACTTCTACTTTAAGGGAGGAGGGTAGTGTTTGTTCCTCATAATGTCATCCTCTTAGTCATTACTATGTAGTTAGTTTATCATGATATCATCCTCTCAGCTTAGCAGAATATGTGACCGGAGAGAGCATATATTTGCTAGTATATATATATATATATATATATATATATATATATATATATATATATATATATATATATATATTAGTAGCAGGAGGCCCCGACGTTGCTTGGAGTATATCTAAAGAATTAACCTGGTTTAACGTATCAACATACTGCAGAAGACTTTCGATGTTTAATTAGTGTTCACCAAGATTCAATATAAATTGAGCAAAACGAAGTGTCAAGTATTAGTAAAAAAACGTAACAAAAAGTAAATTAATTCACCAACTAAATTTGATCAACCAAATAAAATAATTTCGTTACTAAACCACGTTGAATTGGTACAAATATTTTCCATATCAAAATGAAAAAGTGTTTAAATTACGATTGCATGAGACACAAAAGTACATACTGCAGAGTTTTAAAAATATTTTTAAATCTTTTATAAATTGCTCAAAGTGAAGAAGCTGAAAATATCAGGTCATTTCTGCAGGAAAACTATTAAATAAAAATATACAGCTACAACTTGATTTCGGCTCAGATCTGTCAATACGAAATCTTTGAAGGTTGGAAATAATTGGAAAACAAACTTTGATGAGAACGAGATAAAAGCATCATTGGAGAACAAATAAAATTGTAAGCGAGCTAAGCTCTAACGTTACATAACGTAATGAAAACTCAAACAACCTCTCAACACGGACTGGATGGTAAAATTTCAATTATGCAATATGGCCATAAACTGTTTCTGTCAAAATATTGAAACTTTTAACGCCGAAGCAGAGAGACTAAAAAAGAATTAAAAGGAACATTTTCGGAGTTTTCTCTGATGGACTCGAAAGATACAAAAATGACTGCCAAGTTTGAATTAAAATCAAATATTCAAACATTTTTTTTTAGAAAATAAATGTTCCATTCGTGTCATTAAATCAGGTTGACAAGGAATTAAATAGACTCGGAAAAATGGGGGTATTATAGAAAGTAGAGTACAGCGAGCGGTCTTAGTCAAAAGTAAATAACTCCGTGTTTGTTCAGATTTCTCCACGGGATTGAACTATGCACTAAAAAATTACCACTACTCTCTGTATAGTCCAGTTCGCTAAACTCAACGGAGGAAAGAAAATTGCAAAGGTTGATTTAAGTAATGCTTATATACAAATACCCATGGGCGAAGAATGCTCAAAACAACTTTGTATAAATACCCATAGGGGTTTGTACAAATTCGAGTGGTTACCATTTGGAGTTAAGGTTGCACTAGCCATTTTTCAACAAGTAATGGACACATTGCTTGGCAGACTGGAATTTGTGACAGTCTACCTAGATGGTATTCTAGTGATCAGTAAAAGCACGGAGCAACACAAATCATATGTACACGAAGTATTTAAGAGAATCCAGGACTATGGATTTAAATTGAAGAAGAAAAAAATGCGATTTTTAAAATGAAAAACATAAAATATCTTAGTTAAATTATAGACAAAGCTGGTAGAAGATTAGACCCAGAGCGAGATTATTGAAAGACTTCCTCAGGATGAGGAAAACAATCAAAATTAATATTCTGTATGATTTTTCTGCATTGTTTTCTTCATCCTGAGGAAGTCTTTAAATAAAGACGAAACGTTGATGAATACATAAATCATATAGGTTTTGGCTTTCTTTCTTTCATTTTACACACACCCACCCACACACACACACACACACATATATATATATATATATATATATATATATATATATATATATATATATATATATATATAAAGAGAGAGAGATTGGAATCAAGCATCTTTTTCAAAAATAAAAAGTTGTAAAAACGAGTTCAACAGATTAGTCATAAATAGATTTTAGTTCTAATAGTATTTTCTGTTGAGTTCTGACCATATCAAAATACATTGCGTTTATTCTTATTGCCCTGGCCCTCTCCTCCGCCCTATCCTACTCCAATTATTTGCGCTTCATCAAAGCAGTTGCCAATCCTTTATTTTATTTTCTGCCCCGTTTATTTGTTTTTAACTATCAATTTAAATCCAAAGATATTAGAGGCCGTGAAATTGGGTTTACCGAGGGAATAAAAAAGGGGAAGAGAGAAAAGGTACACTCGTTTCAAATCTTCGTTTTGTTGGTATCTACACGAAATAAATAATGTGACAATCGGTCGTTTATCTTCGGTGAAAAGTCAGTGAGATTCAAAACGGAATTAAGAAAAGCATAAATAATCATAAATAGCAAGACTTTAATTTTTGTAATGGTGACGCGAATCTTGACTAGTGGCTGCTGATGTACACTCGAAAGCAATGTCTAGAGGACATTGAGAGAAATATGAAAAGTTATCTCCTTTTATGGAGATCGAACACTCTCTGAGATTTACTATTCGTAAATAAATATAGGTTTTATTTCTCACATTTAATATGGCGGGCATCTTTTATGAGACTCAGCAGTCAAAAAAAAAAACAAATATACAACAAATAAAAGTAACTGTAAGCTGTAAAAGTTAGTTTCAAACTTGCATGTGCTATTTGTTTGTATTTTAAACCCGTTTGAAGTGCTATTTATTAGAAATCAATAGTTTTGTCACCGCAACTTGGGAAAACAAAATGGTCGATTTTGGGGGGGGGGGTACTAACAAATGCACCTGGAGCGGCCATATTGATTTTTGTGAAAACGGTGGGAAAAAAAACAAGAAATTTTTTTTTTTACATCTAATGAAAACCCATTTATAATACGTAAAAATAAAAACAAATTACATAGGTAAGTAGAAAAATATCTATTCTCGTCGTAGGTCAACTTCACTTGTTGCAAATTTATGTTTTTAAACCCTTTCTCGTTCTTTTTTGGACCCCGTTCGCGCCTCTGCTGAGCGTCGTAACATATACCCAATATGGCTGTCACGGCTGCCGAATGGATAAGGATGTTTCGATTGGAATTGATAGAGACTTGGGTCCAGGATTCGAATCGTTTGACCAACGGTACAGTTATATATAGCCACACTGATTATTGTTACTAAACATGAAACATATGTTTGTCAATAATAAATATTTATTTATCAAAAATTAGTATACATATATTTGTAGTACAAAGTTGTATTATGGCAATGAACGAACCATATTTATGTTTACTAAACATGATGAAAGAATGAAAAAGGCTACCTAACCGGTTTCGAACCTCGCTCGACAGAGCTAAATCGAGGTTAAATTAAGAGAAGTAAAAAGTAATGCTGTAAGAATTAGACCGATGGGAAAATGAAGGAGAAAATAAAACAGAAATTACATTAAGTCCAGAAAATGTTCTCTTTGTTTGCAAAGAGAAGGTCGCAAAGACTTAATATAGTTTCTAGAATCTTATGGTGAAAGGAATAGTGTGATTTACTTAGGATGAAAAATAAGTCAACACTAAAATTGGAGCCACAGGTACGGATATTTATAAGATGTTCACCGATGGAAGACACGTACGTATTGTTCAGAACATCCGTCGGGAAATCCTTTGCTCGACGAATTTTTGTGGGCACGTGTTTTTTTGACACGGATATCTAATCGTTGCGAAGTCCTTCCAACGTAGTGCAAACTTCAACTAAATTTTAATAAATAAATAAATAAATAATAGAACGTCTTTTCGAATAGACATCAAGATTGGTCCAGTGGAAAGAATAACTTGTGTATTCGATGCAAAGTAACACTGTTGAAGAAACAAAGAGATTTGTCTGGCGAATCTTTCACTAACATTACGTGTCTACAGAAGCTGGTTTACTTTTATCGAAATTATAAAATATATCTCTGATGGTAGATTGAACAATATCTAATGGATACAAAGAGTCTTGTTAGTGAATTTAATTTCATCATCCAGCTTTGTCTTCGAACAAATCATTAAAGCCCTATGCGTAAGAGTCTTAATCAAATTAAACTTTGTTTCGTGTGACAAAATGAGTCCCAACGAGTAAAAGTTGATTTCTGGTACACTGAAGTAAGAAAACCAGAGGAATCTTTACAAACTAGAAAGTCGAGAAATGGAAATGAAAAATTGGCTTATTTATCAATAATAAACTTAAGGGCTAAATGAACATTGTTGAGGGGCGTAAAAAAGAGTTCGCTTCAGCCTCATTGTTGAACAGATAAAAGGTGTCGTCAACATAACGAAAGTAGACATCTGGTCTTTCAGAACCAGATAACAGACCCTCTTCGTTGAAACCAAGAAAAATGTTGGCCAATGCTGGTCCCAAAGGAGAACCCATAGAGACCTCACAAATCTGTATGTACATAATGTCGTAAAAACTGAATTGAATCGATATTGTGCCAAATTGCATAAATTCCACGAAAATACCTTCAGGAATATAAAGAGAGGACAGTTGTCTACGATATAAGGCATCCACACATATAGTAATAGTCTCTAGAAGGGGAAAACCGGTAAAAGGGGCTTGATATGTCAAAGAAACATATAAATCTGTCAGTATATGAATTATTTTGTATAAAATGAAAACGAATCTTAAATACCCTCACTTACACACAGAATGAGGCGGGTTGGCCTTATGTATACTATCGCGATCTATTAGATCAACAATTCTAATTTTGAATCCTATCGGTAATATACGTACTAATACTTTTCGGAAAGGTATGCAACCATAATTTCATCTAGCTATGAATAAACTAGCAACTTGCGTTCAATTAATCCTATACCATAAAACATTTACTATTGGTATTGTGGTTCGACATTAAATAACTAAATATGATTGTTTTGCACTAAAACAGATTACTCAAACCAATAACAAAAACGTGCTCAAACACACACACACGCACGCACACACGCACGCACGCACGCACGCACACACGCACACACGCACATACATATATATATATATATATATATATATATATATACTAGAATAGCAGAATACCTGTCACAGGACGTGTAAGATTAATTCTCCAAACAATAGTTTTGCACCACTGTTATGTCCCCTTACGAAGATTAAAATAAATATATATATAATGGATCACATTCGGTGTAAATTCTCAAATGGGGGGGGGGGTAATTCCCATATTATGTACCCTAAAAATCTATTAAAATACTCCAAGAAAAATCAAATTTGGGGAATATTTATTAATTTATGTCTAATACCTATTGTTATAATTTCACAAAAATCTGAGGTACCTGAATTTTCACGAAAGCGCTTCCGCCTGCTTTATACCGATTTCCACGAAATTAAACTAAATGTAGTCAAGCTACTAGTATATATATTATGAGAAAATTATAATATCAGGTTGGAAAGAAAGTAATGTCGTATTTTTTCTTCATCACTTTGCAGCCTCCTAAGTTGTACACAGTTCTAGATTTTTTTGGTGAATTGGTATCTTACTATCTTGCTTTGTCTTTCAGATATACTAATTAGTTGGAAAATATTAAGTTTAACGCTCTTAGCCGTCAAAAATGGATATTAGTGAGGATCATCTGAGACATTGCATGCTCTATGAATTCAAAAAAGGAAACTCAGCTGCAGAAGCTAAAAGGAATATTGGAACTGTCTTTGGGATAAATGTTCTGAATGATCGAAAATTTCAACGGTGGTTTTCAAAATTTTCTTCTGGAGACTTTAACCTGTCAGACGTTCGGGAAGGCCAAAATCAATTGATAACGATGCCATAAAGACGCTGTAGAGGCAATCCAAAGTTAACCAGCAGAGAATTAACTCAGCAATTCAATACAACCCATACCATAACTATTTCATGCCTTCACGAGTTAGGAAAAGTTTCAAAACTTGGACTCTGGGTTCCCCACGATTTGACCGACGCTCAACCAAATTAAAGATTGACTGTTTGCACATCTTTGCTTTCCAGGAATCATCGAGAACCATTTTTTGCAAAGAATTATGACTGGAAATGAAAATGGGTTCTTTACAAGAATACCCAACGCAGAAGACAATGGTTAGACCGAAAGCAAAGTCCACAGCCTGTTCCAAAACAAAGACTACACCCAAAGAAGGTTATGCTCTCTTCATAGTGGGACATGAGAGGACTGATTCATTATGAGTTACTAGAGCCTAATCAAACAATCACAGCAGTAAAATATTGTTCGCAGCTGGATGATCTAAAAATTGATCTATCAAAAAAACGGCCAACATTATTCAATAGGAAGGGTGTAGTGCTTCAGCATGATAACGCGAAACCTCACACAGCAAACCTACTCCAGCAAAAGGTTATGAGTTTCAACTGGGAAGTTTTGCCTCATCCGCCTTATTTACCTGACATTGCTCGATCCGACTACCATGTTTTCCGGTCGTTGCAGCATCACTTAAACAATCAAATTTATGAAAATGACGACCAATTCAAAAATGACCTAAATTTGTTTATCTCTCAAAAATCAGACAAATTTTTTGAAGAAGGCATCACGAAGCTAGTTGATCGTTGGACAAAAGTCATAGAAAATGAGGGAAATTATTGTAAAGATTAAAAATGCCTTAATATGAATGTTTCAGATGAAATAAACGTGTTGGACAAAAACGACATTACTTTCTTTCCTACCTGATAAAATAAATGTAATGTTACAGACTTTTCAAGTTTAATAAATTCAAACAGTACAACAAAAACTTGTTTATAGAAAAGTATTTTAAACTCAGGTTTTTAAAAGAAACAAGCTCTCTCTTCAGAAAAAAGAAACAATTATTTAACAAGCTTAGGTTTTCATTATTAATTTGAAAAGATTTGAAAAAGATTATCAATCCTTTATAAACTCTGCAAATATAAGAAGTGTACGTGAGACGGTGTTTACACGTACACTACCTATTTTACAATAATTATATTTGCAATAATAATCCCCATATATATCATGAGGAGTCAAAAGGTATCATCTATTGGAATATTATATTATAATATAAATTTCCAAAAAAGAATGTACTAAAGTCCAGAAAATGTGTGAAAACCGTCAAAATTCAATATATGTAAATATATTATGCCTCCAAACGTCTTTCTTGGAATTGCTGTGGGTATGATGCGATATGTGCAAAGTTAGAAAAGGAAAAAACAGCAAGTGTTGAACGTTAGAGGAACGCTGAAAATTAAAAGATAAATCAAAATTTTGAAAAACGCTTAAAATATTAAAATTTAAGAGGACAATCAATTAATAGTCAGCGCATTGCGTTTACACTAAAAAAAGGAAATTATGTTCAGAAAAAAAAACGAAATTTTAATATAATTATATAGATAAGGAGAGAGGAAGATAATCCTTTAAATTTGTTAGGTAGATGGTAATATTGGGAATTACGATAATTATTATAAAAGGCAATATTCCAAAATATTTACAATATCAGTTACATAAATATTTAGCTTAATAACTAAGAAGGTGGAAATCATTGCTAAGAAAATAAAATTGAGATAAAATAAAATAGATCATTTAAAATATAAATAAATATATATATTAAATACATCAATTTAGATTAATTAAAAAATATTATCTTTATAATTTATGGATCAATTGATTTTTATTTTTGTATGACGGAAAAGATGTATGTGAATAAATTAGCTTTATTAGTCTAAAGCAGGATACTATCAGGACAAAAACTGAAAAAACTAAGAAGCAAAACAGTTTTATTAAATGAAGGTTTTGGGAATAATAAAAAGTATATTTGAAAGGATTGTTAACTTTATTAATTAATCCAATAAATTATTAACTAAAATAAGATGACACAAAATTTAGGAATAAGCGTTCAGAAAAAAACATCGATAGGACAGGGGGAAATAGAACCGTTTAAGAAAAGAAATTTCAAAGTTATCGTTTTAATCGGCGCTTCTAAAACCGTAGTTGAATTTTAATTTCATTATCGTACACATGCGTTTCAGTACGCGAAAACTACGGATCGGACATATAAAAAAAAGCAATATCTTCATAACACCAGAAGAGGAAAAAAACGCATTGTCTACCATGATTAAGGTTTTTGAAAACCGAAAATTTGGGATTTATAAAAAAATTTAAAAAAATGATTTAATAAATATTTCATTTGTATAACAAAATCTCGCGTCATGTTAACTGATTCTAAAAAAAATCAAAGTTATCGTTTCAATTGGCGCTTCTAAAACCGTAGTTGAATTTGAATTTCATTATCATATATATATATATATATATATACGATAATAAAATAAACAAAATTTAATATTTTACTGCAGTTTCAGGGTATCAACGATGATCAGAATTGCAACCAACTGAGATCGCTAGAAAAACGAATTGAGAGAATTAACAGTACTAATACATGTGTAGTCTCTTCTCGCATTTTTATCCATATAAACTAGTGCAAGTTATTTTTCTCAGGATCTATACAACAATTATTAAGAAATACACACGTATATATATATATATATATATATATATATATATATATATATATATATATATATGTGTGTATTTAAGTGTTTTTGAACCTACAGACGATATCGTTTCGGGTTGTTTTATTCTCATCGGTGCATGAGTGGTGGTTGGACGCGGTCATATGGGATCGAACGCAGTTCGTAGATTCAGCCTAGAATCATAATCCTAACGCCTTTGGCCGCGAGAAATGGCCACAGACAGTAGCTGGAATTAACGTACACTTACCCGAGAGGCGGGTCAGGCCTGATTGCTGCCGAGAGTGTTCGTTGCTCGAGCGGAAGTTTGCATAACCGCTAATGACAACACACTGTATAATTCCAGACAGTGCTCTACTATTAAGACTATTAAATCTTAAAGGGGCATTAACTTTAAATATTTTTAAATATTAAAGTGTTTTTTAACCTACAGACGATATCGTTTCGAGGTTTTTACCCTCATCAGTGCAGGAGTGGTGGTTGCACACGATAAGAATACACGTTCCAGGACAGGTAAAATTAATTCTCAGAACAGAACAGTGTTGCACAACTTATGTCTCCTTACAAAGATCAAGATATAGATATAATTCTACTAAACCTTATACATAGAATGCTTATTTCAACGTTGATCAAATTCACTTACATGATTTTGATTCGAGAAAATGTCTAAAATTGAAAGCTTAAGCTAAAGAGATCTTAAGAAGAAATTGAAATTCAGAGAATCTTTCTTAGTGTCGAATGACTATTGGTCAAATTTAATGTAAATCTGAACTATTTGAATTTTCAAATGGGAGATTGTGTCCATATGATGGCGCACTAAAACCCATTAAAATACTCCAAATAAACTGAAAATAGGAGCATATGTATTAATTGATATCTGAATTTTAACGGAGGGCTTCCACCCCCTTTTACACCTTTGCATAAAACTAGATTAAACTAGATATAGCCCACATTTTGACTCCTTACGCTTAGCAGATATGTTCCAAAATTCATAATGCTAGGTTTATTATTTCAGGAATGAATCCTATACATGCAAATATATAAACATAAAAATATACTTAAATTTATATAGATAGCAAAGATTATTTACTCTAGAAATTCGTGACGGTTTCAGGTCGCAATAGTGTGGGTTTAAAATTGTTTCTAATAATAGATCAAACTCGTCTGCCTGGTTTTCACTTGATAAAAGATGTTAATCAAATCTCGCGAAACGACATTGCAGTTGGTAGAAATCAAGTCATTTTTTCTTGTGTCACTCAAATAAGTCGAGTTGATTTAGTAAATTCATTATACTGACCTTATTTAAATATTTAATATCTCCGCCTTCTCTGACACCCCCAATCGCGGACACACTCGCACGATGATAGTTTAAACTCGTGCTTGAGCGATATAAGAAAGGGAGACAATGAATGATTTATGCTATTAGTCAATCTAAGAAAAATTATGTATGAAAAATATTTCGAAGTGTATGTTGTTAAAGGGGTCCAGGTTACTGCTACATTCGAATAGATAAATATTTTTTATTCAACTTGTTTTAATCTTATATTGAAGAGTGTGTGCCTGTCTGTAACAGAAACTACATCACTGCCTACGTCACAACTCCAGTCAATTTTTTACCTGTTATTTTACATAGTTTTATTTTTAAATATTAATCATCAGTAAAAATCTTATATTATTTACACCGTTAACCAAATCTATCTACTTTAATTTAATACCAAAGTTTGTTTGTATATATATATATATATATATATATATATATATATATATATATATATATATATATATATATATAAAACAAAATCGTAGTATCGCTAATTAAAATATTGATTATTTTAGCTGATTTTAATAAATAAATTACAAGTATTAATGATTTCTAATTGTTGGTTTTTATTTTAATATATATTATAAATAATTTCGCGGATAAATCTTAAATTAAAGCAGTACAAACACCTGTAATTTTATTATTATTATTATTATTATTATTATTATTTTGAATTGCGTTCACCCCATACAAGGCATACTGCCACTGAGACGTAAGGGGCTAGTGTGGATTAGATGTCAGAAATTAAAGAGGGCATCTTAAGAAAGGAGTTGTGCGACGAGATGTTTGTTTACATTACATTTAAATTTCTGCATGTCGATACAGTCATGGAAACAGGGAGCATGGAGAGGGTTCCAAAGGCAGACGATCGAGGAAAGAAGCTATTAGAGTAGAAAGCTCTCCAGCAACTCCACAGTGAACTGATGGGATTTAACTGATTGTCGAGTTGGTCGGGTGTATTTATGTCGAGGGGGACCAGAGCAGCAAGTTGATAGGAGCACATTCCATTGAAGTACTTGTATAACAAGCACAGGGATGCAACATTGCGGCGATGGGACAGGGACTGGAACTTGGTGGATAGTGAGGGACGTATTAGATTAGCGACTCTTTTTTACCCTGTCTAAGAGAGAGGGACTAGTGGATGGTGTACCAGCCCAGATGTGACAACAATACTCCACACATGGGCGGATGGTGGCCTTGTAGATATATAGGATACTGATCGGTGTGAGAAGTTTACTAGTACGTTAGAGGAAGTCTACATTCTTTGCAAAAGACTTATGTATTTGTTTGGATAATACGCAGTATGTACTTCCCAGAACGCCTCTTCAATGTAATCTTATGTGGTCGTCAAAAGTTTCGAACCTTCCGGACAACACACTTCCTACCCTATCGGGCCCAGCCGAGAATTATTCTAATTCCGGCTAGCATTTTCAGTACTTTATTGAATCAATACTCATTATGGCCTTCATGGGTAGACTTTTGTAAGTTGATTCTATGTCGATTAAAATATTTAAGGTCTTTTTTCTTGCTGATGTCATCTTAATTGTGAAAATAAACAAACGTTTTCTACTCATCATGGTTCTTCGATGCAAGACACCTTTTATCTGAGGGCTTCTTCGTTATTTACTCGCGTAAAGATTTTGTCATGATGCAGAGTTCTGTGTCTGCGTCTCATGTGTCTGACAAGAGCTTATGCGCTGCGATTGGACATTTAATAATCGGTAGGTCCTTCAATGAAGATGCACTAATGAGTGTTATCTGTTTCTGCCCCTTTGCCATCCGGATTGTCACCAGTGTAGTCAAGAGAAGAAAGAGAGAGCCGAATTGTAACGGTTTTATTCACAAAAGTAAAACACCTTATTTATCTACTTCCCACAAAGTAGAATGTGACACAAGGTCGGAAAGTGGGAATTGCGCGCGCTAGAGGAAGAGTACTTGGTACCTTTAAAAATTGCCTGGGCAGCCCCGTCGGCATTTCCCGGTAGGGCGCCTCAGGCGCTTAGCAATAAACTAACCTCTTTTCAAAGGGTGAGAAGGCAAAGCCTGGGAGGGTGGACCTCCTAGAACTGCACAGGACAGTTCCATAGATCGGCGTAAATCAAGTCCCGAAGGCCAAGACAATACCAGTCTATGGGGTTTCACAAAAGTAAAACACCTTATTTATCTACTTCCCACAAAGTAGAATGTGACACAAGGTCGGAAAGTGGGAATTGCGCACTCTAGAGGAAGAGTACTTGGTGCCTTTAATAATTGCCTGGGCAGCCCCGTCGGCATTCCTCGAATTGAATGTAGAGCATCAAGTAGAATATCTTCCCAACAGGATAGTCTCATATTGCGAGAATGTAAAGTTACTTGTATGGCCTTCCATAGTGTGCAGTTTAGTTTCTCAATTTGGGCATTGCCTTCCGGGTGATATCTACTCGTCTTCGAAGTCGCAATGCCTTTCCCATGTAAGTAATTTGTAGTTTCCTCTGACAGAAAATCAGTCGCTCTATCTTTGTGAATCATATCGGGCATACCAAATAACGCAAATAGTTGATTCAGGCATTGTGTGGCCGTTTTGCTTGTCATATCTTTACATGGAAATGCAAAGGGAAAACGAGAGTATTCGTCGATTATCGTAAGTAGATATTTGTTACCATGTGTGGACGTAGGCAGTGGTCCCTTAAAATCGATGTTTAATCGCTGAAACGGTAGAATTGCTTTTATGAGGGTTCTTTTGTTACCGGTAAGGAATTTGGGTTTTAAATACTGGCAAGACGAGCACGAATTAGTTACACCTTTTATTTGGTCGAGTGAGAAAGGAAAGTTTCTTTCTTTGCAAAAATGGAATAGTCGTGTAATGCCTGGGTGGCATAATTCCGAGTGTAGGTTGCGGAGATCTTGTAAGGAATAAGTGAGAGCAGATATTCGGGAAAACGTATCAGCAACAGTATTTTCTCTTCCAGGACGGTAGACGATGCTAAACTTAAATTGGGACAGTTCAATGCGCCAACGGCATATTTTGTCATTTTTGATTTCCTGGTATTATCAAACATGAAGCTAATACTTTTTTGGTCTGTAATTACAGTAAAGTGTTTACCAAGGAGGAAATGTCGCCACTTTCGTAGAGCTTCAACAATAGCAGCTGCTTCTTTTTCTACCGCATGATGTTTCGTTTCACTAGGGCTTAGTGCCCTGGAATAGAATGCAACCGGACGGTTTTCTTGATTAAGGGTAGCCGCAATACAGTTGTTACTAGCATCTGTTTCTACTATAAATTCTTTTTCTGGGTCAACCGTTACCAGCATAGCATATTTCAAGTCGTTCTTTAACCTTATAAAAGAGTCCAATGCCACAGAAGATAATGGGAATTCTCTATTGCGGTTTAGTGCTAATATTTTTTCTGAAAAATTCTGAATAAATTTGCTTTAGTAGGAGAACATCCCAATAATCCGTCTTTGTGATTTTAGATTTAGAGGAGGTGGCATCTCAAGTAGAGGTTTAAGACGATCGTAGTCGGGTGATATCTGGTTGTTTTTGATAGTGTACCCAAGTAAAGTTATCGTTGAGACTGAAACGATGCTTTTATTCTTATTAAGCGTGATGTTGTACTGTTTAGCAACCTCATAAAATCTTTGAAGATTGTAGTCATGCTCTTTTTGGGGTTTTCCACAGATAGTAACGTTATCTACATAGACAAATGTATCTACTAATTGCTCACCGCTGACAATGCCGTTAATGGTTCTTTGGAAGGCGCTTACTCCATTAGTAACCCCGAACGGTAGACGAGTAAACTGGTATAATTTACCATCCATCTCGAATGCTGTAAATTTACGATCCTCCTTACTGATGGGGATTTGATGGTATGCTGATTTAAGATCAAGAGTAGTAAAAACATTATACCTGGCTATTTCATCGACTATTTTAGATATACTCGGTATCGGATAAGTGTCTAATTCTGTAAATCTGTTGATTGTGTCACTATAATCGATCACCATTCTTTTTTTTCGGTGTTCATTTGATGTTACTAGAACCTGCGCTCGCCAAGGTGAAATTGAGGGTTCTATTTTTTCCTCCAACAATTTTGCAGTCTCTGTTCTTATGAATTTGCTATCAGCAATTGTGTGGCGACGTGAGTTGGTGCTGATTGGTGTTGTGTTCATAGAAAGATGAGAAAATAATGGGGGAGGAGAAACGTTCATGGATGGAAAAAAATATTCCTGGTGACTCCTCTGGTTCATCAAATTTGAATGTTACATTCTTATATCTGCAGAGAATATCTTTCCCTATGATTAAGTCGACAAATAAATTCTTAATGACCTCCACTATTACGTTAGAGTGTACATTATTGTTTAGAGATATATCGACTTTAGTTTCTCCCACAATTTTCGCACACATATTAGGGTCGGCCAATGATATTGCTTTTTGTTTGGGAATAATTTTAAGGTTCAATTTTTTTGCAATATTGCCGTTAATAAAAGTCCCCACACTACCAGAATCCATCATCGCATTGACAGTGAATCCATTTATTTTACACTTAGTAAATTTATGTCTTTTATTCTTCCTAGTCAAGCGAGACTAGGGAAATCAGTGCTTCATTTAACACTGCCGACACGGAAGATTTACAGACTTTGGCCCAGTGTCCTTTTTTCAAACACTTATTGCAGTTTGAGTCACGGGCCGGACAAAGGTGACGCGGATGACGAGCATTCCCGCAGAAAAAGAAAATTTCCTTCAGCCTCATATTTTTTGTGTCGCTGCCAGACTTGTATTTTCTTTTGAAGTGATTATTGGCGCGGAAATAATATTCTCCTAGTTGTAACACGCAGGGTGTTTTTTTGCTTGTTCAAGAAGTCTTGCCATCTCGTATGCTTCCTGAAAAGTTAGCGAGGAATTCTCGAGAAGTCGTTGTCGAATTGATGGGGAGGAGATACCGCTAATAAAAGCCTCCCGCATATACTGGCTTTTATTTATTTCGGCACTCACGGCCTGGAAATTGCATGTCTTAGCAAGGTTTTCCAACTGTAACATGAAAGAATCCACTGTTTGCGCCGGTTGTTGTTTCATGGTGATAAGTTTGTGGCGGTTGTAGACTATATTAGTAGGCTTGATGTAGGCCGCGTTCAGAGCTCTTATGGCAGATGTATAGTCGTTAGTGTCACTAATTATTTCGAATACCTCTGCCGATATGCTATTTATCAAAGCATAGAAGTCTGTTCTGTCTAGCCTAGAATAAGTCCCTTAGAGTTATCTTTCTTTCCCGGCCCCCAATTTGTTAGGGACTTTTTTTATCCCAGACACCGGCCGGCAAGCAGCTGCCGGTGTACTGTTACTGAAATCACGCTGCCGCTATGTAACGGAGAAAACCGCGTGGTGGAAATTTAATCTCCCTACAGATTCTGACTTTTTGGCCATCTTCGGTAAGAGACATTATTCCTTCTCCTTCCTCAAACAGAATTGATTATCGTGCCCGTTATTTCTATTTAAATTAGAGAAATGTTTAAAGGAAATAACGGGCACGATATTCAATTCTGTTTGAGGAAGGAGAAGGGATAATGTCTCTTACTGAAGATGGCCAAAAAGTCAGAATCTGTAGGGAGATTAAATTTCCACCACGCGGTTTTCTCCGTTACATAGCGGCAGCGAGAATTCAGTAACATAACACCGGCAGCTGCTTGCCGGCCGGTGTCTCGGATAAAAAAAGTCCCTAACGAATAGGGGGCCGGGAAAGGGAGATAACTCTAAGGGACTTATTCTAGGCTAGACAGAACACTCCTCGCCTGGCGTCTTCGACGTCATGAAATTGCACTAGTCCTTGACACAAAGAACGGGTCTGAGTGGTTGCTGCAAAATGGAGATGGAAGCCGCTGGAAGGAGCATGAGCAGCTGAAACGAGTGGGAGGCTGGAGCAGGTGCTGCATGGAGTTAGCTGGAGAGATAGGCTGGAAAAGGGGTTGTGGTGCCGCCCTTTCGCTTTGGTGTTGTTGAAGATACTGTGTGATGGCTGACCGTATTATGTTCTTTAGTGAATTCGGAGGCGAATGGTTTCTTGACAGCTATAGCCGTGATGGCTGAAGATGCATTCCCTCTAAGGAGTAATTGTTTTTGTTCTTGTTTATCTTGATGGTTATTGGCAGGATTAACCTCTAGTTTTTATGGTGGTTCGGGCGGTGGCCTGTCTACACCAGCGAATTTACAATACTGTTCAGTCTCCTCAAGAATACTCTGGATTCTGTCGTCTTTAACTGTGCTCGTAGTTGTGGTCATCCTTAGTAAGGCTAACCTGGCAGGTAGGTCGTTTATTAAAGTGGTGTTTGTTTTTGACCGAACAAAACATGTCGCCTGAGGTGAAGATGTATCAGATGTAATCTTAGAGATGCCTTATTTAGCAGGTGAGGCAGAAGATTTAGAAAAAGAAGGAAATCTGTAGGGAGATCCAGGTGGAGGAGCTGCTTCGGTGGCTTGAACATATCGAAAAGTGTCGGCGATATGTATGAAGTTGGGTGAGACCTTGGTTATTGACGACCAAGTGGAGAGCTTCTCAAAATGTAGGGATCCGAGCAATATGTTTGAAGAAGATGTGGTTAATATAGACACTTGCAGATAGACTGTCTCTAGGTGGCCCTTGCATCCCGGTAAGGGAAATACATGACTGTCAAGCCACGGGATTCTCTGGAGACGAGATGCAGGTATAGAGCGGGTGCTAAGTTGAGCATGGTTTTGATCGGTGTGTACGTATTTCAACTGTTTAGGACGAGAAGGTCTACGTATACACAACACACGATTGCTAAGGTACATGTAGAAACGTCTTGTTTCGATTTGGATGTACCCTAAGACTACCTTATTGTGCGTGTACGAGGTAGTGGAGTGAACCTGCAAGTTCGTCTCAGAAGAGATCGGTCCGCCCGCCAGGAGGGCAGCACAAAGCTCCAGTCTGGGGACAAAATGTTCGGGTCGTGGGGTAAGTTTCACTTTCCCCGTGATAAAGCTGATTTGACAATTTGCTTCTTTGTCGGTGACTTTTATGTATGCTACTGCGACAATGATTTTGGTGGGGTCATTGTCGATGAACCAAAGGAATATCAGGAAGTTCCTGTATTCGTCTTTCGTGGGGAAACTGTATAACGTCCCTTCAGTGTTTGCGGTAACGACTTCTTTGAGGAAACGGGTGAGAACGCCAACAAGATTGTTGTTTAGGTCGGGTCCACTTATTGGCACTTTGTTCAGGGGTGCTCCGTCGTGTTTGATACTGGAGTCAAAGACCACCCGGAATTTTCCTTTTTGTGGGAGGTGGCATGGGATAGATCTGGAAGGTAGTGGAGCGATCCAACTGTTGTTTATGTCCTTCTCAGCTCCCAGTTCCATGATGCTCGGTAAAACAATATCCTCAATAGGAGGCGCTGCCTTGTTGTCGTCCTCCTCGGTGTGTTGGAGTACGTTTTTTTAGGGGTTGCCGTCGCAAACCTGTGTACGCTGTAAAACCACTTCAGTTGCTGTTAGGAGGTCACCCTCCACGCCGTGCTTGGGGGAGAATTTTGCGTGTACGGTTCGAGCTAGTGTCGGTCCAGCTGTCTCTCGTTGGGGTTGACTTGCCAGGTCAGCTGGTATATAGCCAAGTTTTGTTGAGTAGCTATAGCTAGACCGTTTGTTGTACTTGTTGGCGGCTTCCCTCAAAACCTTTGCTTCGGCCACGGCAGCGGCCGCCTCCCTTTCGAGCTGTAATCTCTCCAACTTCCCCTTTATTTCCAGTTCCCTGACAACGAAGGCTATACGTGTCTTGGCCGCTTCAGCCCTTGCTCGGGCGATAGCAGCAGCACTCGTGGACGTCCTCCTCGAGGAGCGAGAGTTGCGTGAGGCATGAGGCCATGGCCGGTTAGACACATTGTGATTCATCGTCGAAATGATAAAAATAGGGGTGACTGGTTGTGAGACTGAAGCTGAAAAGGTAGCTGGAAAAGGACGAACTGTATGGGCACTACTGTTGTTGAAGTAGCGCCCGTAGTTCAGATGGATTCTTTTTTTGCTTGTCTTCATGGAATGACCGCATTTCTAACGGTTGGTGTAGAACGTGTATTCCAGTCATTAGGAGGCCGTCCGTTTCTATCATGCCTGAGTCCGACCATTTGGGAGGCATCTTCGTTTTTTACTTTGACCGCATCCGACCATTGGGAGGCACTTTCGTTTTATTACTATGATGCCTGAATCCGACCATTGGGAGCCATCTTCGTTTTTTTTACTATGCTGCCTTAGGGCCGACTTTAACCCTCAAGACAGCTAGCAATAAGTCCTTTCGAAAAACAAGACTCTGAGTCATAGCATAGTTTTAAAAAGCCTCCCGCATATACTGTCTTTTATTTATTTCGGAACTCACGGCCTGGAAATTGCATGTCTTAGCAAGGTTTTACAACTGTAACATGAAAGAATCCACTGTTTGCGCCGGTTGTTGTTTCATGATGATAAGTTTGTGGCGGTTGTAGACTATATTAGTAGGCTTGATGTAGGCCGCGTCCAGAGCTCTTATGGCAGATGTATAGTCGTTATTGTCACTAATTATTTCGAATACCTCTGCCGATATGCTATTTATCAAAGCATAGAAGTCGGTTTGGGTGTTTCCAGTTTCTTCAGTGCCGTTAACCGTATGTAGGTAATTTATAAACGTAAGTTTCCAATGTTTGTATTTTTTTCGACATTGAAGGCTGTAGACTCGGTGTCGAATCGTTCGAGACGAAGTACTCTGTCCATTTCTTTTGTGAATAAAATTGTAGTCAAGAGAAGAAAGAGTGATATGTTGTTTCGCCGCCGTCTGGTCTTTATCCGAATTCACTGAAAATACCAATTTTGTTCGTTTGAGCAATACGCGGTATATGATTCCGAAAATGCCTCTTCGGTATTGTTTCATACAGTCGTCGAAAGTTTCGGGCCTTCTTTACAACAGAATGCCTATCCCATTGAGTTCAACTAATAACTAATTTAATCCCGGCTAGCATGCTGAGTAATATTTTGAGTGACTACTGATTATGGCCTTCATGACTTACTTTAGATGAATTCAGTAAATTTTACAATGAAATAGGGGTGAAGAGAAGAACCAGCGTCTCCATTAAATCTTTTGCATACATTGAATAATTTTAAATTCTTTTAAAGTTTTTTATTTACTTATATTTTTAAATTATGAATATTATATATTGCTTTTAAATAACGGAAATTTCTGATAATTAACGATAAAGCTCCATATTTTTTGGAGGTGTGAACAAGTTAACTGTTGTTAATAATATATTCCAATAACATATTCCAATATTTTCTCAGAATTTGATTTATAGGATTTTTACTCTCCCATCAAAGAATCCTATGCTAGATAGCGCACTCGAACTTGCTAAACGATATATACATATTTATATTGACGACATAGAAATAATAAAATATTGCAGAAAAACGCATACTGTTACATAGCAATCATATAGATAAACAACGCAAACTTTGATGTCGTGGTAGGATACAACGATGTCGCGTCGGAATGCGAGTTTATAGGAATATATATAATTAATAAGATTTATTTGATAATTAACAAGGGAAATATTGATATTTACAGGGATGATGGTCTCATTATATTTCATAACACACAAGGCCGAAGTTTAAATTTTTTTTTAAATAATACAAATATTCAAAAACATATATTTTGATATAGAAATAAAAACGAATCTGAAAGAAGTATTTGTTAGACATAACCTTTAATGTAAACAATAAAATATACAAACCTTATAGAAAACCAAACAATATCCCATCATATATTAATAAACAATCTGATCACACAACCGCGGTTTTCATGGAAATTTATAGGTCAAGAAGCTACTAGCCACTTATAATATAAATATATTTAACCAACACACAATACAATATAAAAGCAGGGACAATACGATATTATGTTGAAGACACTGTTTAGTAGAATTCAATGATTATCGATTAAATATTTACCAACGTATTGTATCGAATCAAAGATATTACGATGTCTGATTTTTTATATTTCGAGGTAAAAACTCTTTCTCAAAAGTGTCCGTAATCTTTCTTATAAATATATAATTTATTGAATAGAAAGTTTGGTTATTGAAAGCAGGGACAATACGATATTATGTTGAAGACACTGTTTAGTAGAATTCAATAATTATCGATTAAATATTTACCAACGTATTTTATAAGGGACTTTACTCATAGCCGATATAATCAAATACTTTATTCTCTCTCAGATTAGATTCTTTAATTCAATTTTGACAACTTTCTCAAAGGATTCGAACCCGCTTTAATTCACAGTTCAACATAAAACGGCTTTTATAATAGTTGATATAATAAATGAAAAACTGTCACGTTATAACCATTCACACACATTATAAAAATTAAATCGTCTCATCAGATCGTGTTTGTGAGTAATCTTATGTCGCCAAGATAAACAATTCCGACTTTACCAATAATAAAACGAAATCAGATTATGTAATTGTGTCTACTAAATCACTACAATTTTAAAATCATTTCAAAAAGTGACATTCGTTTTATTGATTTGAAGAATATGTAGCTAACAATTATTTTTACAGTAAGAAGACAGAGACTATTGCTACAATTTTTAATATATAAATAAAGAAAATAAATATTCGTTTTATTTATTTAACTACGCCTTTCATGAACCGGCATTGCTTGATTCTAGTGGCAAAAAGTGCAGAAAGGCTTGAAACAATGCCGAGATAAGCAGAGAGCTCTCCTGCATAAAGCACCTGGTATTCCCAAATGGTCACCCATCTGGTACTGACCTGACTCAACGTGGCTTTAACTTTGGTAATCTAATGAGAACCGGTGTGTCAACGTTATTATGCCGTATAAGCATTGCATAACCTATTTAAATGTGTGTGTAACAATTATGTTTCTAAAAATGTAACTTTTTGTCTCAAAACGCTAGCTACATTCTATTCTCTGTAGCAGAGCGCCAACCTATTGTAATTAAATAAGCATGAAACAAGTGTTTATTTTAAACATACTTATTAAAAAGGGTATTTTAAAATTATAATATTTACCTGGTAATACCAATCATTTTTACAGGAAAAGAAAGAGTAATTTCTCATTAATAGTATTGACCCTGACGGAAATTCATTCTTCCAAAAGGAATATTATTTTAACATTAAATTATACAGATTGATAAAGAAATTACCTCGGAATTTCCAAGGGGTCTCACTACTACTGCTACTACTACTACTACTACTACTACTACTAGGAGATTAAAGAAACAGAAAAAAGAATATAGCCATGACATAGATCGACTACAAGAAACCCTACTACAGAACCCCTGAAGCATGGATAATTGAATGCTTGAGAATGTCAAAAGTATCCGACAAGATTATCAATCTTATTAAGAAAGCAATATGAACATGGATGCTGGAACTAAGAGCTGGAGAACAGCACTTGACTGCGATAAGAATTGAAAGAGGCATGTTCCACGGAGACTCTCTATCAATACTACTGTTTATCATAGCCATATGTCACTCAACGACATACTCAGGTCATGTGATGTCGGATACAAGTATACAGACAAAAGATAAACCACCTTATGTATACGAACGACCTGAAGCAAAAAAGGGAACTCGAAAAGCTGATAAACAAGATCAGAATCTTCATCCAGGACATTCAAATGGAATTCGGAATGGCAAAGTGAGCACTGTTGGAGATGAAAAGGGAAACCTGAGAAAGCAGAGGGCATGGAACTTACCAACCAAGTGGAGATTATGACACTTAACAAAAATGTTTTTATAGATATTTGGGAGTTCTAGACTCAGACACCATCAAATCAACAGAAATTAAAAAAGATGCTTAGAAAAGAATACCTGAGAAAAACAAGAAAACTCTTAGAAACTAAATTATATAGTATAAATCTAGTAAAAAGAATACACACCTGTGAAGTATAAATAGAAATATATTTTGGTCCATTAATAAGCTTGACAGAAGAATAAATTATTGATCTTGGGCAGAAGACTGGAAAACTAATGACCATGAACGATGCACTGTGTTTTAAGAATGATTAGTACCGACTGGTAAGTATAAAAGATTGTGTCTATGACACAAAAAATAATAAGAGAAATACATAACACATAATATAGAAAGGCTGATCACCGTAACAAGACACACCGTCAATGTTGTGGCCCTGTAAAGGGTCCGGAAAGAAAACACGAACTCAGAGTTTAGAGAAACAAGTATATTGAAAAGGTATAATATAATAGATAACAAGAGTGGTTGTACGTCTGTCTTGATTGCCAGTATTGGACTGGTGTAGCTACAACCCTGACATGTGTTCCGAGTATTTATATTTAGTGGGAAAGTTCATGTTTTCCGTTAGGTAAGGTACTATAAAAAAAAACCTTCGCAATGCTTACCTTCTCAAGAGTCACAGTATCGTTTCGTTTTTGGATTGATGCTGTTCGGAGGCTGCTTGGGGTATCTGTTTGTCGAAAGTGTTATAAAGGGTAACGATAACTTATTCCTGGAGAGTGTTGTAGGTCGTTTCCTAATTTGATGTAGGTGTCTTTTATGATAGAACTGAGGGCCTCTATCAAAATCAGATTTGATATCCGCCAGCTTTTTAATTCTAGACTTCTGAGTTGGGATCACATCTTTAAACTTAGAGAAAGTGTCTTTGTTTCAACCTTCACCTTCAAGACAAACCTTCATAGTCTTTAGCTCTTCTAAGACATCTGTGTGCTGCAGCTTTAACGATTCCAGCTCATTTCCATTAGGTTATCCAAAGAATTTGACTCGATTTCTTTCAGTTTTGTATTGGCTATTTGCAGCGTGAATATCGTTTCCTTGTATGCTTTAATTTCTGCAGACAATTTATTTTGAGTTAATTCCATACGATTTGTAATGATTGAAACAAATTCCTTCCTTCGTTAGTCTGACTAGGTCGTCAGATTTTTTATTTTCTGGCAAAAAGTGTTGGTTGGTAATCCCCATGTGCAAAGTAAATTGTTGATATTTTTTAATATGAACATTTTAATTTTTTGTAGTCCCGTTTAAAGTAACGTCGGTAATAATTTCACACTCGAATTAAAAATTTTCACAAGTCGCCGTTCTGCCTATTTTATTGGTTCTTAGTATGGTTGGTTTATCCAACCTTTTCAATGTATGCATGTTGATTATCGACACGTCTAAACCAGAATCTAATTGTAATTTTACATTTTTATTAAGGATTTTTACCTGTACATATTTGCTTATAATTCTGCGGTCCTGCCCATTTGTTTTCGTGGATTTAACCCGAGTTTTATTTACTCTATTCGTTCTGCAATGTGAACTCTTGCGTATAACTTTATTACAAGTTAGATAGGTTTTAAAACGGTATACGCAATCCATAACCAAATGAAGAGATCCACAACAGGAACAAGGTCAATGCGGTACTTTATCCTGTTTTTATTGATTTTGTAGGAGTGAATATAATCCCTCTTTTTATTTTGAATTGTTTTTGAAGGAGAGTTAAAATAGGATTTCTGACGTACCTTTCTTACGTGCTTGACTCTTCAATGTCTTTAGAATCTTGTTTAACACTACGAATATCTGGCAGTCTTCGGCTAATTTCTGTGATGTTAAATTTGGAACACTTTCTAACTTGTTTAGAACTTTACGTTTGATTACTGCGTCTCTGGCTGACAAGTCCTCGTACGAATATTCAGCATTTAAATTTGTCAGCGCTAAGTTCAGCTAGATTGAAATCGTCAGTGTTTATTAACGATTGGCGCGAAAGTCGAATAATCTTAGTTGTCTTTTCTAGTTAAGTTCATGCACTTCCACCGTTTGTGGAACAGGTAAGTTTTAGGGCTAAATAATTCTGTTAACTTTTTCTGAAGCGCTTAAAATTTTAAGTCGCTAGTTTTTCGGGGTACAATATAGTCCACAAATTTGGTATGTTTGGTGGTCCCTAATTTTTGGAGCAGTAGACGAACTTTTTTAAAGTCTTCCCAATTTTCAGAATCGATTTTGTATAGATACACATACCTTCTGAAATATGAAGCAAAGGCTTAATTATCATCTGGGGAATAAGTGAAATTGTCAATTGCACTCTAAACGACATTCTGAGAAAAAGCATTTTTGTGTTCGTTATTCAACATTGTTTGTAGTAATTCTTCGATTTTATAAATTTTGTTCCAAAATTCTTTCTTCAGTTTCTTGTTTCTCTTAGACATTTTATTTTGTTTCAGCAGAAGTTTTGAATTTTTTTTGTTTATTAGTTGTTTAGTTGCTACTCTCGCTGTCTTTCTTCTGTTGAGTTGTGTTATAGTTGATTTTAAATATTCTATGTTGCCATATGTTTTTATAGAATACGGCTGTATGAAGTTCTTTCTTTTATATTACACTGCTAACGTAATCTTAGTCGTAAAAGGAGAAAGAACGTATAAAACCTTTTTGTCGACAAAAAAAATACTTTTTAGTAAGTTTTTTTCACGTAACAGTAGATTTTACGGTTAGCACTTTAGTCAACAAAATAAATAAGGTTTTAATTTTTCTTTCGACAGTGGAAAGTCTTCTTTTTTAGAGAGAAAAGAAAATATAATGTATTCCTTTTTTGTTAAAAATTACCACAGTGCCGGAATAGCAATAACGAAATCACTGACTTTTTTTTAGAGTGGTGGAAGTGTGTTTCTTCGTAATAAAAAAACAAATGAATCAACTTACGAGATTTTTTTGTCCGCCGGTAAAGCCAGTTTTTCAACTTGGAGATTGTCGGGTGAATTTGTCGTTGATTTCTCCACGTTCGTCCTTTTTAAGATTCTTTTAAAAAAACTTAATATTCCTCGTCGCCAGTTTTTGTGATGGTGTAAGTTCGAAATCTCTCGTCGCCAGTTGTTGTAGCCATGTAAAGGGTCCGGAAAGAAAACACGAACTTGTTGTATAGAGAAACCAGTATATTAAAAAAGTAAAATATAACAGATAACAAGAGAGTTTGTGCGTCTGTCTAGACTGCCAGTATTGGACTGGTGTGGTTACAACTCTGAGCTCCCAGTATTTATATCAAGTGAAAGAATTAATGTTGTTCGTAAGAGAAAGTACCATAACGGGCAACATGAACAATGCAAAGAGCAGTGAAACCAGAAACGAAAAGATGAGAAAAAGTGGGAAGAGAAACACTTACATTGACGATTTATGAGAATGAAAATAGAAGAGACTCACAAAGACACCTTGACATGGCTACGAAAAGGACGTTTAAACAGAGAAACGAAATTGCTACTCACAGCTGCACAGAACAAGTCGATTAGAATTAACTATATCACAGCTAAAATAGACTATACCCAGGAAAACAGTAAATACAGATTCCATGGACAAAGAGACGAAACGGTAGAGCACATTATAAGTGAATGCAGCAAACTAGCTGAAAAAGAATACATGAACAGACACATCTGTGTGGGGAAGGCAGTAAACTGGAAACTATGCAAACAACTTCATATTGAACATGCAGACAAATGGTTCAGACAAAAACTAGATACATTACTAGAAAATGAAAATCACAAAATCTTCTGGGATATGGAGGTACAAACAGATAAACTCATCCAAGCAAGGGGACCGGATGTCATAATATTCAACAAGAAGGAAAAGACTGACAAATTGTAAATTTAGCCGTTCGAACAGATCACAGATTAACGATCAGAGAGACAGAAAAACAAAGCAAATACATGGAACTTGCCAGAGAAATTAAAGGAATATAGAACATGAAAAAGACAATATAATAACAATCATCATAGAAGCACTAGGAGCAGTCCCGAAATAAATGGGAAAATGATTGGGAGAAATTAGAATCAAAGGGAAAACAGACTACAAACAGACGGAAATGACGAAAACAGCTGGAATCTTAAGGAAAATCCTTGAATGCAGAAACTAATGTCCGTAAACTACGAACGCTAACCAGCCACATGGAAGTTGCAATACAAACAAAACAAAAAAATAGACAGGGCATCACCATATGAACCCAAATGAACTGAAACTGCAAGAAAATCCATACCCCCCCCCAGCCCCAACAACAAAAACATACGCACAATGTGATGGCACCATCTTCGGTTGATACCACAAAAATGATTGTGAAGTGTCAATGAGGGTAGAAAGACCGAGGAGGGGTAGCACTAACCAGACTTCCACTGTGTTATGGTGCCGTACCTACCTACTAAGAACTAATGGACTCGTCCACCTTATAAATACGGGAAGCACGTGACACTTGTCCTCTTCTTCCCAGGCAAACCGGCAATGGCGGTTGAGAGCAACATCTCCTTGTAATATCTTTCTTTCTATTATATAATATATACCTTTGTTCATTAAAACCATGTGTTCCTGTGTCATTCATTCAGCTTTACCCAGGTCCACAACACACTGGAAGAGTGTGAAGAGTCTCAAGACCTTAGGGAGGCTTATTGTCATACAAATCCCAGATTATAACAATGGTCGTTGACAGCGGGAATTCAATGGTAAGCGGAGTTTGCGATAACGTAAAATAATGTGTAATGGTTATCGAACGAGGCAGAGAGTACTGGAAATCTGGATAGACTTGTTGTCACTCAGACTCTAGGGAAAACCACCGATGATAATAATCTGTGTGAGAACTATTAGTGAGTAAATAGTAATAGACGCATAAATTAATAGAAAATGAGATATACAATTTGGTTTCACTCGCGTTATAACAGAGACGTAAAGACACAAATTGGCCGAATATTTCTCAGAATAATCGATAAATGTTCCCTCCCAAAAGAATAAACTATCTAAAATTGTCAACAATAATAGAATTAAACTTAGTTATTGTTGCATGGATAATATGCAATCGATACTAAATAAACAAAATAAAAGCAATAGTAACATTAATCGTGATACTAATGCTATTAGTGTTAATAATAATAATACCAACTTATGTGATTGAATAGAATAAATATAAGTGTCCACTAATCAATCAATATTTAACAGCTAATGTCATATATAAAGCTATTATAAATAATAGCGTTAACAATAAGCAGAAAGTATACATTGGAGCCACGGACAGTAATTTCAAATTTAGATATAGTTACCACATGATGACATTCAGAAGTGAAATATACAGAAATAGCAGAAGATTTTCTAAATATATATGAGAACATCAAATAATTAAAAATATATTAGCTTTAATATCAATTGTGAAAGCGTTCAATTAGTTGCTCTTTGCAAGATTAATAGTATAAAATGTAAATTATGCTTAGAGTTAAAATAACAAATTATAGACTTAGAAAATCAAATTAATCTATTAAATAAATAACAATTTGTTTAAATGCAGATGCATAAACAGATAATTGCTGTGCGATTTCAACCTAGATTAAGTAAAGATAAAATCGTCCATCAATATTAAATATAGAACAAAAACAAGTGTTTTTGTGTACAAGTAATTAACAGTTGATATATAAAACAAGTAAATAAATAAGAATTGTATAATAAAAAATAACTTACGCTTACTGATCGAATGATAAAAAGTAATATAATCTTAATGAATAAATATATAAATTTTAAAAATTCAAAATAAATAAAATATAAATAAATAAACATGGTAGATAACTCTCATCTCTTTCAGTGTACGCCATCTTGTTTTATAGCAGAATACATGACGCGTCATTTTTGGTGATCGAATAATACCGTTTAAGTACAGTAAAGTGTTAAAACTAAGTGAATTGTATTCATTATTATTGATAAATAGTGAGAAATACATTGAACACGACGTTAAAATATCGATTAGACATCATGAAATATTGGAAATATTGTTTAAATGATATTTTACTAAAGATATGGAGGAATATAATAATGTTAAATATTATTTTTTTATGATATTTAGATACGAATACACTACGAATACACAAGCACAATAAAACTACTATTACAACAAAAAACAATTTATTTTAATAAAGGAATTTTTCAAAAGTTAAAAAAAAAATTGTCAACAAAAAAAGCGATTTAGGCAATGGGTGTTGGTTTATCATTGACTTTTGTGTCATTAATGATAAGGAAAGTATATGAAAACTAAAAAGAAATTTTAAAAAAAAAACAGATTAAAATATGTTGACTTAGTCATGTAACGACCAAAGAAAAGAACAAGCGAATCTTACGTATAAAATACAAAGAGAAACTTAAGAGGTATTTTTAAAATTTCGGAACGGATCTTTAGAAACGGGATGACAAGAATGACGAATATAATATATGCATAATTTTAACATGAAAAGATGATTCACTGTTTCCAAATAAGTTCTATTCTCCCTCTTTTTGTTATTGGTTGTTTGTTCATTTCTTTGAAAGGGCGGAGATAGAAAAAATCATAAAAGTTATTGTTATGAACTCGTAAGGCTGTAGGATGGATAAAAGAAAGTATCTTTAGGAACACATCTGGATATTCGGTCTTGTATATTTCTCGTTATCGTTTCCCTCCCTTTCAAGCCGCCATGACACATCCGAGCTCATCGTCAAAGAACCACGCCTGGAACACGGTCCACCATCGTTAGATGGAATATACGTCATTTTTTTTTATTTAAAACAAAATAAATTTCTATACACTATTTACATGTATCGAACTGGATGCTAATATCGATCCTGAACCAGTTTTCGTGAGGTTCGACTCGGAAGCGTTCGGCTGTCCTACGCAAACGCCCGAGAGTTGACGAGCCGATTTGTACCAGACGACAATTTTGATACGGTGCTGCGTCCTATGATTATAATGTTTTGCTTGTTTTTTTTTTGTTAGGGTTTAGGGTTAGGGTTAAAAATATTTATTTGATAACAGTAATTTCGCTCTGTTTTTCTTGTTTTATTTGTTTTATTGTTTAAAAAATGTCTTGCAACTATAACTAAAAATTATAGGACGCAGCAACGTATCAAAATAAAAAAATATTTATTTGATAACGGTAACTTCGCTATGTTTTGCTTGTTTTGTTTTTTTTGTTGTTTCTTTTAGAAAATTTCTTGAAAATATAACCTACAATCACAGGACGCAGCACCGTATCAAAATTGTCGTCTGGTACCATTCGGATCGTCAACACTCGGGCGTTTGCGTAGGACAGCCGAACGCTTCCGAGTCGAACCGCACGAAAACTGGTTCAGGATCGATATCAGTACCTCGAACTGTTTACCCAATTTCATTGTTAACTTTTTAAAAAGGTTTCGACCGATTTACTCTCTAGGCTTTACGGGGTGGCAGTTAGGATTTTCGAATTAGACCCTTTCCCTTATTCCACGTTTTATGCCTTTTAGACATTGTATCAGTTACTTAGGCATTCCATTCAACTTACAACCTCTGTATAGAATTATATTTCACAACTTTTGAGAAGAGGATTGATAATTTGGATTATTCGCAGTACTATTCTCTTCGTTGTTATTTTCACAGCGTTACAGCCGATGTAAGCTTGGACCTTCTTCCAGTTCATCTTTTCGAACTTACGAATCTCTTTGCCAGATTCGGGAACCTATACGTAATTTTGAACTGGACCCTTAATTAAATCCACAAGAGTAGACCGGTCTCGTTGAGTCAGTCATCACCTTATAGAAGTGTAATTAATTACTAAGCTATTCTCAGTTATTATCGCCTTGTCATTGTCAGCTAAATATTAAATAAATAAAATGAATATGCTTCTTTTGTATTTATTTATTTAATTAAAATTATAGCATTTTAATTATTTTAAAACAAATATTCTCGTAAATTACCGTAAAAATAATTGTCAACTAAATATTCTTCAAATCAATAAAACTAATGTCATTTTTTAAATGGATTTATTTAATATTGTACTGCTTTAGTCGACGGGGCGGCATAATCTGATTTTAAAACAATTCATTTTAAAATGGGTAATATCGGAATTGTTTACCTTAGCGACATAAGATTAATTACCAATTACCACCATTGCTGATCGAACGATCTCGTTTTGTTTTTAAATTATATCCACATAACATTTTATAAGGAGGTATAATCTTTTAAGTATCAATTTTCAATATTTACTTCATCATACGTGAGTAGAGCTAGGTAGTAAGTTATGAAAATATATTTATGGCAATTGAACTACACACAGGCTTCCGTATTTCATTCCCGCAGGGAATCGTTTAGCCTGAGGATTCCCTACGGAGTTAAACGCGGGAGCCTCTGTGTAGCTTAATTGCCATAAATATATTTTCATAACTTACATTATATATATATATATATATATATATATATATATATATATATATATATAATCTACAATTTATATATATGTATCTACAATTTATTGTAAAAATGTAAATAAACTACCTTTTAACGGAAAAGTTTTGAATTACTCTCTTATAGAGATACATATAAACACAAGTGCGCGTGTGTGTATATATGTGTAGTTTTATTTTGATAAGTACGGGTCAAAAGGTCACCGTTTTCCACAAATTTCAGTAAAACTGCAGAGAACGGCCGTTGAAACTTTGTTTAGTAGTATTGTAATCTAGACTTGTATATAACATATCTGTTAGGCTATTAGCGTTTGATGAGAAGTTTAGTGCAATTATTTCAATAATGTTAGCTTATTAGTGCTTATTACTATTAGTAATAGTAATATTCTAGTAGTAGTAGTAGTAGTAGTAGTAGAATGCTCCTCTTACGTAGCACACCCGGCATGTTAAAGGTATTTCTTGTCAAATCTAGTCTAATTTTGTCCCATATTTTGAGAGGCTATAACTAGTTATTTCATGCAGTAGTAATAGTAGTAGCAGTAGTAGAATTAGTAGCTGCAGTAGTAACACTTCATGCCAAATTTGGTGCAAATAATTCAATAATTTTGGTGCTTGTGAATGATCAACAGATATACACAGACAAAATATGCTGAATTTATATTAAAGTTGCACATGAAAAGTTCTGTACAATCATTTATATATATATATATATATATATATATATATTTCTCTCTCTCTCTCTATATATATATATATATATGTATGTATATATATATATATATATGTCTATATATATATATATATATATATATGTCTATATATATGTATGTATATATATATATATATGTCTATATATATATATATATATATATGTCTATATATATGTCTATATATGTCTATATATATATATATATGTCTATATATATATATATATGTCTATATATATATGTCTATATATATATGTCTATATATATATATATATGTCTATATATATATATATGTCTATATATATATATATGTCTATATATATATATATGTCTATATATATATATGTCTATATATATATATATGTCTATATATATATATATGTCTATATATATATATGTCTATATATATATATATGTCTATATATATATATGTCTATATATATATATATGTCTATATATATATATATATGTCTATATATATATGTCTATATATATATATATATGTCTATATATATGTCTATATATATGTCTATATATATATATATATATGTCTATATATATATGTATATATATATATGTCTATATATATGTCTATATATATATATGTCTATATATATATATATATATATGTCTATATATATATATATATGTCTATATATATATATATATATATGTCTATATATATATATATATATATGTCTATATATATATATATATATATATGTCTATATATATATATGTCTATATATATATAATCAAGTTATGGAAATGAATTTTACTGTCAAACCCCACAAAACTCTTTTGACACATGTCGTTCTACGCAAAATTATGGTCACATTGAACGAAACGTATCAATTTTCCGCTTTTTGTCATTTTGTTGTAAAAGTTATATCAGACGCATATAATTGTGTGTATAAATATATTTATATGAAATTAAATAAACATTGGTTAGACATCTGACACTAATTAATCCGTGTTTCAACGCATATGCGTCTTCTTAAGACTGTCAGAAAAGTGAAAAAAGTTTTGAAATCCGCTCAGAAAACCTAAGGTGAAAAGGGGTAAAAATCAAGAAGGCGCGTGGCTGTAAAAATGGGATCGATCAGTCTGTAACAGATCCGGTTGTCTTCCCCTCCTTGCTATAACGTTGTGTGTTTTCCACTTACCTAATTTAATTATGAAAGAAAAATTAAACTTTATTTTGAGTTGAATTACTGAGATATATATTTATATATAAAAACAATTTAAAGGTCGGGTCTATACAATTATGATCAGAATATTAAACTATATTAAATCTGAACTTGATATTCATATTAAAAGATTGTATTACAAAATTCTAAAAAATTTATCCTTCATATCACTAACAATCGGGGGTGGTCCTTCCACTGAACCCTATTATAATTATACGGGTGTGTAAAATACTTTTACTACTTGAAATCAACTTCTTTTCTTCATCCTCGCAATTAAATAAGTAGACGACATAAATAAAATCCTCACTTTATTAGTAATTTAATGACAAACTCTGATTAACTCAACACATGTTATCACTAATTTACTAGTTCATTTAAAATTTACTCCGCTTTAAAAACGTGGAGGTCATATCGATGAACCTAACTGTATTATTCATTTTTAATTTCTAATTTCTAGCTCAATTGAAATCAAAAATTAAAAATGAAACCTCCAACTTTATTGGTTTACTTAAAATCTACTACACTACAATTATTTATAAGATTAGTTTTATACTTCTTAAAGGATGCTTTAGTTTTTATGGTATATTTTAAAGTTAATTATCGTGAATTTACTAGGTTATTACTATACTTATCCAGGTTGAACTGTTTTAAGTGCCTACAATTAAATCATATCTCATCTCTCTGATTCAACTAACCATTCTTATCAAGCAACATAAAAATAGCCAACTTCATACTAAGACAAAGAAAACAGGTGGGGTTGTGCTGTATGGGTACTGAGGCTTTTTTAGAATGCTCCATTTTAGTACAAGTACTATATTCTTTTTTTAGAGATAGTATGTAGTTAGATAGATAATGAGGTGCCTGATTTATTATCTGGATGATTAAATTATCTTTTGTGGTTTCTGTATCTAGCCTTAAAATCAGAACTTGCACCCTTATGTAATTTTATAAAAGTTGGGATTGTTTTCTGGGAGACAGTCCCCAGATACATTACATTGTATGGCACTTTTCCTGCAACGAACATTCGCTCTTATTCCTACAGCTACATTCATTATTGTTTTTATTATTATCTTGTGTAGTATTAATTCTATTGTTATTATTATTTAGTAATATCAGTCTATTGTGACTCTTAATTATATTTCTATACAACTATAATTAAGTTTAATTCTGTTTGTATTAAACATTTTATGTAACGGGTTATTTGTTAGGAAATTTCGATTTAAAAGATTAAGAAACATATGTGCAATTTTGGATTTTCCTTCTCGCGTTCCTATTCTTTCTGTTGTCGTATGCAATGTTGGTGTTAACATAACCACTATTTTGTAAAGCGTTTTTTGTAGGTATAACTATTACTATTAAAATTGTCCTCATTGGAAGAATTATTGCTAATTCTATGACCAATTAATATTGAAATATGATTAATAACGCAATGTAGATGATTTGACTTGGGATTAACATATATCGGGTCGTAATTTGCTTTTATATATGGTTTATAATTGCCCTGGTTAAGGTTAAATGTTACATCTAGGAGGTTTGTGACCTCAATTTCCGCTGTGATTTCAACTTTAAGCCCTAAATCATTCATATTTTCGCATATAAACTTTTTAATGATTCCATAATTAGGGTCATGAGTATTTCTAATTATAGCTAAGCCGTCATCTCTATACAATCCTATATCATTAACGCTAATCACCACCGTTTCCGTAAGTTTATACAAGATTAAAAATCCCACCAAATCAGATATTTCAGCTGAATACATCGAACTCATCGCTACATCTAAACAATCTCTAGAATCCATTTTTCATCCATTGCTCATCATTACAGATTTATACTATCTTCCGCCACTTGTATATAATATCCATTTTTACGCTGGTAATATCCGTATGTGCCATGGCAAAGTCCACGGCTTTTAGAAATAATTCATTTGTAATTGAAGGGTAATAATCCATAATGCCAGACTGTAAAAAATCACAATGGTTCTTTTCTTCTATTTTATTGAATATATTAATAGTATTATTTTTAAAATCTGGCTTCTGACCCTTCCAGATGAGCAAGACAGATTATAACAGATTGATAAATTTAAACTTCACAAAACACTACTGAAAGCAAGAAACCGCGATATTGTAGATGAAACTAACAGATAGCAATAAAATAACAGATAAGGTAAATATATGTGACAGGGTATACCAACTGAAACCAAAAGATGCTTATATATTATTAAAGGACCACATGCCGAATTTCTTGAAGGAGACTGTTACCAGAATGATCAACCCAACCAGGCCTGTCATTGGGAAAATCAGCAAAGCCATCCTTGAAAATACTAATAAGAGTATTAAGGAAAAACTGAATCTGAATCAATGGATTAACACAACCGACACTATTATATTATACAAACAGAATACTTAGAAATATTAAATAAATCTTATAAATATATTTTTCAAGATTATATCGTTTTATAATAATTTCGGAACAATAAATTCATCGATTTACACATGACATATGAGTTTAAAAATAAACAAAAGCAATCCAAGTCATCGGAATACTTGAATCTAAGTCATCGGAATACTTGAATCTAAGTCATCGGAATACTTGAATCTAAGACATCGGAATACTTGAATCTAAGACATCGGAATACTTGAATCTAAGACATCGGAATACTTGAATCTAAGTCATCGGAATACTTGAATCTAAGTCATCGGAATACTTGAATAAGATACATCAAACTAATCCAGAAAAAATGGTGGAAATCATACCATGAAAAACAAATGTTTATATAGCTACGAAGCAGAAAATATCGTGTCATTCAAATCATGTGTGTGTGTGTGTGTGTGTGTGTGTGTGTGTGTGTGTGTGTGTGTGTGTGTGTGTGTGTGTGTGTGTGTGTGTGTGTGTGAAATTCAAAATAAGCCTTGAGTAGTTGGTGTCGCTAGCTACTAAAGGTTGAAATGTTATGCATTACCGATGGACCGTTCGATAATCGAATAAGACATGATAAATCAAATTATGTCGTCGCCGTCGACTTTAAAATAACATTCATTCTATTTATTCAAATAATATTTATCGGACAATTATTTTTTACAGTAAAAAGAGATAATTTATTTTTAAAAGATTAAAATTGTTCCAGTAAATAACTTAATAAAAATCTTCGTTTTATTTATTTAAAAACATTGAGCTGACAAGTATTTTCTATGATAAAAAGAAAGAGAATGATGGAAGTCACGTTGGAACTGCCACATTGTCCTGCTAGTTTAAAGTAATATTGACTGATTTTGTGATTTAGATATGAAAGCGGAAATCATGCAGTATAGTTAACAGCCGCCGAGATATCAAAATAATATACAACAAATAAGGTTGACCAAATGCAAGAGAATTTTATTTTCTACCTACTTGTATAGTTTTTAAAATCTGAAACTCTTTGTAAGTTTATTGATTTCAATATAAGATTTCGTCGATATCCACCTTTTTAATTAGTCAAAATATAACATGGCCGTCGTCATTTTTGTCTTCGGACTTTATGCCTTATATTTAACAGACGGGAAATCGAAAATTTATAAACTACTACCTGTCACCAAACGCATTAAAAGAATTTACCGATCTGTTTATTTTAAACTCATTAAATTGAAACTGTTTAAAAGTTTTTCTTTATTTAAAAATAAGTTGCAATATCTCGAAGCTTATTATTCGGGTATTTTTCAAGCTCTACGTGGATCGAAAACAAATTATAAAATAAAGAAAATTACAAAAAGTTTCAAACTTTAGAACTATGCAGGTCGATAAAAATGAAATTTACTTGCGTTCGGAAAAAGCTATTTGTGTTTCTGGTCTTTTAACTATACTGCATCATTGCCTATATATAATATATTGCATAAATAGTATGGTGAGCTTTCGAGTGGAGATTTTGTAAAGAATCTGAACTTAATGGAAGTTATAGCGATATGTTAAATAAAGTGAGTAAACAAAATTGTAACACAATGAGACGGAACACGTTTAAAATAGGCATAGTGTTTACTGACAAAGCACACAATAGTCCAAACTTTTATTTAAAAAGACGAATCATTTTGTTACAAAATTATTAAAAAATGTAATTGTGTTAGAAATTTCTATGATGCCAGTCAACGGACCATTGACAGAATAATTTATTAGGATTTGATAAACAGATGAATTCCAGAGTGTATCTAAAATTCTGAATATAAAATATCTTTAGTTTGAAACAAAGAAAATACTAATAATGTTTATTTACATCAATCGTTGCGTAAGCAAAATGAATCTATGTAGATAAATAGACAGAAACAGGAGAGATGTGTTAAATAAATTGAGTAAAAAAATTAGAAAGAAATAGATAAAGAAACAATTGTTTTTCTTTACTTCAAGAGATGCTTACAAATATTTAATTAGAATTAGTTTTTACTGATATTAAAACGTGTGTGCGTTTCTATTTGTTAAGCGATTACTAAGTAAAAGTATTTAAAGTAATTTTTCTGTTTTTAAACGCGATTTTGTGAAATATTTTAATGAGTTTGTTTTAAAACGATATTTTAAACGCGTTAAACTTAGATATTGGTTTAATTTATAAATTCTAGTTGTGTGAATAATATTTTTTTGTTGTTGAAATGGGATTTTTTTCACATAGTTTTCCCCATGATCGGGTGCTAAATAAAAGGAAAGCGATTTAGCTCTTTCGTGACTCTTTAATAGTCCCTATGCGTCATTTAGCATTCGATGGTGGCTTTTGTGAAACGATTGCCTTCGTAATCTTCGATGAACATCCTTAATAATGAAGGAAGTGTA
>OY744517.1:185727640-185742640 GCA_963556195.1 Sepiola atlantica | reverse complement strand
TTTTGAATTGATCGATATTATCGCTAGCAACGGACGAAAATGTGTTTGAAAAAATTCAGAAAATGTTAATATATTCGAAGACCTACACGTAGAGATTGACAGTCCCGTTATAGGTTAGCTATGCGTGATAGATATGTGAATTTTAAGATGCCTCTTAGCCGCATTCCGGGTGAACCGTTCCTACCGGAAATTGAGAAGATAGTACTGACAATCCGTGCACACATTGTAGATAATGGATTAAAAAGCAAACAAATGTATACCTTCTCTTGTTCTCTGACAGATTGCGTTCCGGCGGGAGAATGAAATATAAATTGATAAAAAAGAAATAACGATAATAATAATCTGCGGAGACTTCTTGTCACTCAGATTCCACAGCACATCACTTGTTTTACCAGTAAGAGATTATAGGTATGACTTTATGTAAGAAAATAAAAAAGGACAAGGAGGGTAGAAAGACAGAGAAGGGAGGGCACCATATAAGGTGCGGAGAGAACTAGAACGTTGGGGAGGCTTATTGCCTCTCAAATTCCAAAGACTACCAACGGTCGTGTCTAGTGATAAATCAATGGTAAACGGGTGTTGCGATAACCTAAAATGATTTGCAATGGTTATCAAAAGAGGCAGAGAGAGCTGAAAATATGGGAGATGTATTGTCACTAAGACTTGAGGGAATACCATTTTTTATTGTCAGTGAGCAATCTGATAATGACTTGCGTGAAATCTCCGAGTGAATAAATAAATAAATAAATTAATTAAAATAGTGATGATAATAATAATAATAATAATAATAATAATAATAATGATAATAATAATGATAATAATAATAATAATTAATAAATGGTACAGGAGAACGACAATGTCAAACCTCTTTGGGGCATGCGCATACAAACTGTAATTAGAACGTTTGAAACCATAACGAAAAGCTACCATAAATTGCTTAAACAGATTAACGAGACAATTCCTTTTTCTAATTCTACAAAAGGCTTGCCTGTTAAGAACGGCGAAAGTGTTAAGGTACAGCTTAAATGTCTAAAGTCAAGGGAATTGACTTGATGTTTAAAAATAACAATCTTACTAAAACATCCAAAATTGAGACTACTATGAAATAATAATTATTATTATTATTATTATTATTATTATTATTATTAATAATAACACTTAGACACAGTATAATACATAGATTTTAGTTTTAAAAGTTCATAAGCGTGCATGAAAAACTAATACAATCCCTGCAGATGCGCAAAGCGGGAATACCGGATTGGTTGACTAAAAGAAGAACCACATTAATAAAAAATGTTTTAAAAAGCTATGAGAACAATCCCAAGAAACTACAGACTGATAACCTGCCTACCAACTATATAGAAAATGTTAACGGCACAACTTAGTGAAGAAGTCTACGATTCCTTTAATATACATGAACTAATCCCGAGATACATAAAAGATGTCGGAAAGCGACAAGAGGGACAAGCAACATCATAAAAAAGATTCTGAAGGATATAAAAGGGGGCTTAGGCATGGCATAAACCGACTATAAGAATCCTACCACATAATCTACTAAGCATGAATAATTTAATATTTAAGAATATACAGAATATGACAAAATTATCAACTTTATCGAGAAAACAATGGAAACATTGCGACTGGAACTGGCAGCTGGTGGACAACACCCAACAAAAATTTTAAAAATACAGAAAGCATTTTCCAGGGAGACTATCTATCTCCAATATGTTTTGTCATAATTATGATAAAGTAAATTTGTATGAATCAGGATGATTCTGTTGTTGGCATTGGTTTCCCATATATTTTTCTAGTAAGAATTCTTTCTAGAAAGAAATCGGGTACTTACTTGCCATCATCTCTACATAAAAGTGTTTCTTTGGAACGAACTAGATTCGAACTTGGCATATCCAGGTTGTCAGTCTGTGTCGTTAACCACGTAATCACTGTCACCTCTCATAATAACCATAATTGGGATGCCACTCACCAACATATTAAGAAAATACAATGAAGGATATGCATGCACGGATACGACAGAGAAAAAAATGAATTCATGTATACGAATAGTTTTAATCTATTTTCGAAGAATTAAAAAAGGAACTGGAAGAAATACAACCAGAAAAATTTCCCAGGACATCCGAATGGAATTCAGAATAGAAACGTGTGCACTAATTGAGGTGAAGAATGGAAAATTCTAAGCAATAGATGGCATAGAATTACCCAACTGAGGGATGGTGAAGGCATTTGGCAAGCACGATAAATATAAATATCTGGAAGTCTTGGAAGCCAACGCCATAAAATCAAAAGACATAAAAGAGAAGATAAGAAAGTAATACCTGAGAAGAACGAGAAAGCTTTTTGAAACTAAAGTTTATAACAGGAACCTCATAAAAGGGGTAAATACTTGGCGGCATACCTTGTAAGATACTCTGGGCTCTTCGTAGGCTCGACAAAAGAAGAATACGTGTACCTCAACCAAAGAACCAGGAAATTAATGACTATGCCCTGATTATATTGACTGACTCTGTGTAAAGGAAAGATGAAAGATGACTGATAAGTATAGAAGACTGCGTGGACGATGCGTTTAAATAACTAAAAAATATAACACAAATTATAGAAAGGCTGATTACCGGTGCCAACAGCAATACACAAATGAACAATTCGAAGAGCAACGAAATTGAAAGAAAATCAAGAAAAACAAAATGGAAAGAGAAGCAGCGACAAGGACGATTTATAAGATTGGCCAAAGAAATGACGCACGGAAACACATGGACATAGTTACGAAAAGGCCACTTGAACAAACAAATGGAATCACTATTGACAGACACGAAACATAAAAGTCAAAATAGTCAAAACCAAAGAAAACAGTAAATGTAGATTCTGTCAACAAAGAGACGATACGGTAAACCACATAATAAATGAATGCAGCTTAAAAGTAATACAAAAACAGACGTAGGAGGATTGAGAAATCGAGAAATATGGTGACACAAAAAATGGTCGTGAAGGGTCAAGGAGGATGGAAAACGCGAGAAAGGAGAGTACAATTCATATCTCGATTGGAAGGGCATTGAGAGTACTCTGAATCCCAGGGAGACTTTTTGTCACTCAAACTTCAGAGAAAACCAACGGCCGTTATCAGCGATTAATCATTGGTAAACAGTTGTTACGAGAACACCACATTTATTGAAAGAACCAGAGAGTACTGAACATCTGAGCAGATTTGTTGTCACTAAGACTTCAGGGGACATCACCTGTCGTTACCAGTGAGCAGTCACTAATAATGACTTCTGAGAGAACTAATATAAATAATGATAATAGTGATAATAGTAGTAATAATAATAATATTAATTAATAAACACTTATAAGTTCTAAAACTACACCTAACTTAGCATAAAGAGCCATTGGGAGACCAGTGTAATAAGATTAAGCATACTAATTATGATGTTTAAATAAAACCTGAACAACTCTCTGCGTAAGCTTGACTAAAAACGTGTAATAATAATCGAAAGTTGATCAAACACATAGCGTAAATTTCCCATCGCTTTACAACAACATCTAATACACGGATATACATTTTATTTATTTGTTTAAAAAAGAAACAAAAGAAAAGTAGGTCATGTTTAGTCTTTCTTTCTCTTGTCTGTCGTAACCTTCTTTAGAGGTTTGACGTCACACGAATTGTGCTATGATTAGCCTCTGTTGCCTGTTTTACGACATGGCACTGTCAGCTGCTGGCATGGAAGCTTGTTGGATTTGTTTATGTCACTATTTTCTTGGCTCCCCACGAGGGCAGAGTTAGACACAAGGTCGGTTTTTAATGTGGGGAAATCCACCTCTCCAAAATTGGCACACTAGATTGAGAAAAACATTAAAATTGCTTTCATCTAGAAGGAGTTCTCCTTCACTGACCGAGGATAGAAAAGAGGAAGTGTCGTATGAGAAAATATACTACACTTTGCTTCTAACCAAAAGGCCACATGTCTATAGAGTCATGAAGAATATTAACACCCAAACGATGTGAATAATTCCCAAAAGTTTAGTGTATCACTTTTTCAGCACAAGTTGGTTAGAATGAAACTAGCTATCGGAACAGTAGCAGAAACTTGCTATGAAGCGAGCTGATAACAGAAGATATTGTTGTTTGGAAGAAACAGCTTACCTTGTGGGCTGGTATATATATATATATATATAAGTGGGGTCTGATCAACTCTGCTGGGAAGCCATGAAATTAAATACTGTCTTGTTTTTAAATTCCCGAAACAGTTTTTCATGGTAAACGACTGATAATCCCTTAAAATAGTGTTAGAAATAAACTAATATAATAACTGTAAAAAATAAATTGACTTACATGAGTGATTTTCCACTGGAAGACTTGGGACTATAAGTTTTTTTTGTTGTTTTTTTTTAAATTTTTTAATATAGTTTTAATGGTTGAGAAACTTCCGAGACTATATATATATATATATATATATATATAATCTGTTTTACTGATGGAATACTTCATTTCAGCCCCAGACAATATCGGGTCATCAGGAGAGAATACGCACCGCTTCGGGGCCTTTCTCTCGACAGCTTTTTTTCGTATCGGCCCCCTCACTGATTTGAGGCCCGATTATCTGAATCGCATTTCAATCTAACTGTTCAATGAAATCAAAACAACTGACTTTTCAACGGCTTAGCGCCTCACGTGTCGTTTGATGATTCAGCGTCTTGTCTGTTTTTTTTTGTTTTTAACGGCTGAGCGTCTTACGTCTTTGTTGTATAAAAACGTGTTCTTATATCAAAGAGAAAAAAATTTTAATAAATAAATTAATTAAAATAGATAAAATAAATAGCTAAATAAAATAAATATTTAATATATAAATAAATACTTAAATAAATAACATTCCTAAATTATCCAAATGGTTCAAGGGAGATAATTCATAAATAATTTTAAATAAATGAAAAAAAATGTTTTCCTCTCACAGAGATGGTTATACAGTGGACACTTTCTATTATATCACCATGTGATATTCCTTTTTCGCCGAAAGCCACGTTATTTCTTAAGTTTTCCATCTCCCTCTGTCGTCTGTTTTTCTTGACTGATGGTTTAGTAGATTCCCCCTTTGCACCAGACAATGTCATACAAATCCGGTATATAACATGACCACATTTTTCCAACCGTTGATCCTATTTCTTTCTATCTAATTCTTCATGTACTGCATTGCTTATTGCATGGTCAAGCATGCACCATTCTTCTGAACTGCTGGCCGGCGGGAATTTCATTCTGAGAAATTTCATCTCACTCTCTGTGGGCTGGTATATATATATATATATATATATATATATATATATATATATATATATATCCTCGGCTGTTTTACTGATGGAATATTTCATTTCAGCCTCCAGAAAATATCGGGTCATCAGGCGAGAATACGCACCGTTTCAGGGCCTTTCTCTCGGCGGCTTTTTTGCGTATCGGGCCCCTTACTGATGTGAGGCCCGATTATCTGAATCGCATTTCAATTTAACTGTTCAATGAAATCTAAACAACTGACTTTTCAACGGCTTAGCGTCTCACGTGTCGTTTGATGATTCAGCGAGTTAGTTTTAAGAACAGATTTGATAATTATATTCCAAAATGTCACTTTTTCTGCAAAACAATTTATACATTTATCATGTGCTTATATGCATTCAAGCGAGTGCACAGGCATAGAAGATGCAAGTTTACAAGGATAAACATATACGAAGGGTGTTTTTACTACAAGTAATACTAAATCTGGGGGCTGAAGAAAATCTTTATTTTTGCTTACAAGTCTTTTTCGTCGGTTTCCCGATGAGAAAACCGCTTGGCTTCCCTGGAATCTGAGCAAGAGGTATCCCCTCATTTTTTTTTCAATCCTGTCCGTTCGATTCTATTATTATTTTAACTTGCTTGGCGTCCTCTTCTCAGCCGTGATCAGTGATTTCTCGCTAATGGCTGCTGATTGTTTCCCCTGGAATCTGAGTGACAATAAGCATGTTCAATATTCCAGTACTCTCCGTTCCCATCCAGTCGAAATCTGGATAGTATTATCCCCCTTTGACCTTATGTGGTACTAATCTATGTACTACGGCACAGTCTTTCTGTATATTCTCCTTTCTAATCAAAAGAATTACAATTATTTTACTGTGTACTATCTTTATATCTATGTTATACAGCACAATCACGTTGATCATCGAAGTTAAGCAACGTTGAGCCTGGTCAGTACCAAATGGGTGACCATTTGAGAATACCAGGTACTGTATGTAGGAGGACGTCGACAATTGGAATAATGTTAAGAGTTTTCGCTAATGGGTCGAGAGACCAGGGTTCAATCCTCAATTGAGTCATACCAAAGACTTTAAAAAATGGTATTTGATGCCCCCTTGCTAAATACTCAGCATTATAGGATAAGGATCAAGGATAAGTGGAGTAATACTGGGAAAGACATGGTACACCTCTCTACACCTCGGAGCAGTAACTGATGAAAAGGGAACCTTCGGGTCGCCCTCAACTATGGTCGGTTACTTGACTTTCATTGATACTCTTGGAAAAGGTATGAATCATTAATTCCTCCCAGCTATGGGTAAAATAGCAACTTGTGTTAAATGAATCGTATAGAATAAATCGTCTATATTTGGGATAGTGCTTTGGTATTAAGTAACCCAAAAGAGGGGTTGATATGTCGTAAAACAGACTAATCAAACCAAAAGTCTATGACCAACGATTTGATAACATCCCTTGAGATGGGCGATTAACGACTGTTTCGTCTTAAACGGGCACAAGTGGTTTTTCCGCCTCGTATGATAAATCGTGGGTGTGTTCCGAACACGACACAACTGACTCACGGCATTTTATTTAGCTGATCACTTCGCCCACGACTGCCAACAAGACACATGTGGACACGTCTCATACCTGCGAATTATCGGTATCAGACATTTTAAGAATAAACTGGACGAATTCCAAAATAATAGTAAAAGAATGAATTTACTAGCACATTTTTGGAATCTATCTAATGAGATATTAAACAGAACTTCATCTGTATATTATTCTTATATATTCTATGGGAGGGTATGTATATTTGTTTTCATTAAAATAAGAGATTACAATGAGACAATAAATAAATTTGGTGAACTCAAAAATAGCATCTTTTTAATTTTGTTTTCATTTTAATTCAGTGTAAAGTCTCAGAAATAAAGGGGGCCCTTACATGAGGCCAATACTTGCTCTCTATAATATATATATATATGTGTGTGTGTTCTATTAACGTTATTTATTACCTCTCAAACGTTAAGCTAGTAAAGAAGTTAAGAACATTCATTTTTCTCTCTCTAATTGAGCTATTAACTATGTTATAGTATATCTTTCTTGGTATTACCGGATTCCAGGGCAAGTTATTTACCTCCAAGAGGTTAGACACAAGGTCAAAGTATTTTTATTTACCTCCTCTCCAAGAAGCTAGACACAAGGTCAGATGTGGTAAGCCAGCGCACTAGGATTAGCGCGCTGTGGCTTACGAAAAATGCATGGGCTGCCCCGTCAGTATTCCCTGGTAAGGATGCCTCGGGCGATTAGCAATAAACTAATTCCTTTTCAAAGAGAAAGTAAAGCCTGGTAGGGTAGATCTAGTAGAACTGCACAGGACAATACCTCAGACCGGCGGAATCAAGGCCGATGGCTAAGACGGTACCGATTTACACTATGATCTTAGTCAAAAGGCGGAGGGATCAGGAACCGAATTCATCTAGTCAGGTGGCGTATGCAGCTTAGTGCTTTTACTTGAAGAAAACATAACTTGTAGAAGGTGCACCATTTTATAAGCCAGTGTGTAGCTATACCGATGGTATTGGGGGGGGGGGGGCTTCGAATACTATTTATTTTGAATATTTGGTCAGGGTTTACTTGTAGGCGAAGTATCCTAATGCCAGGCTGTCCTGACTAACCCATCTACAGAGAGACCTTAGACACTCGAAGATGGTGTCTAGTAGGCATTCAAATTCTTTTATTTTTCATTTTAATCTTTATACCGATATTTATTTACTCCTTCGCTAGGAGTTAGGCACAAGGCCAGTTTTATCTTACTCCCACAAGTAAGATGTGACCACAGCTTGGGTCGAGTAAGTGGGGTTTAAAGCCAGCGCTCGAGAGGTGAGCACTCTGTTATTCCTTACATCCGGATTTAATTCGTGTACATTCCGTTAGTTTGATTCTCGGTACGAAACAAACACAATTCGATACATCGCCAGAGCTGCGCAACAGTAGTTGTTAAATTCAATAAAAAGACTCAAAAGACGATCAATAGTTATTTATTATCATATAATGTTTTATTTACATACTACATAATTAGTATGATATCGAATAGCACTCTCTGACAGTCTAAAGCCCGAGCAGAATAATTGGTCAGAACGTTTCATCAGCCATCAAAATGAAGAACCGTTTTGATTACCGATGAACGTTCTAAATCGTTCGACTAGTAAAGGGTTGGCTTTGAGAACCCCAAATACTATTCAATTAAATCTTAATTCTATAGTATATGAATAAAACACATATACCGCTTTTGTATTACAATTTAGCACTTTGCTTTGTTTTTCTACTCACACGATATATCCACTATATATATAGCATGTTTCACGAGTAAATAGCGGTTCTTGACCTTTTGGCTAAGATCAAAGTGTAGTATCTGTTCCGATGGATACTACACCCCATACTGGTGTTGTCTTGTCCTTCGGGGCTTGATGGGTCTGTCCTGTGCAGTTCTAGGAGGTCCACCCTCCCAGACTTTGCCTCCCCTCTTTGGGGAGGAGTAAGTTTATTGCTTACTGTCTGAGGCGCCCCTCCCGGGGAATGCCGACGGGGCTGCCCAGGCATTTTTTAAATGCTCACCTCTCGAGCACTGGCTTATCTAATCCCACTTTCCCGACCTTGTGTAACATCTTACCTTGTGGGAGGTAGATAAATAAAAACAAAATGCTCGATCATAAGTTCTACAACAACCAATATTGATTGTTTTATTTAAATAATATAATTGATGTATTGGTTGGGGATACCCGGGTTTCATCTATCTAGTCATTCTGGATTCAGGAGAAATTCCTAATTGTTTTTTTGCCATAAAAATTCGTTAAATCAGTTGAATCCTGATCGTTCCTAACTTGGGGTTATAATTTATTTATACAAATATTTTGGCTACATATGTGCAGGCATGTTTCAGCTCCATCTGTAAATCAGTTGAGCCTCCCGAGCACAAATTTCGGTCTTAGCTTGAAGGCAGTGATGAGAATGAAAAAGATGCAGATAGGTTACAAGCAGCATGGTCTCATGACATGGGTTTATTTTTCATTATTATTTAAATATAACAGTTGATTATTTTTTTTAATTATATATTTTTAACTTTTTTACTACATCAACTATCAGTTTATGTTTTGAGTTGATTTGAAGATTTTATAATAGTGTTGGGACGGTAAGTTACTACCAAAATATTGGGGACTAAGCAAATCAAGCCTGTGAATTATTACACTCAATCCCTCGATTATGTGTATATGTCATCATAGCTAGTAACGGCTGTAGAAACAGATAATGACGAATACAATAACTATATTTCCCCTATCACTAAGCGTAATAATTTATAATTTCTCATTCAGACATAAATAGCACGTTGTATTTAAATGTTCATATGTTAGCTGTGTTATTATTTCTCACTTTACTATTGGTGTATTTTTTCAAGTAAATTCCAAAAATATTTGAATAACGGTGTGTTGTGTTTGTATTTTTTATTGTTGAAAAACGATTTATGGTTGTAAAATCTGTTTTTAAATGTGTTTGTCGTACGGTTTCCATTTGTAGATATGATTGTAAGATATATGACGGAAGTTTAGATACACTTTTGTAAGTAGCAATCTTCAATACTTTTACATTATTATTGTTTGTTATTCGTTGTGTTCATGTTGACACGAATCCTTAGTTGATTATTATTAACATTGCTTTTTTTATTTTCTTATTAAGTTTTTTATACATTTTCTAAATTATCGCTATACAGGTAAACTTCTATAACTCGAACTTGATGGCACTGAAAATAAGCTTCGAGATATCCGAGGGTTCGATAAATCGAAGTTTGAAATTGACACCAATATTGTGTAGTAGATGTAGATATTGTAGATGTTAAACACGTTCTAGAGGACAGCCAGTTGTAAAGTAGGAGGTAATAACACTTTGCTGCTTTGAAAGTAACCTTCTGTAATCCTCGGTTTCCACTCGTCTCTTGAACTTCTGCAGTCCTGGGATTAGGTCGCTGGTGTTTTCTGTCGTTTCTATCCACGCACGCATTACTTCAACCGCCTGTTGGATTTCTGTTGTTGATGGTCTACGAGCAGCTGGCTGATCTTGAACATCTTCGTCTTCCTCGTCACTTTCTTCGTTGTCTTTTTTCCTGGCCCCAAGGATGGAGTTGACTATGGCATTGTCACTAACAGCTTCTGACGTTGTAAGTTCCTGGTCCACGCTGGCATATTCTTCGAAGGCCACTTGAATCTCAGGGTTGGAAGGGGAATGTCGTCCTCAGGATCATCTTCGTCATCGTCTACTTCACTGTAGGGGTCAGCTGGCTGCTTTCTGATGAAGTTGGCATGTCGAAAGCAGTTTGCTATGTTTTTTTCGGTGACATTGGCCCAGGCTTTAGTCAACAAACGTAAGGCATCCATCACACTAATTACGGCAGGTTCTGTCGTGCTTTCGTAGGACTTCAGTTGCTGCAGTATAACAAGCTTCCGGTAATGAACTTTCAAGTTCTGGATCGCACCTTGATCCATCGGCTGTGTCTTGCTGGTGGTATTTGGGGGCAAAAAGATCAGCTTAATGGCATTCAATCCTGGGACTTTGGGAGGACAGGACAATTGTCCACTATCATAGCGACTTTCCTTTTTAGGTGCTGAAATTGTCTATCTAGTTAGAGAAGAGTTCAGACGTTATCCAAGCTTTCTTGTTAGCTTCATACTGAGTGGGTAGAGTTTTTACGTTTTTGAAACAACGTGGGTTTTTGGCTTTGCCTATGACATACAGAGGTATCTTTTCACTTCCACTCATGTTGGCGCAGACAAGAACAGTAAGTCTGTCCTTGCTGTACTTTCCCCATGACAATCCACACCCTTAAAATCTAAACTTTTGTCGGGTAGCAGACGGAAAAATAAACCTGTCTCATCGCCATTGAAGATATCATTTGGATTGTACTCGCTAAGAAGTGTCTTGAGTTCAGCGGCCCAGTCTGTCATGTCTTTACTGTGTTCGTTTACAGATTTAGATTCGCCGCATACATTTTAAAAAGTTATGCCATGGCGGTCTTTAAATCTGTCTAACCAACCAGTTGAACATTTGAATGATGTTTCGCCTAGCTGTGATGAAAACTCCTTGGCTTTAGCTTGCAACAGAGGGCCAGATACGAGCAAGTTTCTGTCTCGTGCTACCTTGAACCACTGAAGAGTTGCATTTTCTGTGTCTTGGTAGGTGACAGTGCGCATTTTCTTTCGTTGGGGGCCCACAGCTCGCTGTTCATAGGAATCTTTAATTTTCTCCGCATTTCTAATCCACGTTGACAGGATGTTAAGAGGAACTTCGAATTTCTTTGCTATCGCTGTCTTTGATTCTGTGCCTTTTTCCACTTCTGCTAGAGCCTGGAACTTTGTTTCAATTGTGTGGACTTAAAGTTAGCGTTTAACACCATTGCCAGATAATCCAACTATCCTCGGATTGGCTACCGGGTCCTTCGTTAGATTGCTTATCAGATATGATGCGTACTGAAGATTTTGAATTTCAGTACTGATATTTATACTGAAAATAAGGTTGTTAATTGTCTAAAATAAAAATGAAAAAGAGAAATAAAAATAAAAAGTAAGGTTGTAGAAAATAACGTTGATCTATATTAAATTCCGATTCCAGTAAAATTTGCATAACGGGATATTTTTGTACTACAGGTGTGAATTCAGCAGAGCGGATACTTGTGTAGACTTCGAGATAGCGCGTGTGTGTTTGGCACTAGGGACAGTAAATTCACTTCGAGATAGGCCAGGTATTCGAAATTTCCGTGTTCGAGATACCGTTTTTTTTTTCATTTATATATATAGCAAAAACGGTCGGGACCGCCAACTCGAGATTTGCATGGTATTCGAGACATCGGTGTTCGAGATATCGAAGTTTACCTGTACTTATAGCTTAATGCCAGTGCATTGTTATTGAATATTTCGTGTAAAGTGTTATTTTCAGATGGGGAAGTGCGATTTGATTAGGTTCAAGAATTTATGTCCTAGTTTGCTTTTCAAAATTTGATTCAATGGGGCTGTAAACCAAATTTTTTTTTTTACATCTTTTAAAAATCTTTTTGTAGTTATTCTTTTCATATAAGTAATATGAGTACTTTTATATCAACCATGTTTAACGTCCTGTTATAAATATGTTATGTTCATGAAAATAACTTTATTAGAAGAGTTATTGCTGATTCTACTTTCGATAGATTTTGGAATATGTGTAATTATTGATGATAGGGGATTTGTGAGTTGATATATATATATATATATATATATATATATATTTGAATAGTATTGAAGATATATGGGGTTGCTATTTTCAAGTATGGTTTATATAGCCGTTATTTAAGTTAAGCGTGACATCCAGCAAATGAATTTGTTTAATATTTGTAGTTACTTCTATTTTAGACCTATATTTTTATATCCACATATATTCTTTTCTAATTTTGTCGTAGTATCCTAACTATTAGATCATAATCCCTGTAGAGGCATATTTTCTATATCTATAGTAATGCTGTATAATATTTGTTTTGATCCTCAATTTGTTGGTGATAACTCACCTGCCCAACTCCACCATAAATTAATTTAAAAAATCAAATAAATATGAACCCATTCTGTGTGTTTCAAATGAACTCAAATCATAAAGTGGTAGTCGAAATAGCAATGATATATGAAAGTTAAAACAATAAATAAATCCAACCGCTATATTTAAAAGAATTAAAAAGATTAAACCCATGCCATATGACCATGCTTCTTGTAGCCTTCCTGGAAAAGCTTTCATTCACATCTTCGCTTTCATACTAAGAACTTGGCCTGAGAATGCACAGCTTATTTCCAGCTGGAGCTGAAACATATCGAGAAGTGCACAACAATTTATACTAAATAAATATATAGCTATACTTGTTATTGGACATTATTATATGAACACAATAAGGGTATTCACTGAATTAAGTCCTATCAACAAAACCTCACCGAAATTAAATATGATATTTTTATCCACAGACGTGTGTTTTGTCCTGTCTACGATTGATCAGTGTGGCTAGAACTATTGAGATTTGAGACCGGGACAACAGTGACCACCGTCCCAAGATCTACTGACTAAGCAAACGAAACTGCTAGTGGTAGTGGGAGAAATTATATCGTATATAAACGAATCTATTCATTTATTTATAGTCTGACAATACTGATAAACTTAGATCATATTTGGAAAGCTTTCTAAGGTTAAGATCGGATTTTAACTCTGCCTGATGATATCTCAGTTTTATAACAGCTGTTGATCGATAACATCGACATGCCAGTGTCGCAGATTTTGTACATATCTGTATAAATAAAAAATAATCATATATAAAAGCTCTATTTGATATTGAGCACTTTTATAAACCCGGTTGAAATGTTTTGGATTACTATCCTGTGGATGTTTACCTTGCCTGGATTATTATTATTATTATATATATATATATATATATATATATATATATATATATATATATATATATATATATATATATATTCATTCATCCCAAACAAGGCACGTTGCCACTAAGACGTTAGTAGCTACGGTGAATTAGGGACCAGATTTATAGGGGCATCCTAAGTGGGGAGTTGTCCAGCGAGATCTTGATGCATGTTACATTTAAACTTCTGCATGCTGGTACATGGGGGATGGAATTCTAAAAGCAAGCAGTTCGAGGAAAGAAGCTATTAGAGTAGAAAGCTTTCCAGTCATCTGTGAATCGCTACGGTAAATGTGTGGGGGTTTTCTGGTTATCGGGTTCGTCGGGGATATTTACAGAAACAAAAGAAAAGAATATATCACCTTTATGCGTACGGCTCAACCTAGAAATTACAAGCAAAAGATAAAACCATGCATAAGTAGAACGATATTTTCATATTATATATATATATAGTTAAAATATATTGACAAAATGAACAAAAACCGATATTCTTTTAAAGTGCTTAATAGCAAGTAGAGCATTTATAAAACCAAATAAACACTGATACACTCAACGCTAATTAACTTGCGTTTCAATGATTTTACATCTTTTCAAGTCTGCATGAAGACAAAAAGTGAAAACCCAGAATTTGAAATTGTCACTAGAAAACATCAGGAGGTAAGGACAAGTGAAAAGAAAAGAAAAAATTCGAAGCTAATCCAAGGCTATGTATTCAACAGACTAGCTAGATCAACTACATCTATCTATTACTTTCTGGCCCCCGTTTACATGATATTAATGAATTTTACTATTTCTCACTCCCCCTTCTCAACGGTCAAACCCTCCCCCCTCTTATTTCCATAACTATCATCATGAAATCAGAAGAAAAAAAAGAACCTATGAAAAACTGTGAAAAGGACTCAACACTAAATTTAGACTTATAATATTTTTTTTTAATAAAACCAATTTACAATGCTCTAATATTCAAAAAGACGTCTTAATAAAATGTTGATCATATGATTAAACTACATTTAAATAAATATTACATTTTAAAATCAGGAGAAAACTATTAGGAAAATATTTATTCTATTACTAGCAATTTGAGCGAGGTACTTCCACTAAACCGACCTATAACTATATGTGTGGGCAGTATGATTTGAATAAATTTAGGTCACTTTAACATTTATTATTAATATTATTATTATTATTATTATTATTATTATTATTATTATTATTATTATTATTACAAGCATTGATTGAAACATCAAATTCCATA
>OY744517.1:185687640-185722640 GCA_963556195.1 Sepiola atlantica | reverse complement strand
AACCTTCATGAACTAGAAACCTTCATAAACTAGAAACCCTCATAAACTAGAAACACTCATGAACTAGAAACCTTCATAAACTAGAAACACTCATAAACTAGAAACACTCATAAACTAGAAACGCTCATGAACAGGAAACACTCATGAACATAACTATAATTCTCGTGAAGATTTAGGAATGGAGTTATACATAAAAAATGTGCTTTATTTAAGATGAAAAGAAAACTCGAAAAAACGAAACGTACAAATTTCCTTTCCCTCCTTACTTCCTGTTCCCCCAACCGTACCAACAGGCAGACATTAAAGTAATGTTAACAAACATATAGCTGCAAAACTCCTCTGACCCATGATCACAGTAGCCCTTACGTCTCTATGGTAATGTACCTTGTTTAGGGTGAATATTTTTTTTAATAAAATAAAATGGATCAATAAGTAACAAGAGCAGATAACGAAAGCGATACTTATAAATTCCAGCCATCATCAAATCAACATAGATAGACAAGAGATGAATGAGGATATCTCAGAAAACCGCAACAAGACCTTTAAACTTGATTATATAATAGGAAACTAAAAAAGAGAATAAACATCTTGGTAGTTCATCTCGTAACATACTCGGAAAACTTCATAAACGGGATAAAAGAACAGCGTAACATGGATTTTGATCCAAGTTACTAGAAAACTAATTACTGTACGCAAAATCGTTGCACCAAAAATGATAGTTGACTGAATTTAAATTAAAAGGGAAATAATTAGAAAAGAACTTGTAAGTATTAAAAGACAATAAAAGATTAGAGAAATACATAACAGAAAGTACAGACAATCCAAGGTGAATAACACGAATAATAGTGAAACGAGAAATAAAAAAAGCCAGAAAAAGAAAATATGAAGAAACGCAACTACATGTATTATTTATGACGGATAAAGAAATTTCGCACAAGAAAACATGGACATGACTAGAAAAGGGAATGACTACTGACATATGTACATAACAACATCAGAAAAAAAACTTCATAAAAGTGAAGATAGACAAAGCCCAGGAAAACAACAAATGTAGACTGCATACAGAGATTCAACTGCAAACTAGATCATAAGTGACTGCGTCAATCTGGCTAAGAAAGAATATAAACATGTACATGACTGGGTTGTGAAGATAGTTCAATGGGAATGGTGCAAACAGCTACACTTTGAACATGCAGACAAATGGTTCAAGCACAAACACCAGTCAGTATTAGAAAACGAATGGAATACAATCCTATAGAAAAGACTAACTCATCGAAGTCAACCAGAAATTTAAAAAAAGAACTGACATTTTTTTTACTTTCGCCTTTCCAGCTGATCAGAGTTAAGCTGAAGAAAACAGCCAAACTAGGTAAATACACCGACATTGATAGAAAGCTGAAGGGAAAAATGAAATATAGAAAACTATTGTAATAACAATAATTTTAGGAAACAGTTCCGAAAAAAATTGGAAAAGGACTACGAGAAATGGAATGATAGGGTGGATTGAAACTATATAAACAATATTAAGAACACTTCTAGAGTGCGGAAACACGTCCACATAACTAGATGATAACCACATGTAGTTGAAATAAAATGGCGCTGATGCGAACACAACGGAGAGATGGAGCATATTAAACCGAACCTAAGGGAGCTGAGGCTACTTGGGTAAATATATAATAAAAACACTATAACCTGACATTAATCCCCGCTTCAGTGTTGGTGCTACCGAAAGACCGAGAATGGATACTACCATCCAGATTTCGATCGAAAAAATTACAGAAAGTGCTAGAATCCTGAAGAAGCTTATTATCATTCAATTTCCAGAAAAACACAACCGAATGTTATCAGTAATAACTAATAAACGGATAAACCATCAAGTTAGTTTTAATAGTAATCAAAAGAAGCGGAGAAGACTGGAAATAAGACTTGGACTTAAGAAAAACCCACCTATTTTTACTAGCGGAGCATCGTCGGTAACGACTGGCATGTTAACTCCTAGTAGGTAAGAAATTCTATTATAGGTCTACTACGATGCTGTAATCCGGCTTCTATATTAGTACATCTAAACATGGTAAGAAACAAACGGTTATCGAAAAACTGGTCCTCTAGACTTGATATATCGTTGAGGACTATTCCCCTATTGAGACTTGAAAATATATGATGCCATTTGACCTACAATTACAATCAACTAACAACTGGTAAACTGGGCGAAAAGGATAATTGAATGCTTGGCCGGATAAAACGCGATACCAATTGAACATTCGGGAGGCGTGTAATCTCGGAGTCTGACATTAAGTTCAAGAGAGCTATTATTCAACGATTATATACATAGTTAAAATAATTTATGAAACATACGCGCACATGCGTACACTGACAAATAGGCATATACACGCTAATAAGCTTATACGTAACATTAACGAGAGAGCAATAAAAATTACGTATAAATGTTGTTTATTAAGGGTTGGAGGCTCTGAACCGTTCAAGGACAACTATCGCAAGTTGTTTGCCGAGGTTAAAGGGTTCATGCTTGATAAAACGAATACACAGAAAAAGTAGAAGTAGGAAATATGTGAGGAGTGACGTCATCCGCTAAATTAAGGAAAATTTTATGAGAAATCAACTGGGCGCAAGTCGAGCACAGCGTATAAGATGAAGCTAAAAATTATTAGTTACGGAAAACTGAGGTTATCTCTCTCTCTCTCTCTCTCTCTCTCTCTCTATATATATATATATATATATATATATATATATATATATATATATATATATATATATTCATAACTCGCTATGTAGCTCTACTCACGTACTGAGCACTGTTAAAGTTAATATTGAAAATCGATACATAATATATTATATCTCCTTATAATATTATATGTGGATATATGAAATAATATATATATATATATATATATATATATATATATATATATATATATAATAGTAACTCTCTGTGTATACGTGTCCGCCTGATTTTGTATCTTATGTTCACACAAACCGCTGGACAGAATTGCTTGAAATTTGGCATGTGGACTACTGATCTCTCAGTGAAGGTAATAGGCTATATAAGAAATATATTACTTCAACGCTGGGGTTTTCCGGACAGCACAACCCCTCTCCCCCCGACACACACACACTGAACACTGTTTACCCTTTGATTCAAATGAAATTTAAACAATAGGTAAAATTTCAGCAAATGTTGATAATATTAAGAGGATCCCCGGGGCAGACCCCTCCACGTAAAACTCTTTTCCCTTTAATTCAATATATATATATATATATATATATATATATATATATAGGGTGGGCAAAAATAAGGGTCCTATTTTTAAAAATTCATAACTTTTTTATTTATTGATTTTTTTTTTTTTTTTTTTTTTAGAATAAGTAAAGGACCCCTTCCGAAGCAAGCATGACCCGTATTAGCCCTAAGGAACGTACCCTCATTTAGAAAACATTATTTTTGCTTAAAAAACTCAAAACAGTGTAAAAAACAATACTTTAGTTTTTGTAAGTTTTAAGAAGTGTTTTTCGGCTAAAATTTGTTTTGTTTATTTCAAAAAATCTCGGAAGGGTCAGTCTACACACACATAAAGTTTGGTGAGTTTAACTTTTATTTTGTGGAAGTTATTCAAATTCAAGTTATTCAAATTTAAAGATAGGACCCTTATTTTGGCCCACCCAACACCTCTCTGTCTGTGCATGGCTGTCCCTAAAAACGAAGACATACTAGGGAGTGTGCTTTCAATATAATTGTATTTGCATGTGAACATAATGGAAGTATTTTTTCGTCTCTGGCTGCCCCTTAAAGAATCTAATGACAATTTTCAAACATGTTACACAATGAAATTAATCTATTTATTAGCGTTAGTTTTAGAGTATTAACATATATCTGAATAGCTCGGTGAGTAAGATATCTAGCTGACAGCATCAAGGTTGCTCAAGTAAACTCTCCCTACCATGATGTTGCATATGATGCTATCCCACACTCTAACCTGGACAAAACCGGGTATCTCTGCTACTCTCTCTCTCTCTCTCTCTATATATATATATATATATATATATCCCACCGCACTATGACAACGACTAAGAACATGAATAAAGGCATAAGTTTGCGATATCGCTCGTCTGTGCTGATTAATTAAAATTAACAGCAACAGAAGTTTATTTTCAGTCAACAAGGAAATGTCACCATTTCCTCAGTTCAGCCGCAACAAATTTTCAACAATACAGAGCCACTATTATGATTAAACGTAAATGGATAAATAGGCACACACAAAACAGTCTCTCTCACACACACACAAAATAGTCTCACATACATAGAAAACACGATCATTCACATACACACACAACACACAAACACTCACATACACACACAAAACACAATCACTCACAAACACACAAAAAACAAACATTCACATATACACACTCGCATATCTTTAAAATCTCATTCATAAAAGTAGCGGTTAATGTATAAATGCAAATGCATACAGACGCACGCACAGACAAAGAAAAAACAGAAACACACATAGAGAAAAATAAGAACACTTCACATGCACTGAAAGACATGACAAATACACGCAACCGAACGCACACAGCTAGAGAGGCAGACACTGAGAGTCACGCGAAATCACATCAATAAATGCCTTATATTGTTCATCCCTTTGTTTCAACTAGAAAGTGTTTATTTTTTCTCATCGGAAAAAATTGTCAATTAGAAATCTCAGCGCACCCTTCACTCTCTGTTTACCCACAAACAACCCTTTTAATCACGGAAATCGTCGTCTACGAAACGCACCTTGTTTTAATCGGCAGGTGGGAATATACGCAGACAAGACACCCACCTTAGCAAACATGACAATTTAATTCAAGGCGTTTTCAAAAATCACCTTTCCCTAACATCATAGAACTCTCAAACGTATACACACAGAGAAATACACACATAGAGTTTGAATTAACTACTAAACACAATCCTCGAGTGTCTTCAGTCTCTCTGTACAAGGGTTTGTCAAGGACAACCTGACAGGAGGATACTTACCCCCTACAAGTAAACCCTGACCAAATATTCAAAATAACATAGTATTCGAAGCCCAAATGAGATCGCCTTAAAACGGCTATACACTGGCTTGTTCGAGGCATGTTGCATCTTCTCCTAGTGATGTTACCTCAAGTAAGAGCACTTAGCTGGAGACTCCACCAGACCAGAAGAATTCTTGTCCTGGAATCCGGTAATACCAAGAGACCACAAGAAAGATATACTGTGACATAGTTAAGTGGTCAATTGAGGAGAGGAAAATCAATGTTCTTGACTTCTTTACTAACTCAACGTTTGACAGATAAAGAGAACTCTAATGGAATATTCGAAGATCTATATATCTCATGTACAGTACAAGTGATAGCCCAGGAAAGGGCCCCTTCATTTCTGAGAACTTCGGCTGAAGTTAAATGAAACAAAATGACAGATATAAAAAGATACGTACATATGTATCATGATATTTTTTTTAATTTCTTATCCACATACACATGAGTTTCAAACTTTTCCGTGAATCGTCAGAGTGGAGGATGATTGTTCTGCGGTCACACGATTCAAACCTTAATAATAATACTCTTAAAGGGCCCGTCCTAGCGTTAAGGAGGCTATAAACAATATCATGATGTATATTTTTTAATTCTTTATCCACATACACATGTTTTTCATTCTTTACCAAGAAACATCAATATGACGGATAAGTGTTCTACCGGTCACACGATTCGAACCTCAGACCTAAGTAAACACTTTAACTTTAGTATGAACCGCTAGAATCATAGGCAAACCTAACAACAACACTGAAAGGAAGTGAATTAAGGTATATTTATGTCTTTACAAGCGGACATCACATACATTCAGTCAGTGTCGTATGATAACGCAGGGGTAGGGGCGCCGACTGTCAGCTCGACGGTTGAGTTTCAATCCCGGCTTGAGGCTCTAACTGGTCTAGCCGAACTGAAGAGATGTGATACAGCGAAACATTCTATATGTGGATGACTATATATATATATATATATATATATATATATATATATATATATGATCATTTCAAAAGATTGGCTTATGTAAAAGCATCAGTATAATCGATAGTAGATATATACAATATTATTATAAAAATATTCGGATGAAGACACTTAATCTAAGATATGAATAACTCTTACAAGAAAAACCTGATATGAAGAAAGAGAAAGGAATCAAGACTCGGAAGTGAGTTTTTAATGACATTAAATACCTCGGGGGTAGTATATTAGTGTTAGTATAGTACTACTGTTACTAGAAATACGAAAGAAGAGAATGTTTCTGTATTGTTAGAAGTTGTGTTTGTTTCTGTGGATGGCATTTCTTTAGAATGACTTTTATGAACTTGCGATTTTGGCTTGTATTATATTATTAATGTGGAATACATATATATTGTGTGTGTTTTTCTCCATGTATAAATGCCTAAACGTTTTTTTTATGTGTTATGTATACACGAATAAATAAATGCAGTTTAAATCCTAGTGAAACTAAATCCACATATTGCAGACTTAGAATTTGTATAAGTCGACTTACCGCTGTAAAATTCACAAATACAAAATGGAACTAAACTATATCAATAGTGAAACATAAACAGGCCACCTTACGTGCTACGTCGCGCATAGGAAAGGATCCTACAGTTATCCCCGGTGGGCTTTCCTGCGGCCAGAACCTCCATGGACCAAGTCACGACTAATGGACTGGTTGTGTAAGCTTATTGGCACCAAACAAGCACCCACTTTGCCCTCCCTACTCTATCTCAAAACAAATATAACATTACAAAGTAAAAAAAAAACAGACCCCTAGCTAGCATTCACAAATATCCATGGACTTACGAACCAACATAAACGACGTAGAAACCTTTTTCCATAAACATATCCTAGCACTAAGTGGAACAAACCTTCAATCTTCAATCTCTTTTCACCACTTTGGTGTGACTGATTACCTCCCACTCTAACGAAAAGACTTTGAAAGCGTAGATACAGTACTCTCACTTGACTCGAATTCCCAAATACATGTGTTTGAGGATTTTAATGCACACCACCGTGAAAGGATGGGATTCTCCAGCTTTACTGACGCAGCTGGTAAGTCTACGTATGATTTCTCCTTGGCTCACTCCCTCTCACAGACTGTCACTTTCCCGAACCGCCCCCTCCCAATCGTATTTCCCAGTAAGCCTCACTTCTCGACATATTCTTTATCACACTACCCGTGGCTTGTGTGACGAATGCCCATAGTCCGCTATAGAACGCCGATCACATTGATATCACTTTAAAAACTCATCCAAAAGCTGATGAGCCGTTGCTCAAAACGACGAGATACTACGAGCAGGCTGATTTTGATTCCATCAAAGATCATATTAGCGACGCTTTATACAGTCAAACCTTCTCGCTTCCTGCTGATCAGTGCGCAAATGAGTTGACCGAATGGGCAAAAGTAGGCATTGAAGCATATATCCCCATGCAAAATTCTTCGGCAAACCCCACTCTCCTCAATGGTTCGCCTCGAGATGTGCAGCTGCTATTGCACTGAGTGAGCAAGCATTCCAACAATTCGACCGCCATAATTCAACTGCAAATAGACAGAAATTTATAGAGTAAACAAATAAATGTAAAGTAGTGATAGGTTAAACAAAGAGAAGGTATACAGATATAACCAAAAAACGTAGGTACTCGTGATTTCTGGAAAAACTACAATAGTGTGGTGAACAATGGACAATGAACAATTCTCCCGCTATCAAACCACAATGATGTCGTTTTCACGGCAAATGATAAGTCTGAACTACTTGCCCAGCGTTTCGCCTTAAACTCCACTTTGGACTCAACAAACCACCCCCTCCCTAAATTCCCACTGCAGACCGAAGCCACACTTGAAAACCTAGTCATCACTCCATCCCAGGTCAGAGACATCATAAAGAACCTTGACACCTTCAAAGCGTATGGGCCTGATCTTATACCAGTAATAGTAATAAAAAAAAAATACTCTGCTAAACTGGGCCCTATCCTCTCCAAACTCTACAACAAATGCCTAGCTGAATCTTGCTTCCCTGATAGCTGGAATATTGTCTCTGTGGTACCAGTCTTCAAGAATTTTGGAGACAGAACTGATCTTCAAAATTGTCGTCCTATTAGTCTACTCCCGATCTTTGCCTAAGTCTTTGAATCCTTAATCAATCTAGTTATAATCCGGCCCATCTTTGATACAAAACTTTTTGGGGGCCGTCAGTATAGATTTAGGAAAGCACGATCTACTGCGGATATCCTAACGGTTATCTCTGAACGCATATATCATACACTGGACAAGGCAGGTGAAGCTATGGCGGTAGCGTTTGATATATCCAAAGACTTTGAAAAGGTCTGGCATGAAGAGGTTCTCATAAGAATTCACTCAGATGGTATTACTGGACGAATATTTAATATAATTAGATTTCTCCTAACAAAACGAAAGATCCAGGTTGTTCTCGATGGTCATTCATCAAAGAAACATAACATAAATGCTGCTGTACCCCAAGATCCATTCTTGGACTTCTACTGTTCCTGATTTTCATAAACGACCTCCCTGATGACATGTAGTTTGAGATGGGTATATTTTCTGACAACACCACACTCTATTCTCGTCATGTGAGTAAAACGAACGTGCGCATATCCGAGGCAATGGCTAAATCTTCAGAAAGTGGCCTCTAATCTGTAGTGAAATGGGGTCATAAACGGATGGTAACATTTAATGCTGCAAAAACAGAGCTCCTTTCCCTCAATAACTACTAGAAACCTCTTCAGCCACCGATTGCCATGGCAAATAACACCCTACCTGAGAGTTCAACGTTAAAACTCCTCGACCTAACATTCACAGGTAAAACATTGCCAAGGCTGCTGCAAAGAAAGTGGAATACCTCTACCATGCTAGTAAACTTCTCACACCTTACATCATCCTATATCTCTACTCATGTACACAGAGGCCCAAAATTAATAATATACATTTATACATATTCACCCGAAAAGAATGGAAATGCTGTGTTCGCTCAGTATCACACCCTCAACTACTGAAAAATTGCGAAAGAAAATCCCCAAACGATAACAAAAGTTCATGTTTCGAATATACATTTATAAAAATATTTATTAAATATATATATTTTTTTAGAACACACATCATCAAACCCCAAAACAGTAACGGCCAAATATACGAAACTCATAATATTGACTCACGGGAATTATATAGAAATACTTTTTATATATTTTTTTAATATTTTTTTTTATATCTCTTTAAATCTCCTCCAGTTTAAATCTCAACTGTTACTTTTCACCCTCACCCTTTTTTTCAAACCTTATTAAACCTTCCTTACACTAAATTTAAACAAATATACACAACAATCTAAGCAAATAAGGCGTCCAAACGAGAGTGACACGTGACTTCACATTTCCGAAACAGATGACAACAGAAGCTGGAGAGAGCCGGATGGCTACATCTTTCCGTGCTTGAAACCGACGGTACGAATGTTGTACTAATGTTTCTGTACCAAAATAAATAAATGTAAATATATAAATATATATATATATATATATATATATATATATATATTTCGGCAGCAAGTCATTTATTATACATGTGTCATTGAAGACCACGGAGTTTTCTTTATTTGCTATCTTTCTGGCTAATTTCTCGACGCGGCGAGCGATTCGTCGGTTTTCCGGTGTACATTGGTGGATTATGGCGCCTAACGTTGTATCTTGAGCCATTTCTCGAGCGCTTTCGGTCTCGCGACCGTCTTCAGGAGCCTGTGTTTTATCATTAGTAAAGAGCCGCGTCGAGAAATTAACTAGAAAGATAGCAAAGAAAGAAAACTCCGTGGTCTTCAATGACACACATATATATATATATATATATATATATATATATATATGTTATTAGAGAACGACTAATTTATTCTGCGCTATTTACATTGTATCAGTTTTTTAAGTTCTTCGCCAGAAAATACTGTCGTGGCCGCCTTCTGTATTTCATGTTTTCAGATTGCTTCTTAAACATAAAAATACCTTTTGTCTGCAAATTTCTTAAACAATACTTGGTTACAAATGTTTTAGTAGTACATATTTTTATTTCCATCATGGTGATTCTCGTTCGGAACCAATCTGGTAGCGAAAAGTAATGAAATTGGATTAAATAAATAATTTGTTTTATCTTTTTTTTGCCTGATAGAAAACATTCCGTAAAGCAGACAATAACAAAACAGAAAAAGTTTTACGTTTCTTTTTAAGTTTGCTCCAAATAACAAAACAACATTAAAGGTGCTGTTCATAATTTTCATGATTATTTTAACCATTTGATTCAATTAATACTTTAATTATTAAACCGTCATTATTTGTAATTACTTCCTTACATAAGTTTAACTGTTTAGTGTGTTTATGCTTTGTTTTATCTTTAAACTCTGGTCAGCATTTTGGGGAGACAATTGAAAACACCAATAAATATTTTACATTAAAATTAAATGCATTCAATTGACAATGGAAAAAATAGAATAGTTTTTTTGAATTAAAACCTATTTTCAGATATGTTAATTGGTGTTTTAAATTAAGCTGGACGAAAATATCAATTTATTTAGATGGCATTGCTTTTTAAGCCAGTTTCCGTTTTCCATGATGGATTATACATAATAAGATGAGCTGAAGTTTTACTGTACTTTAATTATCTATTCTGGAAGACCAATTCACAGGTGTGGTTCAAAATGCTAATTTCTGAAATCTTTTTATATCACGTCATTACCCGCGGGTAGGTGGAAAGGAGGGTTCCATTTGGCACATTTAACCTGTTCGCTGCCTGACTTTCAGAAATCGTATTTTTATCCGGTGGCATTACAGTCGCATATATATATATATATATATATATATATATATATATATATATATATATATATATATATATATATATATATATATATATATATATAATTAACACTGGCGTATGTAGGTTATAAAAATATAATATTTATAAATATTGTTTGAAAGCCCTTTAAGAAATTAAACTTGACCACTCTCCGGGATGTTAAAAATAGACTGTCACTTAGCTTTAAAGCAAAGTTTCAAATACGTTCGTTGAACCCTCTTCATAGTCTTCTATCTTCTGTCCGCTTCCTCAAGGCACAAATAGAACTTAATTTCTCCTTAATCATGTGATAATTTCCAGTGGCTATGGGGATAGAGAGATAGCTTGCGGAGTCTAGGCTGACTCTGTGAACGATCTTCGCGTCCTACGACCGTCTGAAATTGTCACTTCCTACACTGTTGAGATCAAAGCTTGAAACGCTGGCGTATGTAGGTAATAATAATGTAATATATATATATATAGTGTGTGTAAATTATTTATAAAAATTTTATACTTATTCCCACAATATTTGATAGTGTAAGGAATTTACACTCAATCTTTTGTTGTAATCAGCTCTATTTTTGCCGAGAAAAAGAGCTACAATAATTATATTTGCTGTTTCAAAAAATATCAATTTTAACCAAAACACGTCCCAAAATATATTACTTTATTATTTCAATTATGCTGGTAACGACCCTTTCAGAAATCTTAATGTTCTAGTTATGTTTGAAGACGAGATGACAATTCAAAAAAAGTTCACAATATTAAAGTCAGATCGTCGACCGATTTCAACGCTGGACAAATCTGCAGTTCAGGCCGATTATAAAAAATGTATTTAAGATAATACCATTAGATCGAATCTGTTTGTAAATTACATGGATAAAATATGTTTAAATCGGCTGACGATCTGAATGCAGAACTTTTTTGCATTGTCACATTTTCTTCAAACATAACTGGAACATTACTATTTCTGAAACGTTCGTAGCCAGCATAATTGAAATAATAAAGTAATATGTTTTGGAAATTTATATATAATTATTGTTATAATTTATGTTATTTGATATGCAAATTACTATATCATACGGTAGTCTTAAGGGTAATATATTATTATTATTATTTTATCATTATTATTTTTTTATGTATATATTAGTGATATTTTGAGCTGAATTATTTCGACACTTGATTATTGGGGAAATGGTCGTTTGATCAGTACCATTGGAGAGCCATGAATATTATAACTGTCCTGTTTTTAAATCTCCGAAACAGTTACATGGTAAACAGCTGATGATCCCCGTGTTAATATTAGACGCTTAAGGTCTCCTGTTTTTGTTTCACTCTTAGATAATTAACCCCCCCCCCTTTTTTTTCTTTTTTTTTTTAACTTATATTTTTTCATTTATTAATTTTCCAACGAATGTTAAGTCTGCAATATCTTGGATTTAATTAGTTTGTCTGGGAATTTAAACTGCATTTTACATTTTTTTTTTTTTGAATGACTCAAAGCTTCTTTAGACTATATATATATATATATATATATATATATATATATATATATATATATATATATATATATAATCCATGATTTTTTTAGGCATTGCTGCTAAGCAAATTGATATGTAAATTAATTATCTTTCTGCATTTTGGCAAATTTATAAATAATTTTTGCAGCATTTTTTTATTCTTTGAACATGAACTTTCTAATTCGATAATGGCTACGTGACGCATATACATTTGAAGTACATTACAGACGTTCCTATTTGGAACCTCTTTAGGCACGAAATAAGAGGCCACGTTACATATATCTATTTCGCTCCATTAAAGAAGAAATGATGGGTTGCTACGTTATATCTGTGCTGTTGCAAATAAGTTGCATTTTGATTGAGGGATGTGCAACGTTGTGGTGACGTAACTGTAACATTGCTATAAGCTATTTTCTCGAGCCCAACTGACCGTTTATCCGGCAATGTTTTCACAACTTTATGATAACTTTATGAAGTGCTGTAAGTAAAAAGTTCCCCGTTTATAAAATAACATCAAAATAGTTTTAATTTATTTAACAATATAAAGAACGTGTAAAATATCTCTCCATATTTTTTAATCAAGAATTACTAATTTAGAAGGATAAATTCACATTCTAAAATCTTCCTGGAATGTATTATCCATTTCTGCGTCGTTTTTTTTTACATTTATAGGGTCCGATGTTTCCAGCGATAATAAATGGTTATAATAATAAATAGATAAATCATTTTGTTTTATTTCGGATATATATTTTCTTCTATATTTTTTTACCTTTTCGTTAATTTTGTTTTAATTATTATATTTTTTATATAGACAGTCTAAAATGTGATTTTAATGTTGCGTTATAAGGCAACGTATTTTAAATGTTATGAATTAACGTCAAAGCCACATTGTGACGAGTCTACAAAAAAAACGTAAATATGTTTGCAACGGATACATAATGCTGTAACAACATCATTTTCTTAGCAGGGATGATTTAAGTTTAATAAATTGCGAGAGCACAATATAGCTTCAGAAGCTTCATTCAGATTATAACAGCTTCATACAGAGATAACTTTTTATAGAGAGTTCTTATTCAAGGGGGGTAATCAACGCTAAGATAAATAAATTGCGATATTAATTCTTATGATAATTTATTTTAGATTATTTAATAAACCATTTGAAATATGAATAAATAAAGAACTGTAGATTCAAGTGCATTACCTAACAATTTCCTTCAATAACCACACGGAAGAACGATATAGCCAATGAAACTTTATTCAGTTTAGAATAGTTTACGTATAAAACATAGATACCTATTTATAGTTATCTCTAGGTTAGAGAGTTATCAGTAAAGGGAGATAACCTCCAATAAAAGCAGTAACTTATGACACCACTTCTTATTAAATAAGATAATGAGATTCACCAACTCATCGCCAAAGATATGCAATGCCTCCGGTGGGCCGGGTATAGGCCAATGTATTTATTTAAAAAAAATACTAATTCGATTCGTGTTCTAAATTAAGACTTTCTCTTTTGTATCTGCATTGCCATTGAATGAACTAGCGTTTATTTCTGTAACACCTTCGCATGTGAACGAGTGCAAAGACATGACACGCCTAAAATGAAGATCTTCTCAAACTGGGTAAGGTCGCTTGATCCGGCCTTTCTTCTCTGTCCGGATGTTTGCCTAAGGTTTTCTTCCGAATGATAGAAAACAAATACAAACTTTTCGTGAAGGGAGATTCAGTTATTTAACGTTAAAAGAATAAAATCAGCTAATTTTCTAATGTTTACACGCCCCCTACAAAATATTTCAATTAGTCGATAATAAAAAAAAAAATAGTTCATTTCTACGGATCACGCATTTTCTATGTTTAATTATCTCCATAATGAATAGCCTCTCCAAAAATATCCGTATTTTCTATTGTCTTCGTATAATCCATATTTGCAATTTTTTTAAACCCCACTTAATCAAATAGTTCATGTGGGTTTAAAACTAGTAGAGTGCAAGATATTGGTCCAAAATTATGTCTTCTTTCTTGAATCACTCGCAACGGCCGAATGTATGTTGTATTGTGAGAATAGTCGTATGTATCCCATTTCAGATTATACAAAGCAAAGAGAAATTTAGAATTCATCAAAAACTCTGAGAACAGATAAATAGACTGCAAGTACAATGGGACATTATAAGTTGATTTTGTTTTTTAGATTATATATAATTAATGAATATCATTGTATTAGTTGCTATATTTATAAGAAACAGTATGTGATATCGTTGATTGAGCTTATGTAGATGTAAGTTTTGGGGACATATTCAACAGCATATGATGACTGGCAGTTTTTCGCGTGTAGTTCTTCAAAATCACATAGAAGAACACAAGGCGAAAATGCTAGTCACTATGCGCTGTCGACTCTATCTATAAGCGTGTATATATATATATATATATATATATATATATATATATATATATATATAATCTATATATATATATATAGGTGTATTAGTATTTCATGTATCCACATAAAATTTTATAAGGAGATATAATTTTTTATGTATCAATTTCCAGTATTTTCTTATACAGTGCTCGATACGTAAGTAAGAGCTAGGTAGTAAGCTATGAAAATATATTTATGGCAATTAAGCTACACGGAGGCTCCCGCGTTTCATCCCCAGGGGGAATCTTCAGGCTGAAGATTCCCTTCGGGGATGAAACACGGGAGCCTCTGTGTAGCTTAATTGCCATAAATATATTTTCATAGCTTACTATATATATATATATATATATATATATATATATATATATATATATATATATGTGTGTGTGTGTTGTGTGTGTATATATATATATATATATTATATACATGAGAGAGACAGAGAGAAATTAGTGCAGACCCTTCGGCAAAAATGATAGGAAAAATTGACAGTGACAATGGGATATAAGAACCACTATTTATGACAGTATGTTGGACGATGTCGTACCAGCAAACTTACTGACATTGGCACGCGCTGATTCTTGTTGTGATCATTCAACGCGTGTGGCACCCATAAACCAAGTTTTTAACCTTCTCCATTGAATAAAGGTGGTTTACGACAGTTTTGTGATCACAACTAATTTGTTCCGCTGGCCCTCCGGTCGTCTGTCGTGGATTTTCGTGAAGAAACTGGTGTAATCACTCCTCACCTGGTCGAAATGGACGCTCCCCATTATCCAGCTCAAAATCTATTTTTTGAAGCACGAAAACCAACGCCAGTCGGAACGTTGAGACATTCTACAATCTCCATTCGCGTCACAAACCTCGCGAGTTGCTTTAGCGGCGTTAACTCCTCGATTAAAAGCAAAGAAGCAAAAGGTGTCGAGAATGAGCTGTTTTGTTCACGTGACATTCTATTTGGGGGCTCTGAAATAGAAACAAAGCCTAATTAAATCAACAAGAATGATAAATATACATGAATGTATAAATGAACCAGAGATGACAACGACTAAACCGTAATACTAATCTCTACTTTTGTCCGAAGAGAAAATTGTAAATTATGAGAAGTAAAACAAATACTTTGTACGTAAATACGCGTTCAATGAATAGGCGTGAGCTTTAAAGTAAATCGGTGTGAATACAGAGAATAAGCAAAATGAATGTTCCTGATTTAACGAGGAAAGCACATATTCGTTGTAAACACCTCTCTCTATTGCTGTTATTTTTTTATCACAGCACTCAACATATTTAATAGAAGTTTGTTTTTCAATCAGACCCGTATCTAACGGAGAATCGGCATATTGACGAATCTCTATTTACGCGCCCACCAAAAAAAGAGAGTAAAGTAAGACGAGTTTTTTTTTATAATTTGTTGGAAATTCAGCGCCCCACAAAAGGTCACTTATGATTGGATAAAATAAAAAGCGGGATTTATTCTCCTCTAACTGAGGACAGAACAGATATTACACTTTGAGTTATTTATTCATTAAAAAATATAATATACATTTTAACAAATTAGGCAAAGGGCCATAAAAATGTGGGGGTCGGGGAGTCTATGGTCATCTTCTATCTATCTTACTTTAAACTAGCTCTATTCTGACCTATTCGTCCAAGAACTGTTCCTTTCATTATGTCGCCATTTGTCCATCACTTTCACTTCAACAGTCACCATAATACCACGTTCACTGTATTGACTACCATACATAAAATGTCCACAATAATTTTAAATGATTTTATTCAAAAAATTTATACAATGTTATGAAACATGAAAAAGAGGGAAGGGCATATACTACACTTAGATCAAGTATTATGAGTCATCGCATCAGATTTTAAGATAATCAGTTTTGAAGAATTCAAAACGACCTGGCGAAGTCGAAAGTTCTGGATTAATTTTAAGGTTTCATACGAAGATAGTCATCAATGGTTAATTCAATACTGGATCCTAAAATTATGGCATAAACGACAAAAATAATCACTTTTAAGTGATAAAAATCGTAATACATGACGAAAAACAAATCTACATGACTTGAAGATATATAGTTTCTGCTAAACATTCTATCAATATGTTCACTCGTTACGTAATGGTCATGACGTCATATCACCTGTTTGTGTCATGTTTTTCATTTTCTCACATTGTTCGTTTGTTAGCCTCCATTAAATTACTAAGATCGCATTACTAGTTATCCAAAGTTTGTTTTGACTTTTTAGAAAGCACATGTTAAAAAAAAACGAGAAAATACTTAACAATTATTTTCGCAACCCGACATTTGCGTGACGACAAATCTTTAATCTAATTGTTTACGTCTCTGAGGTAGGGAGGGGCTATCACTTGGGTCACGTAAGTAATACCAGATTGCGAGCAACAGATTTCGCTGCGCTGGGGACGGTGAAAATGGTGTGGAACGCAGCTCAATTAAAGATTCAGCTGAAAACAAGAAACTAAATAACGAAAACGGTTCTGAGGAGGTCATACAAACCGAAACCGACTTTTCGATGATTTTCCAAGTTAGACCTAAATAGCAATGCATCTGCCAAATTGATATTTGACTCTGAGTATCCTTTTTCGAAAATTATCACGTTTTATTCTTTGCAATAAAATAAATTCCAATCGATTTCATCGATTATTTATTCTTTGCAATAAAATAAATTCCAATCGATTTCATCGATTATTTATTCTATCAAGTCCGATATTTATTTCTGTAGTTAAAATTCAAAAAGACATTCAGACATTTTTATCTTTATTTACTTTTAATAAATATAATACTTTAATATTTTAATATACACGTTGTCATATACACGTATACAAATTACTTTTACTTGCTCTTCTTACCTGTGGACCTGTTCATATACGCCATCTTTCTGATAAACATTAGTAATATTTGTTGCTTTGTAGTATTTATTGCGTATATGTGTATATCTTTTGCATTTAAGTAATATGTGTTTTATTGTTTGTCCTTTATTACAATGATTACACGGAGGCTCTTCCTCTCCTCCTAGTAGGTGTATGTGGGTCAGTCTTGTGTGGGCAATACGTATACGTGTCAATACTGTGTCTTCCCTTTGGTTGCTTGTCATGTTTTGGTTTTCTGTTCCAACTATAGGTTGATGTTCATACAACTTGTTTTGAGGAAAAGTGTTCCATATTGTTTGCCATTTTGATTCTATGTGCTTTTTAACTTTTCGTTTGAAATCTGTATATGGGATTTTGATATTACTTATATCTTTGTTAAGGGCTTTTTTAGCCAATCTGTCTGCCTTTTCGTTGCCTTTAATACCCACATGACTTGGTATCCAGGCCATGATTACTTCCTTTTGTGCTTTCATTAAATTATGTTTTTCCAGTATATTGGAGATGTAAGGGTGGTACGATCTCCTTTCTTCTAGGGCAATGAGTGAAGATAAGGAGTCTGTGAATATTATGAACTTTTTTTGTGGAATTTCCTGTATAAGTTCAATTGCCATGTTTATGGCTTTCATTTCGGCAGTGAAGATTGAAGCGTCGTTGGGTAGCCTTATAGTTTTTTGTTTATAGACGCTATAGGCTGCTGCTCCCACTTTTTCCTTGTCTTTAGATCCATCTGTATAAATGGCTATATGCGTTGTATAATGTTCTTAAAGTGTTGCAAATCCGTATTGGTATTCATTTTCAGTTGTTAGTTCTTTTTTTGTTATTTCCTGTCGCAGTGTGAGGTCTATTTTCAGTTTGGCCAGCATCCATGGTGGTATATTAGAATGTGTCCATCGTGATATGTTGTCAAAGTTATTGTTAATTTAGGAGATGGCTTCTTTAATACGTATTCCCAGAGGTCGTATGACTGAGGGTTTACTGGTGTAAAAGTGGTTGTATTGTGATGTGAATATTTTTTATATGTTGGGTTATCGGGGTCATTTGGGAGTTTTAGCATATATTGGAGTGAAAGCTTTTCCCATCTTAGATGTAATGGGAGTTCATTGGCTTCTACATGGAGATTTTGCATAGGAGAGGTCCGAAAGGCATTCAGACATAATCTTAGTCCTTGATTTTGTATGGGTTGTAATTTTTTTTAGGTATGACTCACGGACTGCACTATAGATTATACAACCATAATCTAATTTTGATCTAATCAATGCTCTATATATGAGTAACTTCATTTTACGATCCGCTCCCCAGTCCTTTTTTGATATGATTTTTAAGAGATTTAAACTTTTAATACATTTTTGTCTTACGTATTTTATGTGGTCCTTGAAATTCAATTTGCTATCAAAAATGAGTCCTAAATATTTGGTTTGTTGAACTATTGGTATGTTGGTATTATTTATTTTAAGTTGTGGTTCAGGGTGTAGCGCTCGTTTGTTACAGAAATGCATGTATACTGTTTTGTTTTTAGAAAATCTGAATCCATTTCTGTTAGCCCATTTTTCTATTTTATTAATGACATGTGTGGGGATGACAAGGCAATCGAAAAGTCATCTACAAATAGAGATTTCTCAATTTCAGGATTGACTTCTTGTATAACACTATTTATATTTATTATAAAAAGTGTCACTGACAAAATGCTTCCCTGGGGTACTCCCATCTCTTGTTTATGAAGTTTGGACATCGTTGCTCCGTTTCTAACTCGGAAAATAAGATTTGATAAAAAGTTTTGTATGAATGTGGTTAGTCTACCTTTTAGACCTATGTTGTATATGTCTTTTATAATTCCATGTTTCTATGTAGTGCCGTAGGCCTTCTCTAGGTCGAAAAAAACTGCAATAACATGATGACTCCGTACAAAGCCATCTCTAATAAAGGTTTCAAGTCGTACTAGTTGATCAATGGTACTTCGGTTTTGTCAAAATCCACTTTGGTATTTGGATATATACTGATATTTCTTAATATACCACTTCAATCTCTCATTCACAATTCTCTCCATTGTCTTACATAAACAGCTAGTTAGTGAAATAGGTCGATGATTTGTTGGATTTGATGGATCTTTTCCGAATTTCGGTATTGGTATGATTATTGCTTCCCGCCATGTTTCCGGAAAGTTGCCTGTATACCAAATCTTATTGAAAATCTCTAATAGTATTCTTAGAGGTTTTGCTGGTAATTGTTTCAGGAATTGATAGTGTATATCATCTGGTCCTGTTGCTGTATCATGAGAGTTTCTGAGAGTCTTCCAGTTCAGTGATAGTAAATCGTATGAGTGGCATTTGGGAGCAGGGCATCCTGTATGATATGTTTATATACGGAAATGTTCGCCAGGTGAAACGTTATGGTTGTATTTGTATCAGAATTATTTTCTTGCACGTCCTGATTTATGATATACTTGATATACATTGATTGAAATCAGTTTTAAAAACTAATTATGAACAGCGAACTCTTTGAGACTGTAAACGAGTAATTTTACGCATCTATGGAGAGGGGATTGATACCTTTCCCAAAAGTATTAGTGAACATGGTCCATGTTGCTAAGCAGTATGTGTCCCTTATTATGTGCAAGGTGCGCATGATCAGGAATGCTCAATTATGAAAATGAAAGATTATACCCCGCCTTTAACTGTGTGTCCCATTATGCCTCTCCCTTTACTGTATGTCTCATTATGCCCCGCTCCTTACTGTATATCACATTATGCCTCGCCCTTTATTGTATGTCTCATTATGCCCATTTTTTATTGTGTCCCATTATGCCCAGCCTTTTACTGTATGTCCCATTATGCCCCGCCATTTACTGTATGTCCTTTTATGCCTTGTCCTTTAATGTATGTCCCATTACGCTCCGCTTTTTATTGTATGTTTCATTATGCCCCCTTTTTATTGTGTGTCCCATTATGCCCAGCCTTTTACTGTATGTCTCATTATGCCCCGCCATTTACTGTATGTCCTTTTATGCCATGTCCTTTAATGTATGTCTCATTACGCTCTGCCCTTTATTGTATGTCTCATTATGCCCCCTTTTTATTGTGTGTCCCATTATGCCCAGCCTGTTATCGTATGTCCCATTATGCCTCTCCCTTTATTGGTCCCCAACGGCAAAAGCTGATGCAGTAAAAATGAAGAATCGAACCAATGAAAGGTTTTTATAGCTTATAATATATTTGTAGTATAATGTCGACATTTCCTCAATACACTCCTGCCTTGCAGAGGCAGTCAACTCCCCAACCCCAAGCCTGAGGGAGAAAAGGGCAGTACGTCCGCTCACTTCAACTTGAAGTCTCCCTTTCTCGTTTTCTTTCTGATTCTTTCTCGTTCGCTGACAGTTACTTTTAACACATTTCTCAAATCAGCATACCTCCAAATATAAAAGCAATAACATATACTGTCAATTTTCGTCGCAAGCTTGAAATTATCACCAAAATCACAGTCGCATTACAAACGCATTGATCTATATCTCGTTACTTATGTCGTCTTAATTGCTAATTGTGTTCTTTTCGATCACCTCGACGTAATATAATTACAAAAAATAGATCTGCCCTAATAATATCTACAAATTTAGAATTTCCTGAACTTAAATCAAAATAATGGCTGACAGCATTAATTTAAAATACACATTTAAGGATAAGTATACTAATCTTGTGTAAAAGATGAAGCTACACACGTTTGTATCCGGTTAATATCGTCTGATTACAATTTATTTTTAAATATAAAACGGAATGAATGTCTTCATTTTATCGAGGTACATTGCACACAGTCTTATCAAGCAGTACAACCAAGCCCATTAACCCTTTATATATATATATATATATATATATATATATATATATATATATATATATATATATATATATATATATGTGTGTGTGTGTGTGTGTATAACAAATAGTAATAAAAGAAACTGTGGAATTACAGTTACGCTGTCTCCGGTATTTTTGACTCTCGAGGTATCTTTATTTTCTTTTTATGTTTTTAAAATCTTTTTCGCCTCATGAGAAGATAAACACGTCATTAGTTTTGCATCGGGTGATATGTTCTGTGCCCACGCCTAGGCCTGTCCGCTTCTATTTCAATAAACCCACGCCATTTAGATCGAAATCCGAAAAAAAACTCCGATTAGATTTTATATATATATATATATATATATATATATATATATATATATATATATATATATATATATATATATATATATATATATATATATAGTAGAGAATGGTAGTTTGTTTGAAGCATTGCTGGGTATAGTAGTAGTAAGTTTTTGAAAGGCTGTGGGCAATGCAATTCCGGGTAAGATGCAAGTTGAAAGGAAAGGAACAAAAACAATAACAATAAATCGAATACGATATAAGACTTACTATTTATTTTTCCTTTTTTTTTTTTTCTTACATAACAGCAAGAGTGTTTTAGCTGTTCGTGTGATGTCCGGGTGATTAAAAATCACTATTTAATATTTCGGGAAAAGACATCCCTTTGTCAAAAATAATTAGACCAGAAGAAGAATATTTTTCTTCTCCGACTGTGTAGAGAATAATACAAAACAAAATGGCTGCCAGATATAGACCGCAGCAAATAAAGCAGTTTCGCAGGGAATATAAATTAAATTAAGTTTTATTTTAATATTATGTTAAATATATGATTTGGTGTTTAAAATATTTGTGTAATGTTGGTTAGGTGTATGGTGTTCGATAAACTGTTAGTTATGATAATATATATATATATAATTTTTTTTTTTTTTTTATATTTGAATATTTATTTTGTTTTATCTTCGTATTTTTTATTTTGTTTATCTTTCTTTCGTAATTTAAGAATTTTAATATAAAGTAAAGTAATTAGTCTCATATTTTAAATATTCTAGATCTATCTACTTATCGATTATCATCTATTAAAGAAGTGTTACTAATTACTAATTGTGAGTTTCGTCAAATTAGATTAACGAATTAACTTATTAACTTGATATATTTATTATAAGATAAAGGGGAGTAACTCTGGATTTTTTAATTATTTTTTTTTTATAATTAATTTTTTTTTTTTTTAGGTGGAGATCTGTATAACAATATTAGTATATGTATACAACATATATACACATAATACATATATACATATATATATATACATATATATGTATTATTGTTTGTTTAATTGTTTATCTATATATATTCATCAATTTCTTTACATATTTGTTTTTGTTTTGTTTGTTTTATTTATTTATTTTTTTTTTTTTATTATTATTTACTTGTTTAATTTATTTTATGAATTATTTATTTAATATTTGCATGTTATTTGTATACATTCTATATGTGTTTGGATTTATTAATTAATAATGCTAGGTTATGGGGTGACTTATTTTGGTGAGTTAGAAGAGTATGTTGAATATGGTTTTTGGTTTGTGGTTGAAAGTGTGTAAGGATGGAAGTTCATATGGGGAGGGGCCTGTTTGATTGTTTGGTGTGTGGTGAGTTTATTATAGGAGGTGAGTAATGAGTGAAGTGGTGGAAACGGACTCTGTTAAGTGTTAGATATGGGGGTTGGTTGGTGGATGGGGGGTAGATATTATAGAATGAATGGTGAGTAGAGCTCGTGACGTTGATTGAGTGAGGGGTTTAATCTGGAGATGAGGATTGATTCTGTGATTCTAAGGTCATTCTAACCAGCCAAAATAAGTCACCCCATAACCTAGCATTATTAATAGAGAGAGAGAGAGAATTGTAACTTGTAACTAAAAAGCGGATTTTCCGAATTGGATACTTAAAATACCAGTCCAGGATTTTTACTTATAACTCGACGGAACTATACACACAACGAAGTACGAATCCAAGTGATATATTTTTGAACCCTCCACCTCTTACTTGAAACCTTCTAAAAATTGTTAGAAAACTTTCTCCAATTCTACAAACATTTGCTATTCTGCTATCTGCACCATAGCGCCCCCTTTTGTCTTCGAAAATGGCTACTCAATATTGCTATTTTTTCCTTCCCGGCCATTTATTTCTTTATCCCCAACCTTTCTAGTTTTATTCTTCAATTTTTCAAAGTGAAATGGAACTAGGTAATATTTATTTATTATAAATACCACATTACCAAATTTTATCCTCTGACGAGAAGAGTTTTATCTTTGAAAACCCATGGTTTAAGGATTAATGTAACTCTTTGCATCTGAACTTTCGATGTAATAAAATCTGTATTAATTTTATGTAACTTTATGTAATTTTGTGTAATTTTATGCAATTCTTTTTCTTCATCATTCTTTCTTAAAAATTGATTGCTCTACTCAACTTATTGAGCTTTACTGTACCGCCGTAGATCACTTTACGATACTTCAATTATCGTTAATTCTATTATCATTAGATATAGATATAGAAATATATAGAGAGAGATAGAAATATATATATAGAGAGAGAGAGATAAAGATAAATACATATATGTATCTCTCTCTCTCTCTCTCTCTCTCTATATATATATATATATATATATATATATATATATATATATATGTGTGATTTTTTTAAGGCTTGCCAAAGCCCTCCGCGGCCGACGAGAAGGTGTATTCTCGCACATTGTTACTGTTTTTTTTAATGCATTTGGGACTAATTATTTGCTGGTTGGCTTACTCTTACAGACTACTTTTCTAAGGCATTTTCTATTTTTTCCTTTTTATCTTTTTATTTTTTTATTCTCTTCTTAAGTGACCTCAATTAAGCCACACCACATTGTTGAAACCCTTATTCCAGATACTTAATTTCCCTGAAGGTCTGCCAAGCAAGTACCTGCTTGGTAGTGAAACACGTGTAGAAAAAAAACTCTTTAATTTGAATATTTATGATGAATAAATAATCTTTGAAAGAAAAGTCTTTTATGGTGATGATTGGTCTCCTGAACGGAATGCTTTGGTAAACCTTCAAAAATCACATATAAATGCTCTCTACCCTGCAATCGAGTATCATCGAGCTTATTTTTATTGGCCTAATCCCGGTCTTCACCGAATAATCTATTTTCTAAGTAAAAAATCTAAATATATATATATATATATATGTGTGTATACATATATACATATATAATTTTTTGTTAACATAGTTCATCCCAAACAAGGCAGGCCGCCACTGTAGACGTAAGGGACTACTGAGAAAAAAAGGGTGAAGGTTTTGGTGGGGTCAACTTAATTTGGCAGCTGTCCAGCAGCACGGGGACCTCCACAGTGTATGGATGGGATTTGACAGCTTGTCGGGTTCGTCTAGTGAATCTACGTCGTGGGGCCACCAGAGCAGCAAGCTCATCAGAGCACAATCCATTGAAGTACTTGTAAAACAGGCACAAGGAAGCAACATTGCGGCGATGAGACAGGGGCTGGAGCTTGGTAAATAGTGAAGGACCGATCTAGTTGGGTACACTTTTTTGAACCTTGTCTATGAGGAAGAGACTAACGGATGATGCACCAGCCCAGATGTGGCAACAATATTCCATGCATGAGCGGATGGTGGCTTTGTAGAGATATAGGATAATGTCAGGTGTGAGAAGGTTACTGGCACGGTAGAGGCAGCCCACCTTCTTTGCAGCAAACCTGGCAATGATTCAATGTATTTATTCCAATTTATGTTATCTGTGAAAGTTAGGCCGAGGATTTTGAATGATGAACTCTCACGCAGGGTGATATTTGCCATGACAATCGGTGGTTAAAGAGGTTTCTTGTAGTTATTGAAGGAAAGTAGCTTTGTCTTTGCGGCATTAAAAGTTACCATCTATTTTTGACCCCATTCCACTACAGACTGGAGGTCATTTTCTAAGAATTCAGCCATTGCCTCAGATATTTGCGCGTCGGTTTTGCCCACATGACGAGAGTAGAGCGTGGTGTCGTCAGCAAAAATTCCTATCTTAGTCGCAATGGCATCATGGAGGTCATTTATGAAAATCAGGAACAATAGTGGTCCAAGAATAGATCCCTGGGGTACACCAGCATTTATGCCATGTTGCTTAAAAGAACGGCCATCGAGTACAACCTGGATCTTTCGTTTTGTTAGGAAGGATTTAATTATATTAAATATTAGTCCAGTAATACCATATGAGTGCAGTTTTAGGAAAAGCCCTTCATGCCAGATCTTGTCAAAGGCCTTGGATATATCGAGCGCTACCGTCCTAGCTTCACCTGCCTTGTCCAGTGTATGGTATATGCGTTCAGAGATGACCGTTAGGATATCTGCAGTAGATTATGCTTGTCTAAATCCGTATTGATGATCAGAACGAAGCTTAGCATTAACTAGGTGTCTGACTATCGCTAGATCGATTAATTATTCAAAGATTTTAGCAAAGATCGGGAGTAGACTGATTGGGCGATAGTTTAGAGGATCAGTTCTATCTCCAGAATTATTGAACACTGGTACCACAGAGACAATTTTCCAGCTATCAGGGAAGCAAGATTCAGTAAGGCATTTGTTGTATAGTTTTTAGGTGACAGGGGTCAGCTCAGCAGAGCATTTCTTTATTACTACTACTGGTATAAGATCAGACCCACCGGCTTTCGAGGTGTCAAGGTTTTTTTATGATGTCTCTCACTTGAGACGGGGTGATGACCAGGTTCTCAAGTGTGGCTTCAGTCAGCAATGGGAATTTAGGGAGGGGTTGTTTGCCGAGTCTACAGTGGAGTTTAAGGCGAAACGCTGGGCAAGTAGTTCAGCCTTATCAGTTGCCGTGCAAACAACATCATTGTGATTTGATAGTTGGGGAATTGTCGATTCTCCATTGTTTATCACACTATTGTAGATTTTCCAGAAATCACGAGTACCTAGTTTCTGTGACTGAATGCATCTTTGGTTATCTCTGTATACCTTCTCTTTGCTTTATCTATCACTACTTTGCAATAATTTCTTGCCTCTACAAATTTTTGTCTGTTCGCAGTTGACTTATGGCGGCCGAATTTTCGGAATGCCTTCTGCCTCTCAGCAATAGCAGCTGCACATTCTGAGGTGAACCATTGAGGATAGTGGGGTTTGCTGAAGAATTTTCGCATGGAGACATAAGCATCAATGCCTGCTTTGACACATTCGGTTAGCTCATTTGCACACTGATCATCAAGGAGTGAAAAGGTTTCACCCCATGGGGCGTCGCTGGTGTGATACCTGAGGGATACAAAATCAGCATACTCATAGTTTCTCGCCGTTTTAAGCAACGGCTCATCAGCTTTTGGACGAGTTTTTCAGGTGATGAGTATCATTACCACAACGTGATCAGAGTTTCGGAACGGGCTATGGGAATTCGACACACAAGCCTCAGGTAGTGAGGTCAAGAACAGAGGCTTGCTGGTCCGCGCGATCCGGAAGGCAGGTCGGAAAAGTGACACTCTGTGAGAGGTCGTGAGCTGAGGAGAAATTAAAGGTAGAGTTCCCAGCTGCATCAGTAACTCTGGAGAATCCCAACCAGTCACGGTGGTGTACATTAAAATCCTCAAATACATGTATTTGGACATTCGAGTCGAATGAGAGTGCTCTATCTAAGCTTTCACAAACAGAGTCAAGTAGTTAACAATCCTGGGTCGAAGGAAAACGATATAAGAAATATAAGTAACTACCTCTATGATGTAAGTCAATCTTAAGCACATGTAGACTTGGTCATCTGATCAAACCGATGTTCTCTAGCCCATGCATATGTTTGTCAGAGTGGAAGGTAATCAGTCATGTCAAAGTAGTGCGAGGGAATTGACGATTGAAGGTTCGTTTCACTTAGAGCTAGGATATCTGGGGAGTTTGTCAAGAGAAAAGTTTCTACGTCGTTAATGTTGGTCATATGTTCCCAGATATTTGTGAATGCGAGCCTCAAGGGCAAAAGCGAAGACTTCTTTGTTGGGTGTCTGGTTTAAGTTGGGTTTTTTTTATTTAGTAAATTCATGTTTGTTTTGAGTTAGAGTGGGGAGGCAAAGTGGGTGCTTGTTAAGTGCCAATAAGCTCACACAAAATTTTTGTCTGTTCGCAGTTGACTTATGGCGGCCGAATTTTCGGAATGCCTTCTGCCTCTCAGCAATAGCAGCTGCACATTCTGAGGTGAACCATTGAGGATAGTGGGGTTTGCTGAAGAATTTTCGCATGGAGACATAAGCATCAATGCCTGCTTTGACACATTCGGTTAGCTCATTTGCACACTGATCATCAAGGAGTGAAAAGGTTTCACCCCATGGGGCGTCGCTGGTGTGATACCTGAGGGATACAAAATCAGCATACTCATAGTTTCTCGCCGTTTTAAGCAACGGCTCATCAGCTTTTGGACGAGTTTTTCAGGTGATGAGTATCATTACCACAACGTGATCAGAGTTTCGGAACGGGCTATGGGAATTCGACACACAAGCCTCAGGTAGTGAGGTCAAGAACAGAGGCTTGCTGGTCCGCGCGATCCGGAAGGCAGGTCGGAAAAGTGACACTCTGTGAGAGGTCGTGAGCTGAGGAGAAATTAAAGGTAGAGTTCCCAGCTGCATCAGTAACTCTGGAGAATCCCAACCAGTCACGGTGGTGTACATTAAAATCCTCAAATACATGTATTTGGACATTCGAGTCGAATGAGAGTGCTCTATCTAAGCTTTCACAAACAGAGTCAAGTAGTTAACAATCCTGGGTCGAAGGAAAACGATATAAGAAATATAAGTAACTACCTCTATGATGTAAGTCAATCTTAAGCACATGTAGACTTGGTCATCTGATCAAACCGATGTTCTCTAGCCCATGCATATGTTTGTCAGAGTGGAAGGTAATCAGTCATGTCAAAGTAGTGCGAGGGAATTGACGATTGAAGGTTCGTTTCACTTAGAGCTAGGATATCTGGGGAGTTTGTCAAGAGAAAAGTTTCTACGTCGTTAATGTTGGTCATATGTTCCCAGATATTTGTGAATGCGAGCCTCAAGGGCAAAAGCGAAGACTTCTTTGTTGGGTGTCTGGTTTAAGTTGGGTTTTTTTTATTTAGTAAATTCATGTTTGTTTTGAGTTAGAGTGGGGAGGCAAAGTGGGTGCTTGTTAAGTGCCAATAAGCTCACACAACCGGTCCATTAGTTGTGACTTGGTCTATGGAGGTTGTGGCCTTGGGAAAGCCCACCCGGGATAACTTTCCATGCGCGACATGGCACGTACATTTACCCACGATATAATACAACTGTTGACAGAGCAGCCGTTCTTAGCGCTACCTAAGAGTTAGGGCTTCTTAATGATCAGTCGGAGACAGCAGACAGACAAGCTGTCTAACCTGTACCCTCAACCTGTCGGAACAAGAACGACCCAGACTAGCCATGTAAGACTTAGTGACAAAAAGCTTTCCCCAAGTTGCCCGGATAGAGAGAAAAAGAGACGGCGTTTATTGCCCTAGTCAAAAAACAAGGCCAAGTACCAGGCGTCTTTAGAGGCTTCCCAGTGCTTGTACCTCTACGCTTAGCTAAAAGAAAAGAAGGATTGTGAAGGCCGGGCGATAGGCAGATCCCATCTACTCCTAAAGCAATTATAGATTTACAAACCGAATACTTTGTTCGAGATTCCAGCTCAATGAAGGTTGTCGATCAAGACTAAGGAGGCCTGCCTCCCCAACGGTTTGCAGCCAAGACGTAAATAGTTAGTAGCAAAGGTCCAACACTCCGAGAAAAATAAAACCTGCGTACGTGTACTAGTCGGGTATTTCCGAGCCTCGCAGGTAAAAAAAAATTCCTCCACAGACATTATATATATATATATATATATATATATATATATATATATATATATGTATATATATATATATATATATATATATATATATACGTGTTCATATGAATATATACATATATATATAAATATACGTATATACATGAATATATATATAGATAAACATATATGTATATGAACATATATAGAGAGAGAGATAAACGTATATATATGAACATATATAGAGAGACAAATATATATATATATATATACGTATATATATGTATATATATATCAATATACATATATATATGAATATACGTATATATATAAATATATATATATATGTATATATAGATATACATATATATATATATATATATATATATGTATATATAGATATACATATATAAATCAATATATATATATGTATATATATATAAATATACATATATATATATGAATATATATATATGTATATATATATAAATATACATATATATATGAATAACTATATGTATACGAATATATATATGTATATATATAGAAGTATACATGTATAAATGAATATATATATATACATGTATAAATGAATATATATATATACATGTATAAATGGATATATATATGAATATATATATATATATATGAATATACATATATATATAAATATATATATACATATATATATCAATATATATATACATATATATATCAATATATATATACATATACATATATATCCGCATATATATATACATACATATATATACATATATATATATATGAATATATATATACATATATATATCAATATATATATACATATACATATATATCCGAATATATATATACATATATATACGTATATATGAATATATATATACGTATATATATGAATATATATATACGTATATATATGAATATATATATGCATATATATATATATATATATATATATATAAATGAATATATATATGAATATATGTATAGATATACATATATATATATATATATCAATATATATATGAATATATGTATAGATATACATATATATATATATATATATATATATATATATATATATAAATGAATATATATATGAATATATGTATAGATATACATACATATATATATATATAGAAATAGATATACATATATATGAATATATAGATATATAAATATAGATATACATATATGAATATATAGGTATATAAATATAGATATACATATATATACATATATGAATATATAGATATATATATATATATATAGATAGATATACATATATATGAATATATAGATATATAAATATAGATATACATATATGAATATATAGGTATATAAATATAGATATACATATATATACATATATGAATATATAGATATATAAATATAGATATACATATATATACATATATGAATATATAGATATATAAATATAGATATACATATATATACATATATGAATATATAGATATATAAATATAGATATACATATATATACATATATGAATATATAGATATATAAATATAGATATACATATATATACATATATGAATATATAGAAATATACATATATATATGAATATATATAGATATATATATATATATATATATATAGATATAGATATTGAGATATACATATATGTATATGAATATATGTTAGCAGAGATATACATATATATATATGAATACATGTTAGGAGAGATATACATATATATATGAATATATATAGAGAGAGATATACATATATATATGAATATATATAGAGAGAGATATACATATATATATATGAATATATATAGAGAGAGAGACACATATATATATATGAATATATATATAGAGAGAGAGATACATATATATAGAGAGAGATACAGATATATGAATATATATAGAGAGAGATATATACATATATATGAATATATAGAGAGAGATATACATATATATATGAATATATATATATATATAGATATACATATATATGAATATATATATATAGATATATGTATATATATATTAATATGTATAGATATATATTTATGTATGTATAGATATATATGTATATATGTATATAAATATATATATGAGAAGAATGTTGTAGTTCGCTTGGAGCATGGTGTATAGTGTAAGAATAATATTTTTTTTTTTGAAGGCGATAACAATGCGTTGTTAAAGTGACACATACGACACGTAAAAACAAAACAAAGTGACAATATTGAAAAGTCAATAATTTTCAAAAAAATTTTTTTTTTTATTTACCAGCGTATCGTGACCGTGGTGTTGGGTTGGAGTGTGTCCTTTTCATTATTTTTAATTTTCGAGGGTATCCCTCATCCTCAGAATAAAATAAATACTACCACTCGTTGGAGTGTGTTTTTGTTTTTGCCAAAAGCCGGGGCCGGAAATGTTGGTTTGTTTTAGTAGTAGGTCGGCAGAAGTTATGTATATAAATATATATATGTATATATATATATGTGTGTATACATATAGAGATATATGTATATATGTATATAAATATATGTGTCTATGTATATGTGTGTATATATGTATATAGATATATGTATATATATATATATTTATTTATATGTAGATTGATAGACATATGTATGTATATATGTGTATATATATATGTATACTTACATGTATATATATATATATATTATGTATACATATGTATATATATGTATTATGTATACGTATGTATATATATGTATGCTTACATGAATATATATATATTATGTTTATATATATATGTATGCTTATACGTATATATATTATGTCTATATATGTATATATGTATATATATATGTATATATATGTATATATAAATTTATGTATATATGTATGTATATATGTATGTATATATGTATTTATATATGTATGTATATACATGTATGTATGTATAGGTATGTATATATATATGTATATGTATGTATAGGTATGTATATATATATGTATATGTATGTATAGGTATGTATATATATATGTATACATATGTATATGTATGTATATATATATGTATATATATGTATGTATATATATGTATATATATATGTATACATATGTATATATATGTATATATATGTATACATATGTGTATATATATATATATATATGTATACATATGTATATAGATATATTTTTATATATATGTATGTATATAGACCTGTATATATATGTATGTATATAGATATATATATGTATGTATATAGATATATATGTATGTATACACATATATATACATATATATATATGTGTATAAATATATGTATATGTATATATATATGTATATAGATATATACATATAAATATATGTATATATATATGTATACAGATATATATGCATATATATATGTATATAGATATATATATGCATATATATATATGTATATAGATATATATATGTATATATACATATGTATATGAATATATATATGTATATGCATATATATATGTATATGTATATATATGTATATTGATATATATATATGTATATGTATATATAAACATATATATATATAAATGTATATACATTAATATATATACATATATATACAGATGTATATATATACATATATGTATATAGATATATATATGTATATATATACATATATAGATATATATATATGTATATATATACATATATGTATATATATACATATGTATATAGATATATATATGTATATATATACATATATATATATAGATATATACATGTATATATATACATATGTATATAGATATATACATGTATATATATACATATGTATATAGATATATACATGTATATATATACATATGTATATAGATATATACATGTATATATATACATATGTATATAGATATATACATGTATATATATACATATGTATATAGATATATACATGTATATATATACATATGTATATAGATATATACATGTATATATATACATATGTATATAGATATATACATGTATATATATACATATGTATATAGATATATACATGTATATATATACATATGTATATAGATATATACATGTATATATATACATATGTATATAGATATATACATGTATATATATACATATGTATATAGATATATACATGTATATATATACATATGTATATAGATATATACATGTATATATATACATATGTATATAGATATATACATGTATATATATACATATGTATATAGATATATACATGTATATATATACATATGTATATAGATATATACATGTATATATATACATATGTATATAGATATATACATGTATATATATACATATGTATATAGAGATATACATGTATATATATACATATGTATATAGATATATACATGTATATATATACATATATATATAGATATATATATGTATATATATACCTATATATATACAGATATATGTATATATATACGTATGTATATAGAGATATATATGTATATATATACATATGTATATAGAGATATATATGTATATATATAGATATGTATATAGAGATATATATGTATATATATACATATGTATATAGAGATATATATGTATATATATACATATGTATATAGAGATATATATGTATATATATACATATGTATATAGAGATATATATGTATATATATACATATGTATATAGAGATATATATGTATATATATACATATGTATATAGAGATATATATGTATATATATACATATGTATATAGAGATATATATGTATATATATACATATGTATATAGAGATATATATGTATATATATACATATGTCTATAGAGATATATATGTATATAGAGATATATATGTATATATATACATATGTATATAGAGATATATATGTATATATATACATATGTATATAGATATATATGTATATATATACATATGTATATAGATATATATGTATATATATACATATGTATATAGATATATGTATATATATATTCATATGTATATATATATATATTCATATGTATATATATATATTCATATGTATATATATATGTATATATATATATTCATATGTATATATATATGTATATATATATATTTACATATGTATATAGATATATGTATATATATATATATTCATATGTATATAGATATATATATGTATATATATATATTCATATGTGTATAGATATATATATGTGTATAGATATATATATGTATATATATACATATGTATATAGATATATATATATATGTATATATATTCATATGTATATAGATATATATATGTATATATATTCATATGTATATAGATATATATATGTATATATATACATATGTATATAGATATATATATGTATATATATACATATGTATATAGATATATATATGTATATATATACATATGTATATAGATATATATATGTATATATATACATATGTATATATATACATATGTATATAGATATATATATGTATATATACATATGTATATAGATATATATATGTATATATATACGTATGTATATTGATATATATATATATACGTATGTATATTGATATATATATATACGTATGTATATAGATATATATATATATATGTATATAGATATATATGGGAAGAGAAGGATGAAGGTAATCCGATGTGATGGGAAA